>CAFUXE010000544.1:366076-404616 GCA_903364295.1 Serranus cabrilla | reverse complement strand
CGTGATTTTTATTTTTTTGGACGTTTCTGGCTCTCTGCGCCTGTTTGTCTGTGTCAGTGCTGTTGCGACCATATGATATGTATTTTTCTGCTGCGACTTATGCCAGAGATTGCAGCATTTGTTGTCGTCGGATTAATCCCTTTGTCAGCTCCGGCCTCTTGAACACATTGTGTCTCCTTCTGTTACCCACAGGAAGGAAGGACTGGGGCATCTGTGTTTGGGTTGGCTATGTCTAAATCAGCACTCCTTGTCCTATCGCACTAAGGCTACACACACATACATACGCACACACACACTGTCTCACTCTCTCTCTTCCAGTCTCTCTGAATGTCTGTTTCTAACTGAGAACAACATGTCCTCTTCTGTCTCAGTAGAGGGGCTTCACAACACAAAGCCCTTTCATGTGTGGATGTGGGTCTGTGATGGCTGTCACATTCTGGCTAAGTTCTCCAGGGCTGTCAGCTTGAGATGATGTTTACCAGGATGCTGCTGTCAATCAGAAAAGTTACTATTATTGATACTGCTTTGCAATATTTCTTTGCTGTTGAAGGGTTGGTTCACCCGAATGACAGAAACTGTTTCAGAGTCAGTATCTCAAGACCTGGGCACAGAAAACTAAAGCAACACGTCCTTAGACCTAAACAACAGAATAACTGTTTGGCAACTTTTATTACTATTTTAATTTACTTTAAAAGTGAATATGTTGGCAATATTAAACACATGAGCATGACAGTCAAGTGGCCGTTTCATTGTCACATGGTTGATGTTATGAAACGCAGCTATTGAGTTATGTTTAGGCAACAAAAGGTTATGTTGTGGATAAGGTCAGGGTTTGGGTTTAAATAAGTATGAGACAGTCATGGTGAAGTTAAAATAACTCACCGATGACTCTGGGTAAAAAAGTTTGTTTTACCCATCAAACCCTTTGTCGCTCTTTATACCACATCGTCTCTGTTCCTGTCATAATTATTATGATTACTTTGTCATGAGCATCACAACCCCCCATGATATGACTTTTACGATCAGAATTCGGGCCATTTAGTCTGACATTTGGAAAGTCTAGGAGAGCTGCATAGTTTAATTATTTTATCCCCATGCAACATAGCACAGCACTAAACTGGAAGTTAGCTGGCTCGGCTACCAGAATTATCTCTTGCGCATTCTATAGGCTCCATATATGAGGAATCCATAGAAGATCCAGATAATGTTATACAAGGAAGTTGAACTTTTTAGCCCCAAATTTGACAGAATTTTGAAATATTACAAAACGTTTGTACATTTGGCTGAGGCGGAAAAGATGGATTCAACAAATAAAAAATATGAAGCATGCAACCTCATCTTCCACTGAAGCCCCCTCTTCTCAAATATGGTAAAAAATTTGCAACACATTTGGATAAAAGCGTGACAACTGAGTGAAGTGACACCACATGAGGCAGTTTATCAGACTTTACACAGCTTTCTCTGGAGCCAGAAACACTTTATATAACAGTTTTTCACATTAGCTGTAGTTCTTCGCAAAAATTAAACAGAATTTGCTTTGAAAAGTCCACAAGTTTTATATTAGAATAACTAATGAACACATTTTGAACAAAGATTCTGTTACTCTTAAAATTCTTTACTTATATGCTTAAGGTAAAATAACTGAATGTTTTGTGTGAAATCACATTTAAATGTACCTACTTTTGAATTTTCATCCATATCCAAAACCTTATGTGTCGATATGTTCATGTGGATGTGTTAGCATGTTAATTCAGTGTATATCTGTATCAGTTTGCCCTCGTGTTTCACAGACCTAATTGACTGCAGATATCTCCACTAAGCTAGACTAAAACAAGCTTTCTTACATTTAACACACAAACACAATACAATCTCTCACTTCCCCCACCATGTGTACTACTACTAAGTGTGAGCAGGATTTCTCTAATTAGCCTGTTTGCAGGCTTGGAGCATCACTTTTAATGAGGTATCAGGTCCTCAAGGTCATTTCCGTTTTTCCAGCTTGTGTGTATGTCTTTGTGTGCGCGCAAGTGTGTGTTTTCTCTTCCCCTCTGTTTGTTTGTGTTCTCTTTTTTAATTGAAAAATGTTGACTCAGGTTGTCTCCATCTGTTAAGTGAGGAGCAGCATGACCGCAAATAATTATGACCTTTGCAGTCTGTCTTCTCCCAGAATGCCGTTCTGTCATGGAGAGCACTGCTTGTGAAGGAAAAAAAAAGTGTTGTTGCACTTTCTTTATGAATACAAATATATTACCTGAGGATACTTACGAGGGTGCAATCATTTAGAGAATTGACTCTGAATGTGTAAAGACTCGTTTCTTTCCTTCCATTGTCATACTTCCACATGTTTGTCTGTAATTCGTATTTGCTTCCTGCCTTCACTCTCTTTTTCCATTTCTAGCCACAGGGGTCAAAGATAACGCACTCGGTTGACGTTAGTCAACAATAGCTTTTTGGTCATGGCTCACAACGTCCACACTTTACCTCTACAGACAAGGGTCGTCAATTTTAATGTTTAAAAGTCATTCTGCCTCACATTTATTGACTCCATTTTCTTTCATTTCTTGACCTAACTACCCGTTCAGTTCTCGTCTCCTTCTCCCTCGATGGCTTCAGTGCATATGTATTCACCACGCAAGACCTCTCTCATTTCCAGTGTTCCCTTCATTGTCGTCTCATTCTTCACGGGCAGTTCTATTTCTGTAATGGTGCATGGTCAACCATTATCTCTCTATCACACATTTGTCTGTCTAAGGCATTTGCCCATATACAGATGGAGCTTTTCACCTTGGTGTCACCTAGACGTGTCCGTCCACAGCATTTCACCTGTCTGAAGCTGAGCCTCGGCTTACAGAGCTAGCACAGCTAGCCAAGCTAAACCGCCACCCACATAAATACCTGTGATTCAATGGAAGGAAGCGTGCCCACAGTGGAAATGATAACAGGGGAACTGGTCTAGGCCTATATAGCCAGGGGAGTGCTAGTGTCCCTCCTCTGTCAAAGTAAAAACAGTGAGGTGCTAAACACCTTCCATCCCAGCAGTGGCGGGGGGCTCACAATGCCATTAGAAAAAGTGTGGAGAAACACTTGGAGTGTCAATTCCTCAGGCTGGTTATACTGCAAGTCTCTGTGTGTCCAGGGATGCTATTGTCATGCCAGTAGGACAGAGAGACAGGGGGTGGGTGCTCTAGGAATTATATATTGAGGATCAAAGAGGGATGGGGGGATGGGGGGTAGGGGTGGGAGGATGTGAGAGATGTACTGTGCTACTGTATATGTGGTCTGACCCCAGGATGGCTATTTAACTACTTACCGGCAGGCGCGACATAGTGAGCAGCCCACCAACGCAAACAGGAGAGACTGGAACATGGTACTAATGACTGTGCATGCATTAACGTACACACAGACGAGTGCATGCCATGACAGAGACATACACTACTGCAGACACAGAGTCGCACGTGATAGCAAAGAAAAGTAGACCGGGCCTTGATGGGTTAAATGGCCTCGTCCCCCCTGTGTTGAGGGGGAATGTGCTCCTGTGCTGTGAGCGATCGCTTCCTCTCTCCGGGGCTCCAGCATGGGGCCAGACTGGTGGCTGTTAGCTGGAGATGGATGACTTCTCATCCTGCCTCTTCCGACAAGTAGAGTGCACGGGTAGAAAACAACACAGTAAACCTGAACATGCAGCCAGAGGAACACCTATTTGTACAGTGGACGGAGCACTCAGCAGCATGAAGAAAAAAAAATATTGAAAAATGACTCGTGACTCACTTAGATTAATCAGCATCAGGATTAAGAAACTGCATTGCATAAGATTCCATATTTTATTGCTTTATTACATTGAATGGGGAACAAATGGGATTTGTAAGTAAGGGTGGAATCTCCTATCAAGGTGTATGTAACTTGATACTGTAATATTAATATATGTATACTGTGGTAAGGTAAATTATAGGGAAATTCAGTCAAAGCTATTTATAGATAAAGTAACCAGATGTCATGTCTGTTTTAGCTAACGCATGGAATCACATAATGATCCCGTAATTCCAACACTCTCATAAAGCAGTAGGGATGCATTATATATATCGTGCCAATGAATTATCAGCTGTTAGGGGAAATTTTTATTGCGTATTATTCTGAAAATTAAATAATAGCCAGTAAATAGAGCTGATAATACAAAGCCAACAAACTAAGGCAGGCAGCATCTACACACTGATACAGCAGGTGGAGGTGTGCATCTTTAAAGTGGGTTTGTATTGCAAATTGTGCTTCCTCTAAAAAAAAAAAAAACACCTACAGCAACAATTGGTTTGACTGTCTAGTCTGTGTGTTGCACTTGTTCTTCTTCTCTGTTTTTGGATTGAAGTGCTATAGAAGCCATGATTTTAGCATTCAGTATCTGAGACATTGGTATGACTGATCTGACAAATTAGGTTAAAGTGCTTCATTTGAATTGTGTGCGGTTTTCGATGGACTTTACTTGAGAAACTGTTGTATTAATAGTGATGTTGGTTAGATTTAGTGAGGTCAGAAGTATGGAATATTAAATCATCGTCTTAGCCTTTCCTACCCACCCTAAGGTGTGAAAAAACTACAATTTCTTTTAGAAATACAACAAAGTAAAAATGATTAGTTATCTTATCTTTAAATGCCATGAGAAGCTGCTAAGAAGCGGATAATGTATTAGCTAAAAATAATATTGCGCATCCCTTTCAAGCGGTTCTGAGTATTTGCAACAGTGAAAGCTTTACACACCCTCACACAGTAACTTTCCATTCACAATTCAAACTACTGACTACTTGAACGTGAGAGAACTACTTTATCTGTGATCATCTGTTCCAGAATCTAAATCCTAAGTGTGTGGGTGCAACAGGCCTTGTAGCTCAGCACTTTTGATTTTTCTTCTATAAAAAAAAACTACGTTTTTTGCCTCATTAAAGTGCACTAGCCTGTCTGTAATGTTAGCCGGTCTGTATTGAGGCAGCAGAGGGACCATGCCCTAAAACAGAGATATGAGTTGGCATTTTTGCACCTTAGGTTTCCTAATGCAGAAGCCAATGGGATTTTTGAATTGGAAAGAGATTTCTCAAATTTGGTTAAATAATGTGATACCCAAGTAAAAAGACTATATAAACTACAGAGGTTGTGGGGACAGTCTAGTGGGGGTGACGTTGAAGTCATGTGACTGTGGTGTAGTTAGTTTTTGTCTGTTAGCTTTTTATGTCTAGCGATTGCATTTATGCTTCAAAAATCATAAAAGTGGCATTCATGTGTGAAGATTATCTTGTTGAACAAAACATGTATGTTTTATTCCTTATGGTTTGTAGCAGAGCTTTTCTTTTTTTTTGCAATAATCAAAATTCAAATGGAAAAATCTCATTGCCTTTTGTCTTTTTATTGGGACCAGGGCGATGTTAACTTCCAGGTTGGCCGAAAAAAAATACGTCATCTCCAGTACCCTATTGACTAATTACAACTGAACACATAAAGCTCAAACATAGTCCAACATTTAAAAAGAAGGGGAAAAACTTTCTGCTCAGCCCATATGTTTGACCACATGAGTTACTACACTTCATCCTCACTCTACATGGTCCAAGAATGGGGGTCACCCTCAAAGCCCAGTACAAAGAGCGGACTGATCCTGTGGTGTTGACTTTAACATAATGTCCCACCTCCCCTCCACAGTGTTCAGAGAGGCCTGAACAATGTATCTAAAGTGAAGTTCTCCCAGCAGGTGGAGGTTCAAACGGGTCCCAGACCAGAGGCACCTCGGGAGGGATCGGATGGCTGCTGCCTTAAGGCCTGGCCAAAGTTTGACCCACACTGAAAAACAGGCCTGTTCCAGACCATTGCTGCTCTCCCCCTGCTAAAACAACACCAGGGAAATTGTGCGTCAATATAGGTATGTTCGGGTGTAAATGGTGTGTGTGTGTGTGCAGTTATGAGTGGTGAAAGAAGGGCATGTAAAGGTGTATATGCACCTGAAAACACTGACCCAGACTTGGGTAAACACACAAATGGCCACCTCATGGGTTTCCTGCTTTGAACTCATGTGATGTGCAGATGAATGTGTCAGTGCACAAACAGATGACCCGTGTGTGTGAAGCATTCTTCATGTGAGGTCAAATGTGTTATAGATCTACATGAAAGCATGGTGTTAAAGTTGTCTTAAAGTTGGGTTGTTGTGTAAAATGTAAATAAAAAACTGAATGCTTCAAATTTTGCATTCAGAGTCTATATTTTAAAAAAAAAGTTGATGAGATTGAACATAAAATAAACAGTCTTTGTAGAGTTTTGAATTGAATATATGTCACAAAGGATTAGGAAATTATTGGATTCTGTTTTTGTAATTTTTACATCCCAACTTTTTTGGGATGTGAAACTGCAGTTTTAACTATTCAAGTTCACTTTTTTAGTTTTGGGCAATTGTTACTTTATATTCTTGCCTTTACACTTATGATAACTTTTAGGCTTAACAAAATGTAACTATAAAAAACTGCAAATAGGTCAAACACGCGATGTGGCTGGGACTACTGAACATCTTAACGGCCGTTGATGGCCACCAGCTGCTAGGCCCCGCCCTTTGGTCAGTGACTGATGGGCCCAACTTGACCTTCTCTCTTAGCTGCAAGGGGTACGGGGCTGGGGGATTGAAAACATCCTCTCGGAGTGATGGCTGTTTCAGGGGCTGGAGACATGAGAAACATGGCCTGCCAGTCACACACTCTCTGTGCTATCAAAAAGAGCCAGCAGTGGCATGCCAGACATGTCACCCATGCGCCAGGCAGACTTCGCAGGCCAAGCTGAGCCAGCAGGACACCACCGGTCGACTAACTTTACCAAATAAAGAGCGTTATGTTTACAAAGAGGGAGCAGCAATGTGAGGTTTTAAAATTTTTTAATCTAAAATCTTCACTGCCTATTGCAACATTATGTATGCATGTATGTGCTGCAGCTGACTGGCTGCAGAAATCGACACCACTCTACTGTGGATTCTACTTCTTGGATTTTATCCAAGATACAGCAAGACATCTGCTCCATTGACAGAAATGCCATAGCCTAGCGACTGGCAAAAAAAAGAAAATATGCATGCTGTCTGTCTATGTGCATGTAAGCATGTAGAAACAGGAATGGTCCAAAGATCGTATTCAATTATATCTCTTTATGAGAAAGAAATAAGTACATTTTCATACTTTTTTGTCCTGAGAATGAGCAAAAAGAAAAAAAAAGGATCATATGTATTTCTTGTTTGAGAAAGCAAAAAATGACTTCATGTGCTCACACACATGACACAAATGGAAAACACACTTTTACAAAAGACGCACAGATATATGTTGTAATGGATAAATTATCGCCTGATACTTGGGAATGTATAGTAGATTTATCATTCCGATAAATAAAATTCCGATAAATAATGCTGATTAATTATTGGAAGGTAATACAAAGCCTAATTCCTTTCAGTGAATCTACCCACTTGGATACAGGTGCAGGTACTGTATTTAATACATTGACATGTCTGATTTGTCAGATTATGTTTAAGATTTAAATTGAATTCTTAGGCATATGCCATATAAAAGCTAAGTATGTGTGTGAAGTGCAACATATTTTTAATGTACCGCCCAGTATCAGCCAGGTTATCGCTGAATAAACTCCATATCCTGTATCCCTTAAATCTCTTAAATGTAACAATAAATTTAACAAAAATACTGTTCTGAAAGCATGGATTTCTATGGAGGATCCAGAGTATACAACATCCTGTGATTTTAGGAAACACGTGAAAAAAGAAAGGCACAAGGAAAGGGGTGGGGGCACAACAGTAAAAGTACCTTTGATTGTAATTGACAAAAAGTCTATTTTGGGGATATAAGGGTGATTTATGTTTGATTTGCTGTTGATTTGCTGAGTCCCGCAATTTAAATCAGCAACATGAAGTCTAACAGGCATTTTGGGGTGATTTTGCTTTTGTGAGTCAGAGACTGAACGAAGAGATCTACAAATGTTTTTTATTCTGCAATACTAATTTTATGTTTAGTTGTCATGATTTACAGCATATTTGAAGGAAGTCGACTTGCGTGTGAACTCATGAGATCCAAACCATTCCCTGATTACAGGGAGTGATTACAGTCCAACAGACTCCCTCTGCTACCTTAAAAAAAGTAATTTCGGCTTTTTTATGTTTTCGGGCAAAAATGGGGAGCTCATCAAACTGCGGCTGTGGTTTGTGACGACCTGGCAGGAAAAGTGACATGTGAAAGTGTCACAGAGCTCTGGAGAGATTTCTCTCTGTGTAGAAGCAGGTATGACAGAGCGAGCTGTGCAGTCCCACTGAATGGAAGGAGCTATATGTGACTTGGGGATTGGGTTGAGTTAGCCACATATAATGTTAAAGGGGACATCTCCTGATAGTCATGCTTGAGAAACGGCATGAGAAAATGATGTGCACCCAGGTGGTCAAATGCTCTTTTTGTCTCTCAGCAGACAACCAGTGCTGCTTTTATTGCTGTTCATCACTTTAAAGGAGGACCCATGGCGGGTGTTTACGGTTCCTCGCTTCCCCTCGGTTCTGCATGCTTCCATGCTCCCCTCGCCAAACGAGCAGGGGCTTTTGTTGTAGGAGGGGAAGTGAAAACTTGTAAGGGCTTATAGTATATGGAGTGAATATATGGTGTGTGAGTAATAAACCATACATCTATTCATGTCAAGCTACTTGGAGTCCAGACGATTCTACATGCCTCTCATGAGGACCCCATATGGGCACCCAATTTAATTTATACAATGACAAAAAAAGAACACTCAATTTATTTGATGCCATATTATACGTATACAATAGCGGCCCTATTGGGCACACAGACTGGAACATATTGTTGCCAGTCATTAGGCCTGGATTAATACTTCCATAGATATACATAAAACCCAACAGAATGATATTGCTCTGAGTTGGCATCCATAAATTGTGGAGATATAGTGTCGCCAGATAGAAGGCATATGGCCATGGTAGGACACTGCTCCATGTAATTGAGGAGCAGAGCAAGCAGTCCATAAAGATGCCAAGACATAGTTAAATATTTATGTAGATGAATGGAGTAATAAATAAATGGTTAAATGAATAATGGCTCAACTAACGTGATCGCAATAGATAAGTCATGTTTTATTCAGGATATCTAACCCGTTCAGAGGGAAGAGGGACGTTATTCTAGCGAGTCGTTTGTTTAAATTCCCTCTGAGTGAAAGTAAAGAGATGGAACTTTGACAAAAATGCATTTTTAATTATCACTTTAATATCTTATACCCTTATTAAAGTTATACAAGGGCGACTGTACAAAGTTGCCTTTGGTGATTGCAGGTAATATTTCTTTGGTTTGAATCACATAGTTTCCTTGAAAAAATATCACTGCTAAATGGTTATGTTGTAAAATCTGAGTTAATCAGCACAGATCGGAGCTTCATGTTGTAAAATTAGTGTTCTCTATCTAACAAAACCATTTCCTCCCTTTATAGACAGATGAAAGTCGCCATGTGCTTTTCTTCTGTGGGGATATTGTATGTCTCTGGACTCCCCACTGAGCTTGACCAGATTGCTGTTTAGGCATGCCCTCTACAGGCTGAAAGTGGAACAGGCAAAGCTGTCTTCTGAGATCATCTTTTCACAAATGACTATGAAGGGATATAAATACAGGCATTATTATTAATAAAAAAAACACATTTTTTATGTAGTTTTCAAATACTACTACTACTACTGCTACTTTATTTTAAAATACATTCAAAATCCAAAAAGTGATAAGTGTTGTTACTGCGATACGTTCTCGAGTGGACACGAGGGAAAAACTGTCAGCAGCAGAGACACAGAGTCCCACTGTGAAGTCAGGACCATAACAGACATGAAGCTGTCCACAGTATGCCATCAGGATTTCACTCTCTGTCCCTCAGATTCCTCCCTTTCTACCCATGGATGGAAAAAATATTCCTTTGTACTATTTCAAAGCCGCAAACACAGTTTATAACAACACTAGTTGTTTCATGTCAAGAAATCCCAAAGAGGCCCACATGAGTCACAGTAAAGGTAAATATTAATCGTCGTTATGTTTTTTCCTGAGTAAGGGGACAGTGTAAAGGATATATGGCATCATACAAACTGGTCAACATTCTGCAATTAATAATCTCCACAGAATTAAAGTTAATTGTTAAATTGCTGGCGACCGTGTTGATGTCCCTGAAGCCCTGAGGGTCCATAGACAAGCCACGGTTTACAACCCACTTTCAGAACTACTTTGCTGGACGGTGTATACAAATATTTGAAGATGCAAACAAAAACACCATATAAACATGTTTCCATAAAATGAGGAGAAAAAGCCTTTTTGGGAGAAATAAGGTGAAAGAAAAAAGAAGAAAAGGGAAAAACTCAGCAGGATTTCATGATTTCTCTGTAAAAACTGCATGATATTTTGGTGGAGGAAATAATTTTCAGGGGGCATTGTTGTTTGTGTCCATGTGCTTGTTTGCCTGTGTGTTCATGAGTGTGTGTATTTTTCTGTGTATGGCTGAGTGTGTATTTGTCTAGCCTTTGAAGGCTCTGCCTTCCCCTGTGTGTCTTTATTGTGGGGCAGCTGAGGCCCTGCCTGTAGCTCTGTCCAGCACTGAGACTCAGACACCAGCTGCATTCACCGTCACAGACCTCTGTTGGCTTTTGATGTCCGCGCTGCTGCCCAGCCCCTGACCACTGAGACACCGCGTATCCACCAACCATCTCCAGTATAAAAAAAAAAAAGGGAAGACAGAAACAACTCACTCCTATTTATATGTTTTTATTATCTAACGGGAGAGGAGAATTTGTTTGATATCCGTGGACAAAAAACAAGCTGTTCGGGTCTGGGCACTCTGGGGTGTCTGACTGATTGACTGCATGGGCAAAGTTCCCAGGGTCTGTCTTTGTGTCCAACTGCTTTTCAAACAGCCCCAGGCTTGAGAGAGTTTTGCCTCGGGCAGAAAAATGATAAATTAGAATTACATTTTACCAAATCAGAGTGTCTAGGTTTGGACTAGAAAGGTGCAAGAATGAAATGAGATAGCCTTTTATCATGTGGAATCAAAGGACAATGGTGTTGACGTGAATGTATTTGTCCTTTGGAAGAGTAATCATATGAATATGCAAAATAAAAGACAGGGCTTCCCGCTGATGTGTTGATGCAATTGATAGGACAGTTTTGAATTTGATTTGGTTTGTAGTTTACATTTTTGCACATTAGCATTGAGACGGACACCCTAAGACACTGAATTCTCTTGATCATGTGCAGTTTATCTCCTGAATGAAATTACCATCAATAATATTGGTGTATGAATTTATTTTAAAGCTCATAAACTAATTCAATGTAGAATTTGGCCTGATATGCACCTGAGCACAATATGAATTAGGCAGGAAACAGACACTTCAAATATGACTATTGTAGTTTGTTCCTGCTGTCCACACACTGTTCTCACTGCAATACATTTTCCAAATTAAAGTCAAAGAAGTGCTCAAACTTGGGCAGACCTGCCTCCAACTTTTTCTCTCTCTCTCCTCCACTCAGCTACTCTGACTGTCCTTCAAGACAACAAGGTGAGTATAGAGCTGTCCAACCTGTGATGAGTGGAGCAGAGGGGCAGGCATCAAAGATATGGGCTCTTAAGAGAAAGAGGAAAAAAAGAGTAAAAGAAGGAAAAAAGAGCGAGAAAACAATATGTACTGATCCTATTATCCTCTGAGGTTTCATAACAGAGGGTTAAGAGACAATGTTTGTATCAGAGCCTCTCAGAAATTCGCCAGGTATAATGACATTTCCATCACAGGCGGTGCTGTACTGCAGACAGATGACTCAGACGTCCGTGTAAACCCCCGGATAGCGACTCGCTTCACCGTCGTTGTTAGCCTTAAAGCCCTTGCGCAAGCAACTCACAAATGCCTAATGGTCTTTATCATAAATATCAGTACTGCAAAGGTTATAGTTAGATAGATATGTCCCTGTGCCCCATTTAGTTGCATAGCAGACACTTTTGACTGATGCTGCTTTCAAATAGGTAGAAGCACATTGATAGAGGAGGCTTAGAGCTCAATAACAAGTAGGTTACTCTCAGTGTAATCTTAATGCAGGTGAAATATCTGCTCTTGTGTAAAGGTTATCTCAATATAACTTCTACGTTGTTCTCTCAAATCTCAGCAACCTCCTCAGTTAAACTAATAGAAGACCTTGCCATTTCACAATAGCATGACTTAGAGGCGAACTTAGAAAACAGTCTGCATCAACACATAACCCTCACAAAGTCTCTGCAGCTGCTAGCTGGAGGACTGCAGACACACTAGAAAGACTATTTAAGTTTTGACTAATGGTTTACTCCACTGAATTATAATCACATGATAATATCTATCGACTCTCATTGATTTGCTATTAGAGGACTAGTTTAACCTTGATTTATAGCAGCAGACCTGTCGAGTCCAAGGCCATAAAGGGATCATTGACAAGCAGCAATAGCCCTTCTTAACATGCCCCTAAGGTCCCCTTCAGCACCGGATCAATAGTTGACCTCCATAGCCATTATTTACTGGCAATAGCATTTCACCTTTTTCTGAAAATGATGTACAGTATCTGTCAGAGTGGAAAAGGGATACATTGTTCTTAACCTTGAGCTAATACGCTTAAATAACCTGGAAGGAGAAATAAATACACGTAAAAGGATTTGATATTAGTCCTATTTTTCTTTGACTACATTTATAGAGCCGCAGCCACTGATTAGTTTTATTTTCTTGATTGGTTGTTCTGTAAAATATTAGAATTTGAGCATCTGGTGGACTGGTTGTTACGATGCATACTGTGTTGCCGAGTGTAATCACAATGTCACTGGTTTGATTCTGGCAGGGGACGCTTGTTTCATTTCATTCTCCGTCTCTCTCCCCTTGTTTCCCACCAAATCTCTACTGTGCGCTTTACAAAAGACAAAAATAAGCCTAAAAAGTAAAAAAAATGAATACGTTTCAGAAAATTACAAAAGAATTCCCAGTGTCATCCCAGAGGTGTCCTCATTTTGTCTTACCAACAGTCCAAAATACAGATATTTTAAGTTTACTGAAAATATTTGCATTTATACACTTTATTGTGGGCTTGTACATACATCAGTTGCTACACTGCAAACAACACTGGCTTTTTTTCTCCATAATAAAAGAAAATTTGAATAAACTGAATAATAGCTGTTATTGCGCATTTGTAGAAAGATATTGTCCAAGTTGCAATATTAGTGGTGGATTAAATGTTGAATTAGAATTAATTCATTAATAATGGGCAGGACGTCAGTGCAGTAGTTTACATGCATGCTCGAGTAAGTCAGTTGAGTGCACTTGTTTATAAAAGCCGCGGTGGCTGCCCATTAAGGAGGACCTGGGGGGACAGAGTATCTCTCACCGAGTGACCTTTATTATGAAAAGAGCCTGTGGGTCATCGGATGTGACACATATGTATTAGGCTGATTAGGGCTGCAGCCCTGACCGAGGTCCGCAGGTGTCCAGCAGCGTGACACCAGCCTCTCTCTCTGTCCGAATTAAGAGTAAATGACGGAGGCATACATGTGACCTTTTTAGTTGGAGGAGAAAACGACTTTACTTGCCATCCGGTGTGAGGAAAGGCCGATTATTTGGGTAGAGCACTGTTTTCTTTAAGACAAAGTGGGGAATGTCTGTTTTTGCATCCGTTTTAAAAAAAGAAGTAGATGCTCGGAATGTGCAGACCTCCACCCAAGGCAAATGGCCATTTCCCGAGTTGGGAAGTCGTTCTTCCGACTTCGGTGTGTTCATGAACATTAAGTGATAATATAGAAACAACACTAACGCTGCAAAAAAATGTCCTGCATTTTGTTGCCCAGAGCGTTTGAGAGCTGTTTCCAGTATTTGTATGACAACGACGAGCAAAAGTAACAAATCAGATGAGCCATGAAATATGAGCGGGAACTCTTTTTTTCATTATTCCAATACTACAAGAATGTAGTACAATATCTTGCATTGTTATCGAAAGTGGAAAATAATTTGTGCATCTTCCCTGTGATTTGCTCCGAAATTTAATGGGTTCTTCCACGGCCCATGCTGCATCCTTCCACCAAGTTTTATGGAAATTAGGCTAGTAGTTTTCCCAAAGTCCTGCTGACAGACAGACAAACCGCTCCGAACACACAACCTCTTTAGCAGAGGTAAAAAGTGATAACACCGCTTCCATTGCACATGGTGGTCATCTTGATTTGATGAAGGATTTTTTGAATAATGAAAACGTACAACTTTCCTAAAAGTTGTACGAGCACATGTCTGCAGGTGGCGCGTGTCTGTCGGTCAAAAGAATCCACTCAGACAGGTGATGTGGGTGAGTAATCCATTAGAAGGATACAGAATCCCTTCCTCAGCAGTGCACAGTTTGAGTGCACTCAGCAAGACCTTGACAGGCCCCAGAGCCAGGGCCTGTCAAGCCAGGAGGCAGAGTGATGGAGAGCCCCCACCATGGTGCACTGGACCCTGGCTCTCACCCACGCACTGCCACTGAGGCCGCACACTCAGGGGCCTACGGTCACTGCAACACAATCCAGATGTACTCTACTGTGCGTGTGTTTGTGTGCAGGTATGCATGCGCTGGGCGTACACGCACATGTTCTTCTCACTAAGGGTATGGGACTGTGCCAACAAAGGGTCAATGCAGATTAAGATATTTCCTGCCAGTCTCCTGTCTGTTTGTCTCAAGGGCTTACGATATTTCCATTATTGTAGGAGAATTCACTCAAATCCCTAAACCTTGTCAGCCAATGACATGCAGTCCCAGAGGACATTGGGCTTTAACTCTGAGGGACATTAATGAAAAGGCAACCAGCTCCCTGAAGACACACCACAAGCACGGCACCAATAATAGCCAAGAGACTGAGAGCGGGGTTGTTTCTTACACGGAAATTTGGAAACAATTTTCTGTTCATTACTGTTGATCTGACATGATGGAGTGTTTAGCAGACAGTTTTTCTTTATGTAGACAGAAAACCAATGCCCTCCGAGTAGAAATCACTAATGATTAACCACAGAAGTTTGACCCAGGAAGACGCATCTTTATTTGTGTGTTTTCCTGCCCTTGTGCACATATAGTTACCTGCAAGACCCGTCTGTGTACATACTCATGATATGTGATATACCGGCTGAATGTTTGGTAATACAGTCAATGATTTCAAATTAGCAATAAGCCATCGCCACAGTGAACACAACACTGGTCTTATTATAAATCAGATCTCACAGGACTTATTAAAGCAGAAGGAGAAGCTCCAACTTCACTAATTGGTGCAATGATTTTTTAAATAAGTGTGTGCGATTCCTTCTTCACCAATTGCAGTGAATAAAGACACTCTGGGTTGCTAGAAACTGAATCAATAATGTAGAGCACTGCTGTGTCTTTATTGCATATCTGGGGAGCTACCGATTCATAAAAAAAAACACATTACATTATGGGATTTGCTTGCCCAGGGGTTTGGGTTATTGAAATTTAAAAAATATGTCTAACATCAAAGTCTTTTGTAAATATGTCTTTTAATTTGTTGGTGAGTGCGTCTATAATAATGATTCATTAAAGATGTGAAGTTATTAAGGAGTGATTTTTAGTTGCTGACACATTGCTAATCACAGCAGTGTCTGTAGTAACACTTAAATTAAACTTAGGGTGTCAAAATATTAAAAGGGAATAATTTTTAAAGCAGTACTTTAGATCCGAACATAATGACAACAGTTACTTCAAAAATATGTGTGTGTATGTGTGTGCGTGTGTGTGTGTGTGAGAACCCTGCCAGCCTGAAAATCAGTTAGGGCTGTGAAATCCCTGTCAGTGCCCAGGGCTTAGGCATTCTGATCTGCTTGGGAAAGCTGCTATACACTAATAAATGGCATTCACCCGGAACGGTCACATTGTCTCACTGTAAATGTTCTGTTCATTTTTCATTCTTCTGTGTGTTGCGGTCTCACTCCCTCCGATATTTCCTTACTGAAATCAACAGCTACCAGATCATCGCATCAGCTGCATAATCTCCTGACAAAAATCCCTCATTGTACTTAGAGGAAATGGCTGCCCAAGAGGGTTGTTACTGAAAGAACAGTCTGACATTCTGGGGTCGGTTTGCTGTCAAACCCCATAGTCCGATGAGAAAAACAATATTTTAGCAAGATAGGTTCAGAATATATTTACTCCATCAACAAAACAATCGAAGCCACAGGAGACAGTGAAAAAGCACGTCCCAAAAATTAAATCTTATTTACATGTTGTGTTGTGACAGCATTGCTTAAAAGAAGTCAGATATTAACCTGGATAAACTGTTATGTTGCTATTATAGAAAACATGGAGGATGCCATGAAAAAAGAGGGGTTGTGAGAAACTAAAAAATACAAAAATATTTTTGTTTTTAATGAGAAAATATATTTATGGATAACATTAGGGGCACTTTCTACACACAACATGCTGCCTCATATGGTTGTTAACTCTACCAAAACCTTTTTTCATGTTTACTACTGCTACTAATGTAACTACTACAGCTTTTTTAACCTTTATCCATTAAGGTTAGCTATTTAAACTAACGATTTAACTAGTTAGATAACTATTTTTAATCTTTTACCCAGTAAGATTACTTTAAGCTTTCTATTTCAACTGTTTACCCATTCACTCATAACTATTTTAATCTTTTATCGATTATTGTTCACTATTAAAGCTCATTCTGGTTTAGTTGGCTAACTATGTAAACTTTTTACCCAATAAGGCTACTTTAAGGTACTTATTCCTCCATTATTTTAAGCAAATTAACTGTTTACTCAGTACTTTTAGTGAAACTATTTATAAATGACTTCTAACTATTACAACCATTTATGTGTTACTTAAAGCTCTATTTTTGTACTTCTTAGTCATTACTTTCAGCTAACATTACCCTTTTTAATTTCTGTGCTTGTCCCAAAAGAATGGACCTTTTCCTTAAAACCCTTTGGGGTTCATGTTGTAGATATTTAAGATTTCACCATCAGGTATTTGTACAGCTGTATACTGATGGTTGCATAAGTTAACCAGCCCCATCAAAATATCATTAACAATAATTGAAACTCTCTGTGGATCTCTGCCCTCTAGGTGTCAGGGCCGTCAGAGTCGGTTATGTAAAGGAGGACATGATGACAGAGGATGATGCCTATGAGTGTATGTGTGTCTGTGTGTGTGTTAAAGGTGAGCGTGGTCGGTAGCTTGGACAGTTCGCGACCCAGCGGGGACATTGGCGCTCCGGCTGGGTAGGTAATGATATCAGATGCCACACTCCACAACAACAGGTGCCTTGGCACTGCCACCTTCTACCTCCACGCTGTGTCAATGACATCAACACCGACCCACTGGTTAATTATAGATCACCAATCCCCTGCTCTTCACTGTTCAGCCATGAGAGGATCATGAGGCTATAGGGGAGATGTTCTGTTGAAGCAGGTTGACAGGTTTTGGTAAAGAACATGACACCACAAGCTGACTTTTTCTTCCCCATTATGAGGTTTTTCTGTGTTCATGTCACAATGTCATACACCCACAGAAACTGTCAGTTCAGAATCATGAAATGATTTCCAACCTATTCCAACTATTTCTAGCCATCCAGCTATGCAATGTAAGGCTATAAATGACAAACTGATGCTTTAACCTGTTTTCCCACAACTAAAAAGTGAGCTAAATGGTTACCAGGTCATATAAGAAATATATTATATTCTAATCATAGCTTCTGTTTTACCATAGATGCTATAAAATTATCCAAAATGTCTTGATCACTTGGCATAACTTTGTTTTTCGGTATTCTATGCCTAAGCCTGGTCTGTTACATCCGCATATCAGAAAATCCAGTTCATTATCCCTTACAAAAATCCCATTAGTAAGACTTAAATGCAGTGAAAATAATAAACTCGTCCCCATTTCATCCCCACAGCATTAGAGATCATATACTATGTGTTTGCAAAAACAGAAGCATTGGAAGAAATGTGAATGATATGTTTACATGTGCATGTCTGCTAATAAACCCTTCCTTTCCATTCAGCCCCCACTCATTTTTTATGAAGGACATATGATTTTTGTTGTCTTGTACCTCATATGCTCAGAAGCCTTGTGACTAATTCAGTAGAAGTGCTCAGCTCCGGGGTGGAGATTGGGAGCAGATTTAGGTGCAGCATTTGGATGACCATATGGAACTCTTTGTGGCGCCAAGAGACCATGCAGCTTGGAAACCTGATCACCATCTCCCTGGTGACAGCTGGAGCCTTTACACCATCAGAACATTTGTAGACTTCTAATTTGTCATAACCACCTCCTGTGGCAAAGAAATATGCTGCAAAAATTAGGTAAGCAAAGTTTGGAATTTCTGGGACGGAGCAAGATTTTGGGAGCTGAGCCAGGGAAGATAGCGAAGAGACAGTTAGGAAGGGATGTGTCAGTGCTTATCTTACGCTTACATAATTCCCTCTTTGTATCTGTTGAAGCAGTGATCTCTATGGGGGTATTTCCCTGCACAGGAAAAGAAAAAATATGGAGAAGCGTATGTGTGCATCCACACATGGACATTTTTGTCTCTGATATTCTCGGAATACAGACAGAGAGCGCTCTGGGCGTCCTCTGGAGGTATGAGAGGGGCCGTCCTTGCTCCTGTCCAGTCATAATTTCACAAGTGCATGTATGAGTGTGTTTCTGTGTCTGTGTGTGCAGGTCATGTTCATGTACCTCTGCACCTAGTGGTTGTCAGTCAAGCACAAGCTTTCTCTCCCTGAAGTCCCTGAAGAGAGCTGCCGGTTATAGTAGCTTGTCAGTAAATATATCCCATTAATATTTCATGGAACTGTTATTTTTTGTTGCAGCATTCTCTTGGTGTATCTTGTTGTTTCTCCCCATTTGTCTGAATGGACCATGTACCTTATGCTCATCAACCAGAAAATACCCTCATTCTCCATCTCCAGTGTGTAAAGTGTTTTCTGCCTCAAGGCACAATTCTCTTGTCATAGTTGTACACTCAGAGCCTTGTTGTGGTGTGATGTAATTGTTTTGCTCGGAGACCTTTCGCGTTGCGTGCTGAAAACAAAGGACGGGTTCATGATCTATACAACCCTCGACCTTTTAAACTCAGAGAGCTTAAACCATAATTGTTTAGCTAACAAAATCCTGACTCCTTAACAAAGGCTCACAGCAACAGAACAATAATATCTTGAATACAACTTGCTTAACAGAGGTCAAATTGGTGTTGTGGGCCTGAGTTAACGGGGACTCTTATTGCACTTACAAGAGCTCTGGGAAAGGCTCGCAGGCCAGCATTTTCAAGTGAGAAATAGCCCAAGTGTTTTTTTGTTGTGCAGTGTTAATGCTCTCTAATGCTGATGGTTGACTCTCTGCAGGCAGTCCTGCAATTCTCAGGTGGGCCTTCCTAAAGCACTAGCTGAATTAAGTGGATATGGCTTCGAGATTTTTTAAGTGCGTCACAGCATACAGACCACTGGTCTACCGTGACATTACTTGGTTGTTAAGTGTTCTTTAGCGGATTACAGCAGGCTTTGGCATGTTTCTGACAAAGCAGAATGGGGCCATCAAAACCAGTTGGCCTGATAGTGGACGGAGAAGTGATAGATTCTGTTTCTGTTAATTTGGTTCAAGCTGGCTCCTCTGGGAGAACAGCAGACAGAGAAATGTCCAAGTGGGCATCAGGGATGGTTTTAGAGACAATAGATGGGAAGCCAGGCGTTAGGAAGCATAAAATGGAAGCTGTGTGGTTGTGTTTGGTTCACAGTTAGTGTGATAGAAACTGTGCCACATATAAAGCCTCAAGGGCCATTACTGTACATCTGTAAGGCACTTTTTGCCAAAAAGAGACAACTGTATTTGTGTAAGAAAATGTCTTTTCTCCTCCTTCAGTCAAAATAAGGAAGATGCACTGGATTAGTATCGGCATCAATACTGACCTTATAAAAAGGTCAGATGTACAATATCATATTTAGAACAATATCTGTCAGTATCATAACAAAATATGCGGTTTTTACTATCAGTTGAATTCATTTAGTCCTGGTTGGCTGCTAACTTAGTTTTTAGTGCCACAGCTATCACTGACCTCACTGTACCTTCCCTAATCCACACAATAAGGCTGAAACTGACAATTATCTTTATTATCAATTAATTGTTTGGTCTATAGAACGTCAGACAATACTGAAAAATGTCCTTCCCAGTTTCTTAAAGTCTAGTGTTTTCAAATGTTTTTTCGAGTCTCAAAAGCTGGTAATAAACAGCATTTGTTACCATTTTTGCAAGAAAGAATACTTGATGAATGATGAAAAGTAAATTATCATAAAGTTGGCAATTTATTTTTGTCGACCAATTAAACAGTTTTTTAACTAATGGTTGCATCTCTAATATACAGGTTTTAATTTTGGGAAGAAGGTAGCACTGGTTTTAAATTTGTATCCAGAGACACAATACTAAAGACAAAGGAGAAAAATAATTGGTTCGTTATATCCCTACAAAACAGAAGTTTTTCTAAAATCTAATGATGAAACATTGTTTTGTTCTGCTTTTTATGCACTGGATTATCATTGAAACGACTCCAACACTAAGTTTGGCAGTGTGCTGTAACTGTGATTTTTACTTCTTTTATTTGTTCTCTGGATTCTGAATGGAACCTGTCAAAGAGCCACCAACCTTCAACCATTTCCTGACAAGAAAAAGAAATCCGGCTCCATGTTAGCAGCCAGGCACAAAAGTCAGAGTGTGAACAAAAAAAGAGAATAAAAGGAATGAAAAGGATTGGCTTTGAATGTTTTTTTTTTAAAATGTTCAGCTTCAGCAGCAAGCTAGCTGGACTGTAACTTAGATATGTAGTTTGGAGAGTGAGAGAGAGAGAGGGCTATGGATTTTAATCCGTCAGTCGATAAAGGTCAGTGCTCGAAAGGGCTTTATTCCTCAGCTCCACATCAAAGTGTAAATCCGCTGATTGCAGGCCCTGAATGGGAAGACAACAAGGCTCCATTTGTGGTCTGTTTCTATGGCTCAGTGTGTGTAAGACCCCGCGTGCGCGGACCCATAATACAGGGGGTTTCTATCAGGGGCCCCCTAGATCAATGGGCCGCATGACCTTTGCATTGTGCTGCCGGCTTGGCCCGTGATGTCATGCCATCTATCCGGTGCTCCACTTAAAGGGGCGAAAGAAAAGCAAGGCAAAGTCCCACACCTTCCTCCCACTGAGCCACAGAAAAGACAGCATGAAAGGCATCATCTGCAAATGTATCCACCTGAAACAGGATTTATCCCCCTCCAAATACACCTTCACAGATTAGGGAGCTCTCTGAAAAGTGTGTAGGTGTTACAAATGAGATGCCTGCTGGTTAAATGCTGTATGTTACAAGTGAATGTTGTTGCTGAATCACTATTTGAATATGTTTGCTGACGTTAACAAAAGTCTTGTTGGCTGATTCAGATGAGCCCTACCACTTCTGGAGTGTTGTTCTGCATTGATCTATGGCTATTGAAATTAAACATGGTGCGGCAGAGACTCTGGGCCAAGAGACAAGAGAAGCCCTCTCATTGTTCCCGAGTGAAAGGTCCTCTTTATAGTGAGGAGAGACGATGGCAGCTGGTAGGTTCTTCCCTCTATAGAAGATAGAGCACTTTCACAGAGTTGTGGAGTGCATTTGAATGGAAATCTAAAGAGGTAGGCATGAACCATTTGTTTTGCTATGTTTGTGTTTGCTGTCAACATGTCTGTCTGTGTTGTGGGGCGGCCCCTTTTTACTGCACAAAGTGGCTAACCCCCCACAAACCCACACAACCCCACCAACTCTGCGTCCCCCCCCCGAACCCAGACATAATCGCGAGGGAGGAAGAGTTGCCCCAAAAGAGAGCGCCGGAGCCATCTTTGTGGGCAGCTTTGTCATGGCGACAGATGTTGTAATTGCCAACTGATGGATCACTTGTCAAGGGCGTCATTAGGATTTTGGTGGCCAGGCCCGTTGGAGGAAGAGAAGGGGTTAAAAGAAGGACTGGGAAAAGATGGAGCTGGCTCAGGCGGGAATGGATGGCAGATCAGGTCACATCTATCAGCCTTTTGACTGCGGCCATGGAGGTTAATAATGTGATTGGCCACGCGTTAGAGGAGACAACATCGAGGATAAAGGAGCCGCTGCTTCTGCCTCCTTGATGGTATGAAAAGTTTAAATGATTGGGTGTATAAACAAAAAAGCCTTTTATGGTTTTCTATAAAGTCGCGTACTGAACATCGGGAGTGTGCTGCAAGCAACAGATATTATTCTGTGAATTAAAGTTCATTTTAATGGGTTCAAAAGACAAAAAAATATTACAAATGTTACCTTCCATGTCTCCAAAAACTAGGGCAACTTTTAATTTGGAGTGTCGTCTCATTGTAAAAGATAGTGAGGCCCCCTCAGAGAGCAGTTGAGGCATCTGAGGGGCCCGATCCTGATAGAGGCTCTATTCTCTGGTGGCACATTCAAGGTCATTTAAACAAGTGTCCGCACGGCCTACAAAGTGTCACTCTACACCAAAGTAAATTGTCAGTTTGTTTATACGTGCCATTTGATTGTATAAGACACCCTCCAATGCACACACACATACACCCACGCACACACACACCAAAAGCTCCCCAGAGGTCAATTAGTACAGAGAAGGGGCTTTCAAACAAAGGGTGCTAGTGGCCCAGAGCAGCCAAGGGAACCACATAATTAACAGTTATAAAGTACTTTACTCTGTTAATTTAATTAGTTAATCCTTTTATCAGTGATTCTTTGTTGAAGGGCGTCATTACAGGGCTCCTCTTCCCGTGTTAGGGCAGCGTGGCTGGTAATGGAGCTTCAGAAGTGATCTGATCCGCGATGGCTACAAAGACACTCAGTGGGCTGTGAGAATTACACACCACATCAGAAGTTTGTAGACTTGCAGAAGAAAGACATCAAGAAAATGTTGTCATATGTTAATTTTCCTCATTAACCTGGAATCTTGGCCCCGGAAAGGTGTAGGGATGTTACGGCCAATCAGCGTTTGAGACGATTCGACTATTTTATTTTTGATTGTGCAACCACTCAACAAGAAAAGAGACATGTACGGATCAAATACATTTGAACATATGAAATCACAGGTTTTTGGTGTCTGATTAAATGGGGATGTTTGAAGTCAAACGATCATTTTCATGTGCTGCCAAGTCTCATCCCTTTGTCCCTTTTGGAACACCACCCCCTCTGCCCAGAACCCATATCTGTCTTTGCACTCCGGAAATTATTCAAATGAGTCGAGGCTTGCCACCACATTTATTTTACAGCACCACTTGAAGCGTTAACAATAATGTGCATGTAATCCTATGTGATGTAGCTGCACACAGTGTCACCTCTTTTCAGGTGCAGCACCTTTGAACATCAAATCTTTTTCTGAAAATGGTTTAATAATTAGCTCCACCGCCCCCTGTCGGGCAGTGAACCCCGGCATCCGGGGCTCAGGGGGAGCTACTACACAAACGCCCTCCAGCCCTCGCCTCGCTGTACTAACACAAGCATTTAACTCGCACCTAAAGATAGAAAAACACACATTCACTCTTAGATCACTCCTAGAAATATGCACAGGGGGAAAAAAATCATCAACAGGCTCTGTGTGTGCCCACCGTCACCCCCCATTCCATATTAAAGTGGTACACAAGGTCCTGCTGATTGCTACAAGCCTTACAGTCACAGCATAACACCATTACAGATGAATGTGCCAGACTGAGGATAGATTTCATAGCTACTGTATGTAAATATTTCGGCGCACAGTTTGTAACACCTTCATATTTGCTATGGTACATTTTATTGTCAGCGATGAATGAGTGTTGGTGCAGAAGAACGGACCACTAAACAGCAGCTATTCACAACAGTTATTTATAAAAACACATAAATCTCTTATTTCTATCCAAAGAGGCTGCATTTATTTCTGCATCTCTAATTGCTGTGGGATGTTTTAAGTGCAGTAGGTCAGTGCCAAGAGACCGAGTGTCAAGTTTGCAATTTAAAAACTCTTCATCTGACCAGATGGCTGATTGTTTACTAGTGTGGAGGAGAAAAAAAAAAAACATATTTCTGATTGCAGTCACTCAGCTTCATTAGGCAGCCTTGTGAAATCATGACGATGGAGAAGCGGAAACACCTGTTAGTTACTGTTAATGCTAATCTGGACCATGTGCATCTTCCCCAACATGTGGAGATTGAGAAGTCTGAAGACATGTCATTGTAACACGGAAGAAATTAGTCTCCGGTTAATTAAATGCACCTGCTGAAGCATCCCCAGCGCCCTCCAGCCTCCTATCCTCCGGTTAACACAACTGACAAACATCACCCAAAAAGGAAAAAAAAGTCTCCTGTTTTCCTAACCCCTTTCACCAGGGCTCTGTAAATAATACAGAATAACAAACAAAATTACTCTGTTGGTACAAGAAAGAGTTATGAATTTTTAATAAGGTCCTGCACACCTGAAAGGCACGAAGCTTTAAAAACTGAATGTTTCATGTTCACTTTGTGGGAGAAAAGGCTCAGGTTGTAACGTAGGTGGAACATAACTTAGATATCAAGTACTGCATATTAAAAATAGTTTGTTACTTTACACTCCAAGTTCACTGTATTTCAGAGAGAAATATCGTACTTTTATGTCCTTACATTCATTTTTCAGCTACTTTAGAACCAGAACATGTGATGAGCTTAAAAATCTGAGGATTAGTTGCATCTTAAATTAAATATAGTATGGTAAATATAGTTAAAACTGGCCATCTACAACAGTGAAGTATTCCTGTCAATGCATCAATAATGCATCAATAATAATAAACATAACAGCAATATATCAATCATGGGGTCCAGTGTCTGGATTAAATTATTCCTGATAATACTTCTGTACTTTTACTGCTAAAGTTAAATTTTTCAATGCAGGACTTTTACACTTTTGCATCACTCTTTTCCATTTTTTTCTCAATTTTTTTCCACCAGTGGATCTTAATGTATATTAAATGTAATATCTGTTAATATATATTCCTATTAGTTATTCTTACCAAAACCTAAACTGCCCAAGACAATGTAATCCATTCTATATTCGACGTGACTTCAGGCTATAGGATCAAGTTTACAAACTCACCCAAGCATGAAAAAATGGTTCCCCTATAATTTCTGGCAGTCTTTGATGGGGATTTGTGCCCAAATGAAAATGCATCTGAAATGAGCAGCCCTCTGCGGCCCCCACAGTGTGCAAAGATGGCATACAGCAATAATCTTAAAAAATGTAATTAAACACAGATAAGATTAATACAATCAGGGAGAGATGATTGAAAGATGCTGTTGTTGTGTAGGAGGGTGGTGAGGCCCCCGGGCCCCTGGGCCCCAAAACGAGGCGGCTAGCTGTGGGGAAGGGGGCCCTTCGCACTGGGATTAGTTTAGCCAGGTGGGGGAGCTTCGTGGTTGGAGCATTTAAATTAGCGGTGAGATGACAACCCCCATTAGGAGGGATTAAAGGCCTGCTGGCAGGCAGAAATGCACTGGCACTGGCAGGGGCATCCGTCACACAAAACCCAAGGCGATGTGGCACAAGTCAGTCACTTGACAGCCACTGACGCTCTCCTCATGGCAATCACATATGACGACGTAATGCAATTTCAGAAAATCTATATTAACTTTGGATTTTAATTTACTTAAACCCATGTTCTCATAGCGATATATTGTGATGAAAAGCACTTCTAGATTTAAATTGATCCTAAAGTTGTTTTGCAGAATAGGTGTTTGCTCTGAGTTATGTTACGTTCTGAGCAACTTCGTCTTATGAACTTGCCTCGTAGTTGGTTCCAGAAGACATTTTTTGTTTTATGTTTTTGTCTTATTTTTACAGCGGCCCTTTTCACAGCTCTGTTTCAAGTATGAGGGATAAAGTGGACCAACTATGCAGCCCCTCTTAAAGTTAATTTAAGAGGACAGCGCCCGGGTTCAGGGGTGAAATCGCACAGAAGCCCAATCACCATGGAAGTCCCTGCAGAGAATCTGTCTGTCGGTGGGATTGTGCTAACGTCAAAAAGCTGCAAGAGGAATTAGTGGCTTACTGCCACCTGACAATGGCACTTTTTGTTCCTGATGCACTCCCAAGTTCTGAAGGCAGAGGCAAACAAAACAAAAACCAACAATCCGATTAAAACAATCTCCTTGTGTCCTGATTAACATACATTAACATGAGAATAGCCCTCTGTGATTAAACAGTGGTAGGTGAGTCCAGCGCCCTATGTGGTGTTATGGCCAGAAGGAAGCCCACAATGCACTGCACTGCGCCGCACGCCATGATCGGGGAATCTTCCCTGCCTGTTTGGCCTGCGCTGCTCATCGTAAATGTGTCATCTCTCCCACGGCAGCTTACAAACAAGAACTTTTAAAGCCCACCACCTGCTGGAATAAGAACTGGGATCAGTATGGGATGAGAGGATCGTATCTCTATGCAAACTAACCGATGACAAGTTGCACATAGACACAATGACAGTCCAGGGAGGAAATCAGAACATCTAAAATATGCACTTTAAAAGCGAAGATTTATGATTTAGCATTTCATGGTCTCAGCAATTTCCTTGTATGATAAACATACAGACATCTAGAGTTATGTCTTTACCTTATTAGTGAGGTGAGGGCTGCAAAACAAACAGTGACAGGCACTGCAAGGGTGTCAGTAACAGCTTGAGATGGCGGAGGGGTAAAAAAAAAAAAACTAAAAAAAAAACGGAGATGACAAAAAAGGAACTGTAGACAGACAACGTCAGATGTCACTGTTTGGTATTTCTACAAAGCTCCAGAGAGAGAGGCTAGCCTGGAGCCATCTCAGTGTTTGAGACAAATGAAGTGAGAGTGTGTCGAGCTCCTGTGCCAATCTGGGCCTTCTCCCTTCCCCTACAGTATGCCGAGCTCTCCAGCGGCAACAGGAAATCAAACAATTAGCAGGAGGGAAATAAAAGGTCCTTTTTCGCCCTCTGGCACTTGTAAACATGGTAACAGTGTTTGGAAAATGCTGCCGTCATCATGCAAAGTTCTGTTTCCTGCTGTATCTGGCAACGGCATCAAACAACACATCCTGACAGAGAAAAAAAATAGTTCTACGATAAAAAAAATCAACATACATAGATATATACACACATATATATATATATATTGCAAATGTATAAACTAAATATTATTTATAAATTCATGGGTAAAGGTGCAAGATCCCCTGTATAAAATAAAAAAAAATTAGAAAGTCATATTCCAATTTGCCTATTTCTTAGTGCTACACTGACTATAATTAATAATTTGCATATTTAATATTACACAATATCTTATGCAGAAATGAAAGATTTGAAGCACTTATTGTTATTTAATGATTTTTCTTATGGAGTTCAAGGACGACTTAATCTAAAAGTTTATTTTCTTGATACCACACAGCCTTGTGTATTAAAACAAAAGCTGGAAATAAATATTTACCATGTCTTTTATAAAAATCATCAGGCTTCTAATGCACAGACATTTAGTTATTTGCATTGATTCAATGAGGAGTGATAGAAAATAAAATAAAACAATGAGTAAAAATGATAAAAGCTGAACAAGTTTGTGACTTAAGCTGAATTGTTTGTTGTGCTTACACTCAGCCAACTGGGTATTGAGGCTACATTTAGAGCTACATGAAGTAGCTTTAAAGCGTTGAGCAGGAACATGAATCTCCCCGTATCGCGGCAGAGTTCAACGTGCTCTCTAAGTGGAATTCTTAACTATGGGACCCCTTCACAGCGAGGAGTTTCTGTTTACATAAAAGAGCCGGCCAAGGTCTGGGACATTGCACTCGGGACTGGGGCATCCCAGCTCTCTGTCTAAATGGAATGGAGCAAACATGGACATTAATGTAAAAGCAGAAAACAAGGAACATGTGTTTTCTTCCTGAGATGAAAGTTTCCAGGCTGGTTTCTTTTAAGTGAATTGAGAGGTACCTAAATGTAGGACAATGTGCTGGACCTGATGTTTTTAATTTGTTTTGCACATACATCTGTCTGAATTGCTGACTTTCAAGTCGTTATGGTTGTGATCTAACTGTATCCAATTGTGTTTAATTTTTCCTGTTAAAATTGTGCTATAAATTTTTTTTCAAATGCAGTAAGTGGAAACATTAACAGTATTGTAACCTGTAGAATTTGATGTGTGTTAGGTGTTCAAAATTAAAATGAACATTAAAAAGCAAACTACAAAAGATATGCATATATGTAGATGTATATTTATCTGTATATATTGGTGAAAATATAATGTAAATGTAATTTAACCTAAATAAACTACACAATATTAAAATGAATGCCTCTTATTGAAATGTAGACTATTCAGAAAATGGTCTTAAATTGCCTTTCCTTTAAACAATTGCAAAATATTCATAACATCTTACAGAAAAATGTCAGTAAAGATAAACTTTAAAATAGGTTTTTGTGTCAGAAAAGTATATTTAATTAGTTCTAATACATTTAAACCTGCTATTCACGGTGTGAAAAATTAAACCATAAGTATTCATATAACAGTGTGTCTGTACAGTATTAAATTGGGTTTAAGGCTCATTTTAAATGAAGTAGATTGCTGGCTAAATGCATATGAGGGGATTTGAATAATACATGTGACAGTGAAGCTGATGGATATTGGCATTATATCCTTACAGTATTGAACTGGTATAGAAAAAAGGATTAGAGGGTGTGTGTCCAGACGAAAATGGTAGGAGTTGGTCTGACTTTTTCTTTTTCTAAAAGGCTTTTAAATGACGGTATTGAAGTGCATTGACTGCTCCTGGCTGAATAGTGCTGACCTTAGATGTCCTTCTGCAAAACTGACAGAGACGTATTTGTTCAGAGGACGGCGAGGATAACTTCACAATGAGGAGGGATATGAATAAAATCTGAGAGTTGGCATGTAATGTTAAAATTTAATCATCCATTGTGTAAATGCTTTTTAATTTGCTGTTTCATGCGCAGAATTCTGACCACATTTGATATTATACACTGTGCGGATATTAAACTTTAGGCATATTTTAATATACGGTAACCATGAAGCAACTGGCTAAATGCAAATATTATGCAGATAGGTCATTTCATAGTAGAATTAATTGCTTCTATTTTATTAACTTTTTTGTTAATGGCATACCTTTAATATCCACTTTTATTTGTGTGTAAGTGCAAATATTTCCCCTCTCCCTCTCTCTCTCTCCATATGCTTGTTTCAGACAGTCTGTCTCTTCTTATAAAGCTGTGAGCGCACATACTGCACAGAGTCCATAGAGCAACTGGAGTCCAATGTTGGCCTGACCTGTCCACATTTTCCCCAGCCTGTCTCTGTGCTCCCAACATCCCTCTAAGTAGTGCTTTACACTCGGGCACCCTCCGGGGCTACAGGGGCCACTTTGATAGAGATGGATGCGCTGGTGCTCTACTGCCCTCCAATGGCAGCTGCCACACACACACACTCAGCGGTGCTCCACTCCACTCCTGCCTGCCAGTGCTGGGGCAGTTAGCGCTCGACACTGAGAGGGTGGACTGTGGACCAGGAGACTGACCGAAGCGGGGGCCAAAAGGAGAAAGGCCTCCACACAGGAAAACTAGTTCAAGCAGATGATGCCATGCAGGAGAGGCATGTAGTGGAGGGCTGTGAACAGGTGTAAAGGGGCATGCGCGTGTGATGGATGCGAAGGCCTGCCACTGCTTCCTCCTGCATTCACAACTGCAAGCAATACAGTATGGCTTGTTAATTTTTTACTTTTATCTCATATGCACACAAATATACATATGCACATGCATGCACAAACACACACAAGCATATAGTTCATAGAGATAAATGTAGACAGTGTGCTGAGGCCCAGATGGCTCAGTCACAATGGCGGTGCAGGGCAGCCTTTGATGGGTGTGAGTGATTGATTTCAGGCTTGACTGGCTCTGATAGAGTCACCTCAGGAGGCGCCTGGCAACCACAGGCCCACGCCAGAGCCTTTCGGCAAGAAACAAGATGGAGCTGAAATTCGCTGGATGCCCAGCAGCTTCATTCGCGTCCCCATAGAAGTCCAATACATTCTGGGTACTTACAACCACTGGAATTGGATAGATTTTGTCACTGGCTTCAGCTTTCAATAGCAAAGCGGTTTACAGTAGGGTAATGGTCATTCAATATGTCACAGCATGTTACTCTCAACACAAAACATGTCTATTTTCATTTTTCAACTTTTCCCCCCCTTTTATTCTTTGTAGAGTGTAAATGCAACTGTGAAATCACGATGAACTATCAAATCCACAAATAAAGTACAATTTGAGAGTTATGAAGTCCTCAGAAAAATAATTCCAGTTTATTTTATATCCATATGGCTTTTCCTTTGTTACTTTATGCTCTGTTGAAACGCTATAATTTGCCCTGCATGAAGATATTGAGCGATAGCTGTAATGGAATATGACTGTCATCTTGGGGTGACATTTTCAGCACTGCCACTGTGCTGCGACTGACTCCGCTGAGCTCGCTGGGCAGGAGGGCACCGCGTTCACGAGGACATATTTGCCCCGGAGTCATCTCAGTTACCCTCTACACTATGACATGATTTGACAATCAATTAACCGTCCCCTCGCTAAACAAGACTCCTCGATTCCAAATCCCTCGATACTGAGAAGCAGTCAGTCCATGATGTCAACGTCAGACATGAAAAAGTATGTTTTTATTTAAAAGATAATAATAAAAGTGCCTCAAGTGAACAGTATTGGTTATAAACTTTCATAAGTTGCTGATTCAAGATGATTGCTTCAAGCTTGTGTTTGGACTTCATTTATTTCCTTGAGTCTAAAATCTTTTCTTTGATAATAGCAACCGAAAGAAATGTGACTCCAAATGTGATTTTTGTTGTTTTGTTACTAAAAATATTTAAACGCTGCAGTGAATGCTGGGAACTGTGGAGGGTCATGTCAAAGGTTGCAATGAGGAATGTGCACTAAAAAATGAAAACGTCCAATAAAAGTGAAAAATGTGTTTAAATTTGCATTTATGTTTGTATTTCTAATCACACCGCCTAATTGCTTTAACTAAATAAATCACACTCTGATTCACCATGGCAATAGCATTACCATGGTAATAATTACTACTGTGATGACATTGACATCAGGCAGGTACACTTTGCCTCATTAGAATAATTAACATCTTAAGAGCCAGTGCTCTCTTTCTCCCCTTTCCCTTTTTTTTCTTTTATCATCCTCCATTTCTGCTTCTAATTGTGATTTTATTAAGGAAGGGATTGATGAGGCCCATGCATAATTTACCAATTAGTTCTACACATTTATAAAATTGCATCCTCAAATAACACGTGTCACATTTATTTAAGATTAAAGTTTAATGTGTCTTGTTGCTTGTGAGTGAGAAATTAATTTGTCTAAGAATATCCCTGCAGCTATTGTAGAGACGCTCTGAAATAAATCATAGTTGGTTTATGGTGGAATGCAAAAGAGGAAAGTATTGTGCAGTATCACCCAATTTCACATATTAGATACATTAAGAAGAGATACAGTGGGTGAAACCTAAATAAAATGTACATTTAAAAAGCAATAAACTAGTACTGTTAACATAAGGTGTGCAGTACTATGAAAGTAGCACAATAAAAATCTGTATTCAATGTTCTGTGCTATAAGCACACTGTTAATGTACAACAACACTTAAAGGGATGCTTTTAAACACTCTTATCCAAACCTTATTTCAGCTGAGACCAACTGTCTTAGCCCACATATGTAAGAAAAGAGAAGAGGAGTATCACCAGTGCTCCTGCAGCTCTGGCCCCAAACACACATATATCTAACTGGAGACAGAGGGGCGGGCAGAGAGGTGAGAGAGAGGGCAGGGCAGCTCTGCCCGCCTGGGGAGTTTGGCATGTGCCCTCCCCGGGCCTCCCGCGGACCTGGGGTCAAAGTAAATAAAGGGGCGATGTGGACCGCCTCCAGCAACCCCCTTACCAACCCCTTTTCCGCCCTTCATCCCACAGCCCAGCAACAGGAATCGGTCTCTTTATCCACTGACCACGCCCTCCTGTAGCCATCCATACCTCCACTGCCACATGCCGCCTTTTCTACATTCTCCAGCTCCATGTCCAGACATGAGGCCAAGGCCCCTTCTCCACAGTTTGTAACAGTCTGACACTGAAACACAGTCGGGTAGCTGCAGTATACGGGCTCTGGTGGCGGTGCACGCAGCGACTAACTGTGTGCGTAAAATATTCACAAATGCAAACACTGTGCTCTGTAATCACACACACTAAATGTACTCATATGTCCAGCTGTAAACACGCACACATGAGCGTGCTTTGTCATAAACTACATGCATGTGTCACGCATATGCATGTATTTTCCCACCAGGTTACTGTAAATCAATGTTTTCAAGTGTGGCTGACTACTCCATCTTGCACACATAAATACATACATACTCATAAACATATGGGCGCACATATAACATAACACATGGGTGGAGAAAGCGTGAAAACTGATTCTGGATTGAGGTGATGGTGGACAAAGAGTTCCCATTCCACCATAGATTTAGAGTGGAAAAATGCTTTACACGTAATAAAAAACAATAGGTAGCCACAGAGCTTGCTGGGCTCATAGCAGGAAAGGCAGGATTTACAGTGTGAGCTGTGTCTGAGAGAGCTTAGCAGCTTTATAACATCATGTTAAATGTCTATTAGTTGACTGTTGCAGTTAAGTTAACACTCTCACATGTTGTTCCCTTTAACCAGTAATATAATGCACTTAACTTCCCGTCCGTGTTTTGGCACCCTCCATCCACCCACCCTCCAAACCCATTGTCTAACTTTCATACATCTTAAATTATTTAACCCTTTCAGCAAGACACCAGCCATGTCTGACAAAAGAACAATATGCCAACATCCTTTCCAAGTTAATGTGAGGGCGCCGCAGACACATTGAGAGCGACTCTTTTCCTCCTCCTCCTCCTCCACCTCTTCCATCCCTCCATCTCCCCATGCCTCCTGCTGTAGGAATTCCCAACCCTCTCTGCAGGTAGCCAGCCAGCCAAGACCAGCAGAACATGTGTTTTCCTCCCCTGGTCGGGTCAAAGTGAGGTCGTTCATTCATTCCCAGTGATATAGCGGCCCAGCTCACCCGCTTGCATGCTTATCATGTGCCGCGCCCTCGCAACAGATGATGAATTCCACTCAGCCGATGTATAGATAGATAGACAGAGGAGGAGAGAGGGATGGAAGAGTAAGAGAAAGATGGAGAGAGACCCCCCTCTGATGCCTCCACACGCATCTCGTCCCAGCCAGTTTGCAACTCAATCAGTGACATGTGCAGTTTTTAAGAAGGGAATTGTATGATATGCCACTTCTTCTTTTTTTTCTCTCCAAATGTTCAAGCCGGGGTTGGTTTTGAACTTTGACCGCAAAGTCATGAATTTTCTTTTAAGGCTCAGAGGAACTTAAGGAAAATATTTTCAGGACAATGTACACAGGATATTCATGTTTCAAAGCAAGTTTAGATTTCAATAATATTGGGAAGTCTGGCTTTTAACCATGCTGGGCCCACAAGTTTGTTTTGTTCATTCTTTAGAACATTCATAATATTGATGCAAGGAATTTACACAACCCAAATACAATATTGTTGCACTGCTGATCATAGGACGCTTATCAGCTCATTTACTCAAGGAGAAATTATGTGAAAATGATGTGGCGACTTTGTTTTGCCAAAAAATACAAAGAAACTAGAATTACTGCCTGGTGGCTGTGTGCTTTTGCCATCACATCAAGTTGCAGTTTACATCCCTGTTCGTTCAGACTCATAATGTAAGACTTTGAAGGAATTTAATAAAAGGTAAAGTATGTTCTGGCAAACTGGAAGCTTTCACTATATGGACATTTAGAATTCCAGGGAATCATTTCCAGTAAAAACCATCTTTGTACTGAAGACTGATAGAGATAACGACAACCACATGAATTTCCATATCAGAAAAACCAATCAGCTTGAGGTGGACGACCAAAGGAAAAGGACAGAACACAAATGTGTCACAATGAGACAATGCTTCAAATATTGATGCTGCTGCAAAGAAGCTACCAATTCTAAGACATGGACTCTCTTCACATAAGCACAGAATTTCTATACAATTACCACAGTTTCAAGATAATTGCATTTCCTTTTACTGACAAATATTATATTTTATTTGCTGAGCCAAAAATGTGCACCACAATCTTCCACAAACCTAGGAAAAATAAATAAATATTCAAATTCTTGAGTTACGGCCAAAAACATGTTTTGTGAGGTCACAGTGTCCCTGACCTTTGACCACAAAAATCTAGTGGATGTTTGCACCAAATTTAAAGAGATTCCCCGCACGTGTTCCTGAGATATCATGTTCACGAGAATGGGACGGACTGACAAGCCAAAAACATAAAGCCTGGGGCCACGGCTGCCACCCGCATGGAGGCATAAAAACAGGAGAATTAGAGGCTTGCAAATTGTATGCTCTTATTATTGATCAGAATGTGTTGGCTGTACACAGCAGCCTCCCCACATCCCTGTGGACTGTGATCATGCCAGAGGCAGACACTCAGGGGGTGAAATAGTTGCAGGGAGGACCAAAGATGCTGGAAGATATTTTGAATATGGTACAAGTTCACGTGCCCGATTCAAGAAGGCAGGATTACAAAGTTAACCGGATAACTAATTAAATCCCAGAGCGCACTTAAATCTGGGTTTAAGTCAGTGACTTTACATTCTCTAAAGACATGCAAACCCCCGTATCGCTCACTTATCTTACCAAACTACATTTGCAGACAAGCTGAGGTGGCTGTAAAACACTAAGGGGACATAAAATAAATAAACAACAATAATAACACTTAGGTATCACAGCCTGTACTTAATGCTTATCAGGTGTCGTGGCGGCCATGACACCGTGCTGAGTAAGATTCTCTACAGGAGGCATCCTCTTGGCCCCGTCACCAGCATGTGGGCACCGACTGGAGCTGAAAAGGCGAGACAAGAGATTAAGGAGGCAAGCTTTGTCTGTGCACCCTCCCTGCCTCAAACACAACAACCTCTCCATACACCCTCCCTCCACCTCCACCCCCCAGCAACACACACATACATACACCCCGCTCCCATTTTTTCTTATTACCGTTAGCACGAAGGGAAAAAAGGACAAAATAGTACTTACTAATGGACTAAAAACGTCCCCAAATCCCTACCCTTTCACTCCCCAACAGCCAGAGAAACCACTCACTGAATCTGTTCTCAGTCTCACTGTTGAGGAGTACGTTTAGTCAATCATACAGTTCTCTATAAGAAATGGATTTGGGGACATCTTGTGAGACTGGGTGAAATGTGAGTTAATGGGAAGAGAGTCAGTGGTTGAGTGAAGAAGCAAGGCAGAGTAGGTAGTTAAAGAGCAGAACAGTGCCTTAGGGGTACTCAGTGTATCCGGACTCACACTGGGAAAAGTGTATTTATCAACTTAATAGCAGGTGTCTGATTGAACATGACTATGATTACAGTAAGTTGTTCCTTCTTTTGGCTCCTCTCCTCCTCCTCCTCCTCCTCTCCTTCCTCCTCATCATACTCCCCCTCACCGCTCCCTCCTGTTTTCCACCTCGCCATCCTCTACCTTCGTTTCAAAGCTACAGGAAGGTAGTATGGTGGGTATTATCATTGTCAACACTGACTGATTTAATTATATTACAACAGCATAATATATTAAAGGAAGACATCATTTATAATTCAGTTTACGAGGCATGTCAACACAAGCAGCACAGAACTTTCTCACTGGTGCCGTCTTTTTCTATGCTTTAATGAAAACTTTTACTATGTGCTTCATTACAAAGTTTAATATCCGAGGACAGGCAATTCAAGTAATTCGAAACTGGAGAAAAAGCTGTAGCAGAAACGGTATTCTGAGAGAGAAACGAGCGGATAAAAAAAAAGAAGAAGAATTCCGACTTGTATGGGGATGTGGAGCGGGAGCCATTTAGCTGATAAGGCAGGGAAGGCCCTTCAGGTGTCTCCTGCTCCACTGCTGTGTAAATGAGCTCCAATTAAACAGGCGGCCCCTAGCTCCGGGTCTCCCCGCAGCCCTCCCCAGCCTCCTCAGCCTCCTCCATCCCCTAAGCCTCACCCAGCCCCTCGCTGCTCGCCGTAAGGCCCAACCCACCCCATGGCTCCTGCAGCTGCTCGCTCACTCCCACTCTCTGTTTTTCACTCACACTGCGTGACCCAAAGGCCTGCTTAACTTGTGTGTGTGCGCACAGTTGTCTGTTGATGTGTGCGCCTCTCTGCGCGTTTGTTAGCCCTGCAGCATTTCAGCTTATTGTCAACTCTCGATAAGTGACAGCATGGTGGAAATGCTGCATCCCAGTGTCTGGTTGATTTGTGTATATTGCAGTAATTGCTCTCAAACTGGAAACTTATTCTCGCTGTTAAAATTCAAACATGAAATGGATAAAATTAGTTTTTATTGTAACTTTAATCCCTCTGACCTAAAAAATCTGAATGTTCCCAAATGTTCGAAGCATCTCTGTACACTGACCAAACACAACATTAACAGTTTGCAAACATTGTCTGATTCCTCAGAAGGCCTTTGCCACGCAACAACGGGGGTCTGAGAACAGCGGGTGATTTGGCCAATTAGATGAGGCGGTGATTTAGGTGGCCAGATTGGGAGAGTCACTGTTGGCTGCTGGCCAGGACACTGGGGTTGCCACCCCTGAACCTCGAGAAGCCATGCCATGAGTTCCTAAATGACCACAGCGAGGGGAGAGAAGGAGGACGAACATTTATTGACAAATACTGCATTCATTTTGAAAAATATCAGATTCTTGGTCACAAAACAGCCAAAAGGGATTCAACCTATGATTACTTGCATTATGTTGCAACACTGCCAACCTTAAATTTACAGTTAAATCTGAACAGTATTTTACTGTATTAATGTTGTATAGTGGCATACTGCATATTGCAATGCAATCTGGGAGAAAAATGTGTTTACAGTACTTTAGAGAATGTTATTAATTACAGGAATTTACTGTAACTATTCAGTGCTTTACTGACAAAACTGTGGACAGTATTGTGTTGTAAATTAACAACAATATAGTAATATTGGCTAATTGATTTCTAATATTACGCTGTAAAAAAAAAAAAAACACTTTCAACTCAATTCCCACTGTCCAAGGAAATAACTTCAAATATCTCTTTTTTTGTTTGACCGACATTCAGAAACTCAAAGATTTTTAACTTATTATTGTATAAAACACAAAAGCTGCAAATTCTCACGCTTTAGAGGCTTGCAACAGTTAACTAATCCTCAAAAATCTTAAATAAATTTCCTTGCAAACATACCAACCTATCAACGAGTCACTCCAGCACTACTGTACATTTTGTGAAAAGACTGTGTTATACAGTACGGTCTGATTTCATCGTAGTGATGGAAATCCAGGTCTGAGTTTCGTCTGAACAGTGCCGTTGTTTACGATGGATGGGTCAGAGCCACAAGTCAGACTCCAGCTAGTGTGTAACAGATCGCTCCCTACCTCCTACCGCACGAGGAAAGCACAATTACCTGTTCTTGTCGAGGCATACAGGCCCTGTCAGCAGCACCTCGTGCATAATACATACCTGACATTCTGCTAACGTTACCTGCCACATGTAACCAGTCACACTGTAAAAGGTGTTTGTCTGCTCCCCCGCCACTCCAAATGCTAGATATTTAAAATTAATGGCTGTGATTAAGATACTTTAAAACCCGCAAATGGTATATTTAAATATTAAGTCACATGTAATTAAGCAGGGAGAAATATTCATTCCCGTTGTTAGGGCAATTATAACAATTTCCATCAAGGGATTTCTCAGCTTGACTTTTGTTCTGAGCAATAGTGATTAACATTATGGTTAATTGAAGTCATTTTCCAAGACTTGGGGTATTTCTTATTCCCTGGCCTTAGAAGAAAGGACGCTGGACAGAGCGGCTTGGTGTAGAGTCTTAACGACATGATTTCTCCTCTGTGGCTCCTTCCTGTGAGCATATTTAACTGTGCGTAGGGGGGTCGTCCCCAGGTGGCTGAGGAGGTCAGTCTCCCCTGTGGGAGCGCTGAATCAGTGGACAGTCGGAGATGAGGACTCAGTGGGAAAACGTTGCTCGGGTTAGCCGTCATTTCCTTACATCACTCAGAAAAGACATTTGATGGTGTGATAACAGCCTTGTTAAAACACACCATGTAATGTTTTTCTCTACGTCAGACAATCCCATTAAAACTAACGGTAAATTCAGCTTCATTAACGTTTAAATCACAGCAGATGGTATAATCGTTTCCCGATTTCCCAACAATCAAAATTCCAGTTTGCAACTTAAACAAGTGTGGATGTGAGAACGTAAAGGTCACATACACTGAGAATGAAAGTGAAGGAGGAAACATGTTGTGTCGCATAGTTAGACTTTGAAACTGATTATATTTGCATATTTTTCAATTAGAGTAGAG
>CAFUXE010000544.1:338234-366045 GCA_903364295.1 Serranus cabrilla | reverse complement strand
TTTTTTTTTTTCAAGGAGTAATATGTAACTTTATTGCATTAAACTGTCTAAAAAACCACTAGACTTATGTTAGATGTTGAATTGTGCACTTACATTATACATAACTATTTCCGAGACCCGGATTTTGATCATCTGAAGTCTTGTTATGAGAAAAAGAAGCTGAGCAAATGTTTGTGCAGCCTGTGTCCACTGAACAGCATTGGAAAATTGCTCATTTTTAACATGAAATTGCTTTTGCAGAGTTTTTAGCTGTTTTAATCATGAGATCCATTTGTTTTGGTGAAGAAAAGATCCCTGTGGATAATTCGGCTCCTGGTAAAAACAACTCCCACAATACCACGCTACTTCACAATGTCACAAACTTTTTCTTTTGTTATTTTTTTGATTGAGAGACCCCCAGCTGTTGGAAACATACATATTGTGCATTTAATAATCGTTAGCCTTAGGAAAAAAAATATCCAGCACAAACTATAATTCCAAACAGAGTATTTTTATATACTCATCAAGAGGTGGTCTTTAATATGACCAGGATTGCATCATTCCACATAGTTCAATCATCAGGATATGATGACAGGAAAATCCCACAAGAAGTTTGCCCACTGCCTCATGTGGTATTAATAACTGCCAGAGCTGAGATTAAGTTTTAATGGTGATCTGGTTGAGTAAATCATATAATGTGAAACAAAAGTAACCGAGGCTGACACTGTCAGTCAAACTGACAAACTATTATATTGGATTTCTTATCTGTTTATGCGACAACTTCTTTATTGTTTGTCATTTACCCAAATTGACAAATGTTGTTGTTAAATGTGTTTACATGATGATGTGCCTCCGTATCAGCTAATTGCTCTTGCACAGAAAGCGTGCAGTCAAAGCGAGGCCCCTCTGCTAAGACGCTCAAATCAAGACATAATTGTCCCCCAGCATTCACGCCAGACAGTACAACTCCATTTCCAAATCTGTCTTAGTGTAAGTAATACGCCTGCATACTGTCATGAGTGACACGGGCCTCTTCGCTGCGGCGCCATGACCCGTTTTAAAGATCAACGCCAGCCCATGAGCATGCACCCAGCAGTTGTCCTCCCTCTGAATGTTATTACAGAGGGAAGCAAGGTCAGATTGCAGAGATGATGATACATGGGAAGCACTTTTGAAATAAGAAAGTCCTTTTTTTTTTCTGCTGCGTCGCATATTGACCTTGGCATTTCTGACAATAGCATCCATCACACACATGAAACCTTTCCAACAGGCAACACTGGTCTGCTGAGCAGCCAAGTGAATCAGATTAAGGAATAACACTAGTAGATGGATGCCTGACGTCAAAGCAGCAGAGGGATCAACCTCCCTGTTCCTCATGCATTCCACTTCCTCTGCACGCCCCCTGCACTGCCTGGCTGGGTTATGTTTCTCTGACTTTGACACAAATGATTAACGGCCACAGGATCTCTGTATTTTTGATCGATACTACAGCATTATGGCGGTAATTAATTCAGTGGAGCATTGAGAGGTTGTCGATTGAATCATCTGCCGACTCGGGTCTATCCGTTTGTAAAAGTAAAACTTCTGTAAAGTCTATTACTCATGTATAATTTAATCACTCCCTCCATACTTTTTGTTTGCTTTTTGTTAAACATTATTTTTATTGCAAGTTATTACAATTGACTATATTATAAAAAGCCTGCCTTGTAATAAAGTGAAACGCAGTACCTTTATGGGCTTTCCAGCTAATCACTGCAGGACATCCCCTTATAGGACTAATGAAATATCCATTCACTGCACAAACCTTGTTTTCAAGTATCTTGTATGTCTGGTTTCAATTTTCCAGAAACATTAATGGTCGCATTATTGTAAAATAAACATAAATGGATCTTACAGAGAAATGACTCTTTTTACAGGCATCCCAAAGTAAGATTCCAGGCTGAAGGTTGCTGTGAAAGAATTTAATCTCAGTAGTGTGCCAGATGAGACACAGAATATCCTGCCGCACCTGTATAACAACAATGATGACAGCGGACTTAAAGAATCTCATAAAAATGACTCACGTTATGCTTTAATTTAAAATTAAGAACACTATCTGTTTCGGCTGAGGCTAAATTGCCCTGAATAAGAAATGCCTTGGAAGCAAAGTGGGTAGAGCTTGTGCCAAATAACCGGTTTGATTCCTGCCGGTGACCTTTGCTGCGTGATATACCTCCCTCTCTGCCCTCATTTCCTGCCTATCTTCTCACAGTTAAACTGTTCAATAAAGGTTAAAAAAGAGCTAAAAAATGCCCTCAATAAAATCAAGCCACAAATAGAAAACACAGTTTCAGTTTTTATGAGTATTTGTTTAAAGAGATACCATTAAAACATTTTATTATCAGGATTGTTGTTCTGAGCAGCAGTCAGCATTCCCTCAGAGGCGTTTCGTGAAACTTACTGATTATATAATGAATGAGAAAAACATTCAGTTAATGCTCGAGTTTCAGAGAGAAATGCAGACTACAACACGGCCAGAGCTTTGTGCAGCGTGCCAGCATGGAAAAAGACATTAACACAGTGCACGTGTGGCTGTGTGTGCATGTAGGTGTGCGCCCCCGTGCATGTGTGTGTTTCAGAGAAGGGCTGCACTGAAGTACTCAGCTGGGAGCATCCAGTCAGTGACCCCTGTCTCTCCAACTGTGTGGAGAGAACTCTTCAGTGTGCATGCATGAGTGTGTGTGTGTGTGTGTGCAGGACAGAAAGAGAGAGACAAAGAGAGAGTGAGATAGAGGTACAGCACAAAGAACAGAGGAGCATTGTGCGGTGCTGGGGCTCCTCAGGTCCGTTCCGAGCACGCCGTCCACATGCTGCAGCTCACGTAGCACGGCCCGAGGAGAAGTCCTGAACCGCACTGGCCTTTGCACTTTGCACTGACACTGACTCACACAGGGCAAGGTGGCCGCCTCGCTGTATCTGTCTAGTCAAGCCAGGTTCAACACACTTCCTGAGCCATGGAGAAACAGCACACTCACTGTACGCATGCAGTCGTTTCTCATTTAACATTCAATGCTGGCGCTCAATTCTCAGCACATTTATCTTCACAAGCACCTTTTATATTAACATGGATTTGGAAAAAATAAAAAATATATACATTTATATATGAAACTGATAATGTATCTCAGGTCCAGAAAATGTTTTCTGAAATGTTTTAAATTGTAGTAAAATGTGAAAATAAAAAAACATGTAAATAATAAACATTTTAAAACTTAAATAATAACTAAAATCATCTACTCTCTGTTTTCATTTTATTTGTAATTGTGCTACAGATGTAAACTGCAGAATAGATGTCAAGTGTTATTAATTACAACATGTCCAAGCATCTGTGGTCCTTGGCATGAGGCATTTCTCTTTCATTATAAAATTACTTTTGATTTATTCAAAGAACAATATAGAAATAATTCAAACCATGACTGAATATCTAGTTATTGTCTATTACTAGAATATAGAGATTTATGCAGAGTTTAAAAAAAAAGAAAGAGGTAATTTTGCTGGAAAAAGAAACTTAATAATTTTATCAGCTACATATCCATAGTTGTGCATGAATTATGTATTTTTTTTAATTAGCAAATCTTTGGGATAAAGGGGATAAAGTTTCTGCACTAACAAACATTTCTCACAAATCGTCATGGGTTTTGGAAGTAAATGTAAAAATGAAAACATTATTTAAACATTTTTTCTTATTTGCTATTACAGCCAAAATATGAAAATAAAAACATCTCCTATTTTTCCTTTTATCGGTCTCAGCGTGATGGTGTTTTCCACAATCAAGTTTTACGGTGTGCCAGCAGGACACCGTGTCCACAGGGACTCCGCGGAGAAAGAGGTGAGTACCAGGTGCTGCGAACCCTCTCATGCTATTACCAGACTGTCATGGCTTTCTGTCCCATTTTACCTTACGTACACCCTCCCCCAACTCGCAAGACAACAGGATGGCACCACAACAGCTGCATGTTCTGCAGCTTTGTCCATTTACAGCATATTTCATAGTCTACGTGGATTTCTCTCCCGCCTCAGTTTTGTGAAACGGAGACCGCCGTGTAGCACAAAACATGGAGGACTCATTTTGTGGAGGCAACTTGCGAGCATAGAGGCACAAAACTAAAATGGAGAGGGCGATTTCATTTTTTGGAGGGGGAAGAGAAGGCGGTAGTGTTGGGTTGCAGTGCTCCGAACAACATTCTCTTCAAACATGGACTTGGAGCACCCTCTACCCATCACAAGTCAAAATGCAGGCCCTCTACTGAGTCCTCCCATTACTACGTCTGTAATTGTCTGGGAGCCAGGCCTTTGCTCCCGCTCTCCAGAATTTTAACAGAAACCATGAGAGGGGAGGCTTCTTTAAAGGCTTCATCAACTGTGACCAACCGCCGTCAGCAGTAACCCATGTTATACAGGCCGCAGTTATGACACCCTCAAAGGGCTGCTCCTGAGGAGGCAGGCGACAGGGAGGGGGGTACAAGGGGAACAGGGCCTCAGAAGTTTCCCACCTTCCCTTGAACCGCAGCCGCAAACCCTCGGCAGGAGGTGGACAGGGCCAGCTTTGAAAAATAACACCTTTGTGATCCCCAGTGTTTGGGGATGGATCGTGGTCTGCAGATGGCTCCGGATACTCTCTCTATGGATGGATGGGACAGATAGAGAGTCTCTTCCTCATCCAAGTTTACAATTACTATGATTTCCAAGCATCATCTTTGTGATTACGTTATTTGATCATTCTATTTCAACAATGATGTTTCAAGTTTAAGCATCTCGAAGCTGAAAAAAGATGCTTCAAAAGAAGGTTCCATGGATAATTGCCCATGCTCAATAATGCCAGCAGCACATGCAAATACGTGATTAAAGACACACTTAGTGCTTATAAAGATGCTCAACAGTAAGCAGTTTTACACTATCGCTTCCTCTAACACAGTCATGATGATGAATATGTGCTGCAATTAAGTTATACAGAAAAAGCCGACATCGTTCTGAAAGTTCACACGTGTCCCGCATGTGGCTAGCTAATGGGCGTGAGTGCAAAACCAAGAAGCAGACGTAGGAACGGGGAGCCAGCAGAGTTTTGTACAGAGGGGAATAAATTATTACGGGCCCGGCAATGGTGACAGCATTTTTTCCCCTCAGTCTGGGGGAAGAAAACAGCGCGCTGAACTTCTAACCCCGGATTCTGAAATCATTTTTAGCTGCAGTTGACAGTCAGTAACCGGCACTTGACAGCGAGCTCACGAAAGGGCTGGTGACACTTTCCTGCGCCTCAGCAGGCTCCTCGAATGATCCAGCCCTCTGTAAAGGTGATCGGCTGTTGTGCTGTTTTTCTTTCCCCCCTCTTGGCTCTCACTATGGAACAGAGCAGGTTTGATCTCTTCCCCACCTCATTTACATCTTTCTCTCTTCTTGTTCGGTTGCAAGCATCACCGAAAGATCAAATAATTCAAAGGCAAATGTCACAGTATGAACATCCTCTTTAAAAGCGACCAGTTCAGGGCCAGCAATAAATATCTTTGACAAAAATGATGGAGTTTATTCAACCAAAATAGCCAGACTTAATTTTGGTAATATGACTTGTTTTATTTAAAACTTTTTCGCATGCTTTGGAAGGTTTTCTACCCACAACTTTAATGTGATGATTGTGTTACAGTGTTCATATAACAACTCGGCTTACAAAGTCAGCGTGAGTGCCAGTCTGGGAGCTCAGTGCAGAAGACAGTGCCTCGTGAAGGCTTGTGTTGCCTCCAAACAGCTGTGGTGCCTCTTTTGTGTTATTTGGAGGGCCTGTTGCCCCTGCTCTATTCAGGGCTTTCACACCAGTCTCACTCACTTCTCACTCCCTGGGTTCCTCCTCACAGGTCATAAATTAAGCAGAGGGAGGGGAGGCTTGAGATCAGAGAAAAAAGATCAGTCAGGACCTCATTTCGGTTCCTTTTTTATCACACATTCTGTGATATAACAGCGCCGATAGAGGCAAGGTTTCATAAGCAACAGTAAGAAAGCGAACCTGCTGCTCGGAGGGCAATTCTCTGTTGTAAAGACAAGTCTGTGGATTAAGTTGAGACAGAGCATTTTGGGGTTTATCCACTTGGGGCCACACTGCTGTTGACACTATATGTTATTTTAATGAGTGTTGCGGCGTAGTGGTTAATGTGGCCACAGCTCATGGCTCAGAGGTGCTGCTAGGCTGTGCATGTGTGTGTGTGCATGAGAGAGTTGGTGGGGGATGGAGGGGGGGTCACAATATGGTTATGGTGACAAGCACTGGGATAACTCATACCGCCTCTCCTGTCAAAACAAAGACTACTTGAAGTGGATGAGGCCGCAGCGATGTACTTTACAGTAACTGGGAGCTGTCGGTGCTGCAGACTTTTTACTTTCCTTCAGATGGACCCCATTCTCATTTTCACTATTCAGATTTTTTTTTTTTTTAAATGCATCATGATGGACATATTGTATTCAGTGAGGTCGCACTACTCAACCCAGCAGTGCACACTGTGACAATGACTTAATGGCATGAATAGGGGAAATATTGCACAGTTCAGTGGCTTGTATTGCGTGCCATTATCCCTTTGTGGAACAGAAAGATCAAAATTATGAAATATCATGCGACACATGTGGGATCTATTCAGCGGTATCACAAAACTCCCATTGAAAAACGGTTAAATGGCTTTGCATGAGGCTGTGTACAGAACCATATGGACGCCTCCACATCTCCTCATTTCATACATGTTTCTTTTGACATCAATAATGCCTCGGTATCCAGTGGCGTTTGGAACGCATCCAAAACAATTATAAAGTTGCCGTGGAAACTGAGGTCCTGTGCCAGGGTGAGGCATACTGTCTCCGCTCAGATAACCGCATGGAAAGTCACAGCAAACAAAGCACTTGACAGGGGTGCAGAAATGGGAGAAATAAAAAGAGGGAGGGAGGTGAGGGATGGGCAGAGGTGAAGAGACAGAGACGGAATAACAAAAGCGGTGAATGTGGCAAATTTGGACATCCATGGATGATGAAAACATGCACAATAGATTTGCATTTTTTGTGTTGGGGTGTGAATTACAGAGCCATCATACTGAGAAACCCCTGTGATGGGTACATTTATAAGGCCGAGTCTCCAAACATCACTAGAAAGAGTCAGATTTAGATTAAGAATCAGTGTTTTTTTAAGGTTCATGTAAGGGTTAAGACCGGGCAGGTACAGTAACATTACGTGCGTTGTTTGTGTGTACGTGAATGAATATCATCATGGCAAACTAACACACAACCCCTCAGTGACACATGCAATTTTGTGTGTGGAACATTGGGACCGGTGTAATGTATTGTAACCTTATGCTAACCTAATGAACAAGAGGATGAAAGCGGTGTAATGGAGGCATTTTTACATTCATCTTTAGGCTCCTCATTATGCGCCGGATATGACAACCTCGTTAGGAGTGCACGAAAGATTACCCATGCGGGTAAAGAGCACCACCTTAACGCACAAAAAACACAAACACACAGAAAAATTGTAAAACAGGTAGGATTGTAGAGAGCACAGACTGTACAACTGGTGCACACACACACACACACACACATGCACACAAACCCCTGGTGGGAGTAACTGGGCTCTTGGAGTCAGACAATCTGACTGGCTTTCAAAGACCCCCTGACTGTCCGGTCTGTTTATTCAGATGGGAGCACAGAACGCCACCATTTCAAAGTCATTGCATTACTTTGTTTTGATCTCACTGATGAAGAACATAAGTTTCAGGGTTCTGGTTGGGCAGTTGGGGTGATAAAAAAGGGCCCTAGACACTACCAAGAGTTCAGCTTTATTTTGCATGTGAAGTTTAAAGTTTAATTAAATACATAAAAAAGTCAAAAAATATGTAGCTAAAGTAAAAAATCTAATATGTTTGTTTATTTGCGCAGCAGAAAACACACTACTTATTATATATGCAGTGTTTCTAGGCTATGTCAGGTCACTGTAAGCAATTATAGTAACATGAATCAATTAAAACATGTTTTTAGCCGTCTGTGCCTGAAGTGTCAGCAGATCTGTGTGCGAGTCATCATTTGTTCTCATTAGTGTTTCTTGGAGAAATCAGTAGCGCTTGAGAAAATCAGGTAATTTGTATTCGCAAATAAGGATACTGGGCCCAACAACGTCATGTCATTTGTAACGGGGTAGTAAGTGTATTTGTGTGTGTGTGTATACTGTTTGTACATTAGTGTGTGTCTATTTGGGACTATTTTGTTTAACAATGAAAAGGCAATTTCTGCATTAGTCTTAGTAATGGCCATGAGGCTGAGCATCATTAGCTCAACACTGCTCTCCAGTGGATCCAAAGTATAATAATCCACACATAAAGTTCAAGTGCACATCAGTTGTTTGTATAGATCCTACTATGTTACTGCCTTACGGTTGGGAAAAGTTTCTTTGATTATTATAAACCACAAATACTTTTCAGATATTATTTGATAAAATGCAACATAAGAGTGTAAAAATGTACTTTAATAATTCGAACGCTTGTTTTTGACATAAATTTTGCTCAGTTAATAATCACTCATCAAAAAGGTTATGGTGTTCCTCAGGAAGTTAATCCTTCAGTTGGATTTGATTCTCTTTCTCGACATTCCTGTTAACATTGAGATTATCCAATCACAATAGTGAGCGTGCAGCTAACTTCTAAATTCATGTCTCTATTGGTTGTGTGCGCAGCTGAGTGACATGGAGTACAGCTTTGTGGTTACAGCTGTCAACAATTACTCTCCCACCGCATTGTAGGACAGCAAAACTATAGTGTCTCTCATAACATGCAATTTGCTAGAATACAGTCGATGTAACACAATCACTGACATCTGATAGTATAAATATAACCTTAGTGGAAGAGCAATGCTATTCCTGAAGGCTAGCATTATTTATTTTGTCTGCACATAGTCCACGTTTACATTGTGATTATTTACAAATGTTTGTTTTTCAGTGGTGGTAGACGTATTCAGATCCCTTACTCAAGTAAAAGTACTAATACCATGTTGTGAAATCACTCCAGTACAAGTAAAAGTCATGTATTCAACTTAAGTAAAAGTACAAAATTATAAGCATCAAAATGTACCTAAAGTATCAAAAGTTAAAGTACTTATGTAAGCAGCGTTTTAATTTTTTTTAAAAATAAGACTGAGACTAATTCTAACTACTTGATATACTGTAATGAAGTTACATCTTAAAAAAATGTCTAATTACTTTAAATTAATCATGTTTTTTTTTATGTTAAATCTCAACCTGAAAAGTAACTGAAGCTGGCAGCTAAATGTTGCGGAGTAAAAAGTACAATATTTGTAAAAATGTACCATAATAAATGTATCATAAATGTATGTATACATGGAATGCAGCATAAAAAGGTTTATCAGCAGATTGTAACAGCTGTGCATACATTAACACACTGACTTGCTTATTACACTGCAGCTGCAGGGGTTTAAGGCCCTGTTCACTGAGTAACATTACCTTAGCATCAAATATCTTATGGCCACTGCTCAACCTTTTCCTTTGGACATATGCATTCATGCAAACAGGAAATAAATTACTGTTTACATGTTTTAAGATCATTCAAAGACCTTAAGATTTCAGTCCCATTATCATTTCTAAACAGTCATTAGTCCTCCACAATTAGGATTAATTAATAGGAAGAATGGTCAAAGTTTGTGACTCATTTACCCTCTTTATGTTAAGTCATCAAGTAGTTCAGGCATTAGAAAATATGCAGTACCATCTCAGAAATAAAAATAATATTGCTCAGACACAGACACGCAAACACTTAACCTTGAAGTAATCATCTGAAATATTCATATTTAATCGACTGCTGAATGAGGTATCTATGACCAACTGACGACTGATGAAAGCACTTGCATTGACAGTATCAGGCCTACACCTATGGTATGCACTGGTGCCTGTGGCAACATTACCAGGTGCTCACAGTGGTTCATCCACCAGAGACAACCGAACACAGCAGACTTGCTCTTTAACTCACTTGTGTATGATGCAGCATACAGTACATACCATTTCCAGTCTCTTCTAGTATTGGGAGTAAACTATTACTATGGATAAACAAACCAAACCATTGAAAGTATAATCCAAGAAACTAACCTAATGATTGTCAAAAGGTGCATCCATAGAGAACAACTTATAAAACTATTCTCATGTACCTGAATGTCAACACCTGAGAGTTATGTTGTTTTTTTCCACTACTTCTTTTCTATTTATATGGTTAATACAAGCATAGTGTACACATGTTTTGAGTAAATGTTTGGAAATGGGTGGTTGGGTACTGGTATCGGGAGGTGATTTATCATCACACACCTCTTTTATGCCTCCAACATGTGCCTATTAATCAATTATTATTTTAAATTGTGTATTAATCAGTGCTTTGAAATAAACAAAGCACTGCAATGTGTTTGCTTTCTATCCTGGAGGCAGTTTAATAATGCAAATGAGCACTTATTTATAGTCTGATATGTTCTTTTATATTTGGTTCTAGTCTATTATTTTCTGTTCTGTCGGGATCTCTTCTACACTAATGCCTCGTCATTGGCGCGTGAGCATGGGAAGTACGATGACGTTGACCAATGAGATTATAGGTTTATTCTGTAGGCTTGGTTCCGGAGTGGCCTCTTAATATTGCGAGTAGCAGGTGAAATATCGGTGAGTAATTCTGATTCTGATAGAACAGCTGTCTGTTTTACAGCTAATGTGAACTGTTGACGGTAGCTCGTCGCCTGTAACAACCCGCTGTCTCCTTTAAATGAAAAGTAGGTTGACCAAATCTCGGCGTGCGCTTCATTCACGAGCTGACGAAACATCCTCAGGGTGTAAACACGATACTTTTAATATTCAGTCACACAGATGTGCCTGCATACGTGACACGAGCCGTGTAGCTTGCGTTAGCTTGTTATTTACGTGTAAACAAACGGAGTAATTGGATTTCCTCTCATGGTGGTCTTCCCGTCTAAACCCCTACACCCCCCGTCACTTCCAGATACAATCAAGATTATGTGTCGCCCACCGTGTCAGCAGCTCCCCCAGGCTGTGAACGAGCTGCTCCGCAACGTGTTTACACCCTCACAGGGGAATGAGCACGGTAGAAGAGGGTACATGCGAGTCCCGGGCTGCTCTGTTATCTTAATACTACAGAACAGACTCATACACAAAGATAATAACCGCTGCCACGACTCATCTCCATTTGTTTATGAGTGTCACCTAAATGAGCACAAGATGGCGCTGTAGCTCAGTTTAAATCAGTCCATTTATCAACAGGTCTCCCTCCAGACTGACGCCATGAATATGTACACTGTGCCCAGTCCGGGAATACCAGGCTGTCCACCAGGGTTAGAGTACCTGACTCAGGTAAGAAATAAAACCATTTAAGTTCTGTGTTCCTTCAAATGTTGCATGTTAAGACCACTGAGCTCAGTGACCTACTTCCTAAATAAAGTCTCTTCATTTGTTCACCAAGGGTTGAGTAAATGAGCAGCATCACAGACTCTTTCATTCCCTAAATATTTAACATGGCATCATTTTCAGGATACAATATCACCCAAAACAGCCTAGTCACAGTATCAGTTGTCAAGCTGTCATTAAATAATCCTGCAAACCATGATTTAGTGACATATCTAATGGATATTACATATCAATAATAGCGCAGAACAACCAATTAACTGTACAATTAACCCAAGTAGTGATGCAAAAACTGCAGGAAGTTTGTGTAAAACAAGTGATTTTAATAAATTTTGAGCAAAATAGAGATTAGTATTCCTGTTGTTGTTTTTTTAATGGGAAGGTTATTCAATTATCTGTCTATATTCTGTGATTGTTTTTTAACAATCATACATGTACACCCATAGTAGGCATATTTTTTCTTGTTGCTGATGCTGCATTCTTCTTTTTTTGGTTGTTTTAACTGTAAACTTTTGGCTCCAGGTTTTCAAGTGTATTTCTGAAAAGATAATCTCACTTTAGTTTTCATTACAGAAATGAAGGAAATACTGATACATGGGCGAACTGTTTATTTATTTTTTAGAAAAATGAGTCATACACCTCTTAAACCTCTCATTTTTAACACTGGTGCTACCAAACAGCAGAATAAGAAAGGCCCTTTTCATTAAATATATTTTGACATGTCTCTTGTAGCAAAAGCACAGGTGTAAACAGTTAATAATAAATGATGGCTGAATTCCATTAAGCTGCTTCAGTTTCAGCGTCCTGCTTTTGTGCTTGCTTACTCACTGTCACAGCTGGCTCACTGGGGCACTTAAATAGAGCAGAGCCGGTGTTTAAGTTATCAATAACAGATGCGCTTTTGCTACTATGACAAGTTAAACTGTCTACTGTAAAAATGATCTTTTTGGAAGGGACTTCTGTATCAGTCTTAGCCACGTTAAAAGACAGGAACTGTATTACAGTTCCCAGGTTTGAGTATTTATACACAACTTGAGAAGTACAAGATGAAAAACTATATATATAGGTCCTTCCCCTCCAACTACACCTCTAGTTTTAACAGATAAAAATGCACAAATTTGAATCCAGTGTGGTTTTGTTTTCTAGGTGGATCAGCTGCTCATAAAACAGAAGGTTGAGCTTGTTGAAGGTAAAGTATGTAAACAGGCATTCAGTTCTGAAAGAATATATATAATTTATGCTGCTAGAATTGTTGAGTACAGGTGGCTTTTGCATGTCCGTATAGCTATGACATCCTTATTTTCTTTTTCCATTCAGCCCTTGTTGGTTTCGAAAGCAACAACAAGTATGAGGTCCGCAACAGCATGGGTCAGAACGTGTTCTACGCTGTGGAGGAGAACGACTGTCTGAGTCGACAGTGTTGTGGTCCCCTGCGCCCCTTCACCATCCATGTCCTCGACAATTTTGGACAAGAGATCATCACAGTCACCAGGCCGCTGAAGTGCATGTCTTGCTTCTTCCCTTGTTGTCTACAAGAGGTCAGTAACACCACTTTTAGACATGCTCACACTGCCTCCACGAAATTACAGTGTTCAAGTTTGTTTTTGTTCACCATTGTTTACATTTAACGTCGTCTAGTTTTCATGTGAGGAAATGGCTACAAATCACACTCTGTTCTCCCACAACCCCTCTCTCAGCTGGAGGTGCAGTCTCCCCCTGGTAACACAGTGGGGTACGTTATGCAACAGTGGCACCCGTTCTCCCCCAAGTTCATCGTGGCGGACGAACACTGTGAGCCTGTACTGAAGATCCACGGGCCCTTCTGTGGATGGAGCTGCCTACCAGATGTTGACTTTGAGGTGGGTTTATCTAAACACAGAAATCCATTAAATTTGTGAAAACATAGCAAGGTAACATTCTCGCCCTCTGGACATTTTTTTGTAAGGGATCCTCGTCGTGCTCGGAGGCAGGAAATATGTTTCCAATCAGAGCGGGCTGTAGCTTGGATGAAGCCACCGCACAGGGCATGCTCTTGTGTGGTACAGTGTGGCCATTGTTCCACGGCTCAGCTGCTTTTATTAGATTGAGCTGTGAAGGGGATTTGGGTCAGTGATACAGACCTTTTACCAGACCCAGAGGAGGGGTAACTGAAGCATGATATTACCATCATGGTTCATCCTTTGCTGCTTTGAAGTCATTACAGGGATAAAAAATTCAAGTTACTGTGGCAGCGGGCAAAAAGCTGGAATTGGATGGGATATGAATTGTTCCATGATCTCCCTCCAACAAAACCAAACAAGTTTAGGGATTGATCTTCATCCTAGTGCAACACATGTCAGCAATTTTTCTCCTCTGTAACTCTTTCTGCAGATTTTAACGATGGATGAGGTCAACAAGATCGGGAAAATCAGCAAGCAGTGGACAGGACTTCTTCGGGAGGCATTCACAGATGCAGACAACTTTGGTATCCAGTTCCCCATGGATCTGGATGTGAGAATGAAGGCTGTCATGATCGGTGCATGTTTTCTCATTGTGAGTAAGGCAATTTTACGGTGTAATTCTGGTTAATCAAAGTGAAAAAACGAACTACTTTTCTTGTAAAGTTAAATTCTTCTTTTTATGATTCTCTCATTGCCAAATAAGAGCAGTTATTGCCAAAATGGGTCTGTTAGAGCTGCCGTTGCCTCATATGACCCAGCTTTCGTGCAGAGCCATATCTTTCAGTTCACTGGTATTCGGAAACTTCATGTACCTACCACTTAATGCACCACTTAGCCTACATTTTGAGGGAAATGTGACCTAAAACCACCCCAATCACCACAAATGCAAAACAGCTTTTGAGAGCTACCTTCTGTAGTAGCACGAGCCACATTCGCTCAAATGCTTCAGTGCTTAAATCTCAGGATGTTTTCACAGCTAATTTGGCAGTGACATATCAGTGAATAAATTCCCCTCCCTCGGCTATATTTTAACCTCAATTAGGCATTCTGTGTAAATTTTATGCATTTGCTTTGCCATTAACACTTTTCTCTTCTTCCCTATACAGGATTTCATGTTCTTTGAGACTACTAACTAAGAGCCAAACAGGATATCCGTGTAAAACTACAAACATTCCTGGAAGAACAAGGCCACAAAGCCATGATGATCAGTCCCAAATGCCCTAACATCGAACAACCTTCAAACAGATAGTTTAAAGGACGTACCAAAAGGTACCCAAATGTTATAATTTTGCATGAACAATGAAACTGAAGGTTTGTTTTAGTCTTAGCTGCTCAGGTTGGTCGTTAAAACACGTTATTGGGCTGCGAGCACACAGTGCAGTGTTTTTAAATTATGTTTGTAAGGAATTTTTCATTTCTGTTTACATTATGGAGCTCATCTGGGCCCAGAATCTTTGTTTACTATAAAAAAAAATAGTAGGATGACATCTATATACAAATAAATGACAAGGGAACCAATGTAGGCCAGTGCTTGTATACAGCTGTGAAAGTCTGGTGTCATCTGGATTTGAATGCTAAGGGGGTCAGCCAAATAGCACTTGTGTAACTTGGTCATATTAATAATCATGATGTTATATAGAGCACTAAGCTCGTAGCTTTATTGTGTGAGAACTGAAAGACTTGTGTAAGGTCATAGTTTGTAGTTGAATTATTTATTTATTTATTTATTTGTTTCTGTTGAATAATTTGTCAACATAGAGTAATGTGTGTGTGCACTGCTTGGTGTGTGTGTCTGTGTGCTATGAGTGTATTGTTTTGCGTTTTTTAACTGAAACATAAACTACCATAGGATGAGACAAATATGTTCAATGCCATAATAATTATGCATAGTCAATTCAAGGTTGTATATTTGGGAACGGATGGGTTATGGCTTGTTGTGTCCCAGTCTTGTCCACAAGAGGGAGCTAGCTTTTCATTTAAGAATAACCCAACACAGCCCAAATGGACAAACTCAATACCTGCTTATGCCATAGTTTTTATTCAAAAAGAAGTGTCTCACGACATTGTATATTTTTGGACTAACTCAGGTTGAAATGCATGCTACTCTATGTTAGTGATGGCAACTGTTGGCTCCAGGAATTACACACCGGCACCTGATACTATGAATATAAAGATACGTCGTTTTTGAAGAAGATTTTGTACGTTGAATTATCTACATATTCCATAACCCACTTACATTTTTCTGACATAACAACTGGATTTTCCATCACTGGCTATAGGTAGTGCTGTGCACCATGCTGCACTGTAAAATTCAAATTGAGTCTGATTAGAAGTGAAATTAATTACTGTAGCAAAGACATTATCCATGTGCTACACCAACAATAAGGCCATTAAGAGCTATTTTGTAGCATCATGAAAACAAACATTTTTCTTCACATTTATGTCAACTGTGGTTCTGAAAAATCTGATTTAAAAAAACATCCATCTTAAAGATTTTTTAGAGCCTTAAATGCTTGTATTTTTTAAAAAGTATTATAAGCTAATGTTTGCAGTATAGACTTGTGTCAACAGTGTTTGATTCTACCTTTAATATAATGACTCTTGTTTGTAGATTAATTTCACCCTTTATGAGCAGTATTTTTCAAAACCTGATTCCAAGACTCACTACATGATAAAGTACTTAAAATGGATGTTTTTGCAGTTTATTAAGTTGTTAAGAAACTACTCTATTTAGGTAAATTTGACTTACATTCTTGCCATCAGCATTGCCCTTTTCATTGGCAAACATCTTGTTTGGTTGAATGTATTAATAGTATAAGATGTTGGTGCTACGTCCTCTGAAGGCTCTCTGATTGTGTTTAAAAGCCAAAAATTAGAGTGAGAATGTGATACAAAGGGAGTTTAGCTATTCCCAGTCACGTAGGCTATATATTAAAAACAGTACTTATTCTTATACTTTTACACTTAAACTGTGAACTAATTTGAGTCATGCAATGATGGCAAACTAACTCTGTGAGCTAAGCTTAAATTGTGCAAATAGTCCATGGAAACACTTCAATAAAAAAAAAACATATATATATAAATATATATTGTGATGTGTGCTGTTATTTTGTTTTTTCTTTCCTCAATCATCAAATTCCATCAAAAATATTTTTCCCCATTAGCACTCACTACCAGGGACCTTGTGTGCTTTCAATAGTCTGTAAGAGCGGGTGTTACAATGGTCAGACCTTGTAAATGGTCATGTAAAACCACTCAGCCTTGCTTGTTAATTAGTCGAGTTCACCAGCTGCTGTGATTGCCACCTTCACCTTTTTTAAGCAATATTCCTAAACGGCTTTCATGAAATGTGAATATATTCTTTTTTATTCATTTTTTGCTGCAAAAAAAAAAATCCAGCCTGCGGAGTAATTGATTGGACCGATTACGTCAAACAGATGTCCTTGAAGGATAACATGAAAAGGGAAATGAGAACATTTCATTTTCTCCCTTTTCAAGTAAGCCATTAACCTGAAGCTGTTAACCTTGGGGGTAACCTAAAGAACTCTCATTTAAAACTGCCTTTTAAAGCTTTTTTAATCACACATCAATGAAAGGAGCTACTTTGGGGCTGAATAAAGAGCAAGCATGGAATAGAGGGTTAAATCCTTGCTGGAACAGCTCATACAGTATTTTTCACAAACTTATGTCTGCGGAACAATAGGATGTTTTCATTGGACATTTGATTAATGGGAGATTCTATCACGGCAGTTCGTGGCCTCGAGGTTAGGAATAGGGCTTGGTGTGTTTACTTGTGTGTAGATAAGGATGGGTTAATTGCAGAGCTGAATCTGCCATTGCGGGATTAATAAAGTAATTCATCTCTAATCTATTTAAAAATCACTATGGTGGAAATAACATTAGGGTAGGGATCATGGATACTGTCAATACTCCACTGTGTTGAGTGATATTTCTTATAATGCAACATATTTGAGGCTGCATGTCTCTGACATTTAACGTTTTGCAAGAATACATTACCTCAGACTTCCACCAATGTGTGTGAGTCTTGGCAAAGCCCCGTTTGGTGATAATGATAGTTTTTACACATTGTTTGGCATGATCTACTGGAATAGATGACGCAGCGCCGCTCTGACTGCTATAGTTAATTAGGCTGTGGTCGGAAAACAAAAGAACTGCGGAGGCATGTACATGCAGGGCCAGAGAGGACATGGATAGGGATGATTTTATATTTTATTGTGATTAAGGGAACATTTTCAGTCCTGATTCTCGTTTGATGATTTTTCCAGCAGCACAACCACAGGTCAAAGTTTTGACTTATTCTGAGTGGTATCTCAGCATCTTCTAGATGGATTGGTGCAACATTTAAACATTTGTGGTTCCCAGGGGATGACAGCAACTGAATTTGGTGACCTTTTGATATTTGTGGTTTCAAGTGATGTGTCCGTACACCACATCATTAAATTTGCTACAAACATTTATGTTGCCCTCAGAATTATCCAAATAACTTTGGTAGTGCCGTCACTTCTCAGCCAGTGCCGCCATTGGATAAAAAGTATCTCTCATTCAATTTATTCACGACTAAATATCTGCAAAGCTGATACCATGCCCCTCAACCTCAAATGTACTTCATGTTTGGTGGTATTAGCAAATGGTAGTGTGCTGTTTAAATATTTACTGTATGTGATCACCAGAGAGTTTTTCATTTTTTAATCAGTCTAAGTGTTTCATAAATACAGCATTTAGAAATAATAACAAAACAGAAGGTGCTTCTTGAGAAAAATAATTAAGGTAAAGTAAAGAAGCTTTTATTGCATTTTTTTTTTTTACATAAAATTACATAATCATGGGAGACGTGCTCAAGTGAATGCAGAATTTCATAAGAATAAAGAGAGAGGGTCCAGTCTTGCTACATTAAAAAGTCTGTATAATATCACCTTTGAACTCCTGGTGACCCCTCATTTCAATTAAATACACTGGAACCTTTCCCCAACTAAAAAAAAAGCCAGCCAGGAAACAGCTGTGCTCGACAAAGATTAATTATTAACTCTGTGTTCCTCAGTGACTGTGGAGATTTCCTCGGAATTCTCCCTCTCTGGGCTTATTTGTAACAGGATGTGCATACACTGGATTCACAGGAATTGTGCTGTCAGATATTTTCCAAGTTTGGTACGAATTAGAACACCCAGACCACACACAAGTGATGTCACTGACATCATTCTGCAGTGATTTGCTAAGCGAGATGTCCCAGACTGGGAGAAACGCAGATGTTTTCTCTAGCTTCAGTATTCAGGGCTCTGTTTTGTACAACGTCCCATTTGATAGACTTCCCTTATAATTAAACACATATTAAAGCTTTGCGGCCCTCCAAAATAACATGTGTAATAATTTTGTGTAACTATTCATGTCTTTAAAAGTGACACAGTTAGTTAGACAAGTGAGTTTGAAGTCTGAATCAGGAGAAGCAAACAAACAACAATACAAACAGCTTGAACATGCTTTGCCTCAATGATTGAAGGACTCGGGGCAACTCAGCAGCCTCTTGGTGCATTGTGTTTACTCTAGTGACACATTCAGGAGCTGTGGGCTGAGGTCCTTCTGTTGTTTGTTTCACTGAACTGCTGGGTTGAATTACTCCTCACATTTTGGGTATTAAATTTAAGATGAATTTTAAATAGCATCGTGAATTCTTTGGAAAAATTGGGACATTTTTCCTAAAGTTAAATCTCTAACAGTTAAGATAACAAATGAGTGAAACCAGAGACTTTATGGAAACAATTGCTAACATTGTTTCTAGCCAACATGGAACAAAAAAAAATATACTTCTCTGATTACTTTTGGAGCCCTACACACCAAGAAATAAACGGAGTATAGTTTGCTCACGACAGACAGCATACAGGACCTGGAATTTCTGGTGCTTTAAACCTTGTGTGATAAACAAATGGCTGAGGCAACATCTGTGCAAACGCAGCCTAGGAAAACAACATATACAGAGTGTGGTGAAAGAGAGCAGATGTAAAATATAAAACGGGGGATGGTTATTTGCTTTTACATTCCTGGGAACAAATCAAAGCCTGGAGAAATGTAAGACTTCACCAACACTGTGGGTTAAAAGTAACAACTTGTGTGAATTAGCAAGTATGTTTTGTAGGACTGACAACAAAGTACCTCAATTACTTTACATACTCCTTGATGATGAAAGGCATTTTAATGCAAGCAAAATCTAACCTTTTGAAATCATTATCCAGGCAACAATTACATCAGCTGCAAAGTGTCATTCAAATTGTACTTTGACTGAAGATTTTTCACGTTGCAAGTGCTGTGATGCTGAGTGAAGTCTCCAGTGACCACTGGACTGTGATGGCTCTCAATGGTAATTCATAAAGGTAGTAGTTGGATGTGATCAAAACTATTTCATGTAGTAGCGACCGCTGCTTAAAACACACTACAAACATGCTACAAACATGCAACAAAGATGTTGCAAACATACTGCAAACACGTTGCAAATACGCCGCAAAAACACGCTGCAAACACACTGAAAAACCTGTTGCAAACACACTGCAAACCTGCTGCAAATATGTTGCAAACACATTGCAAACATGCTGCAAACAGGCTGCAAACACGTGATGAATGCAAGGTGCTGTAAACAGGTGAGGGTTGCCGTTTAGAAAAAAAAAAGGTAGATATTAGGCACCAGAACCCCTTGGTTAAGGTTTGTTAAAAATTAATAGTGCTAAGCATATTAAACACTCATTTGACATTTTCCAACAATGGGACACAAAAACACTACCTGTGAACAAAACTTCCTACAATAGGATGCAAACACCAGCCTCCTGGTTTAAAGTCCTCAGTTGGTTGGTTTCATCTTCCTCCCCTCTCAGCAGCCCAAGAGTGGATCTACAAGGTTTTAACATCATGTTGCTCATGGATGTATTAATACACCTGGAAAGGGGACCCAAATATTAAATTCAATAAGAGTTGCTTGTCTGGCACAAACAGCAATAAAGTTTTCTAGCTTGTGGATTTACTTCCCATTATGCGACCCACTGAATATGCTCCCCTGGGCCTGGTGGTCTCCTTGGTGATAGTCATGTGTTTATATTTTTGTTTTGTTTGCTTATAGTTCTTCTGAAGCCATGCGGTTTTAACTTGGCCACCTAATGATGACATTCAAATGAAATGCCAGCAAAAGAGCTCATTATGTGCAATTTTCAAGCTACACTGCCCCCTCAAAAAAACTATTTAGTAGAAATGCAACTTTATAAGACTGAAAAATCACACACCTTCTAAGATTGCAAACATCTTTCCCTGTGCATTAAATATAATTTGCTGCTCAAGTCTTTAAGGTAAAACCAGGTTGGTAGTCTGAGACAATAGAAGGCAGACCGCCCATGATCAAAGTGAATTAATCCATGTCTAACATGTTTTCCCTTTTGTGGCCAGACACTGGGGTGACATTAAAATGCACTTGCTGTGCTTGTTAAAGTTCTTTGGTCTTTGATTAAATGCGGTGTTGATAAAACCTCTTCCTAGCAACCACTAGAACACACCCTGGGCCAGTGGATGCCCCGTGGCCTCATAACTGGGACCTACGTAGACAGAACTGAACGGGGATGACGTAAAGATAATTTCTGCGGAAGGCATGATGAGTGAGGGAAAGGAGGCCCTCTCCATTGATCTGGACTAGTAATTTAACTTTCTGTGGAGTGATCAAAGCTTTTGGGATAAAAATAGAGCCCATTCTTCAACAGTCACGGTGCAATTGTGGGTTTCTAAGCAAGGTTTAGGGGACGAAGTGTCTAGGATATGTGACTCACCAGTGCAATTGCAAAACCATCCTGCTGTACCACCAAAAGAGGGTAACGTCAGAAATAGAGTAGAAATAGAAAGACATCCAAGGTGTGTCCCAACCACTGACAGATTGATTTTGGCTTAGATATCGCCTAAAGGAGTACACAACATAAATGAAAGAGACAATTGCTTCTTGAGATCATTTGCTTGACATTATTGAAGGGGGGAAAAATCAGGGAATGACTGGAGGAACAGCTCTATTCTCCCATGTCTCCCTTTTCTCATTAGTTCTGTTTTTCCTCACGGGGACTTCTAGTTTTAAGTTAAATATTGGACATTTCATTTATAGTCTGCCTCCCTAATGGATCATCTGTTACTTCTTTCAGCTTGATTAAATTTAAACATTGCCTGTAAACCCACTGTCTCCACAACAGTGCCTAAAATAGAGGATGGTCCACTGTCGTCAGGAAGCTGCAGCACTGTTTAGTCTTTTACTAACGCAAGGACAGTGGAGGCTGGAGGCTTGTGGGTTTTATTTGGCAGTGAAATGAGCCAGAATTAAAAAGCAGGCTCCAGAGCAAACCACCTGTGCTGTAAGAAGGTTCCCAACAGTCTGTGCTTCCTTTTAAGGTTTGATAAACAGCTGTATTTAGCTATAAGTTCATGAGTGCTGTAGGCCAAAGCCCGCTACCTTCTGCTGATACTCGGGCAGATATAGAGTGGGGATAATTATGTGCAGGTGTCCTGATGAGCTCCTAGCTTTCTACTCCGTCCTCACCCCACTTACAACAGCAGTCTCCCAGTCTCTGTATTCTGCATGTGCCAATTTTTCTGTAATTAAATGTAATTTCCTCACCCACACCACACGCATCCAGAATTAAAATGTGACATCAGTGTCACTGCCACCACTGTGAGTGCTTAAAACGTGTCACATTTTTGCAAAACTTTACTTGGAAAGGTGAAAGACTACAACGTCTCATGTTTCTTAACAGCTCTACAGCATTTTAAATCTCAAAGTACAGGCCTATGATGGGATATTAAACCCCTCATATAACCCCTGGACATTTTGTCAGGGCATAATCAAATCCAGAGGACATTTCACTGGCCGTTCCAAGTGTTTGGTGGGTGTTCAGACTTAAGCCAGAGAATTGAAGCAAGACACAGCTTATTCCCTACCGCACGCTGCCAAGATGCAGCATGAGGTTCTGTGCCACAAACACTTACATTTTCCAGCTGCAGAGAGTGCCCTCACCAACCCACGGGGCAGTAATCCCTGATATTTGTCACTGACTCGTTAAATTACACATTCTTTAAAGCTCAGTCTGATTGCAAGTAATAGGATTGATGAATTGCAAATCTGGGTTAACACTGGGTTGTTTTGACTCGGTTTGTGTTTGTCCAAGCTTCACAGTAGGGAAGATTGTATTTTTTATTCTAAGTTAGACAGCAAGGTTCAAAGTGCTAATTTTATTTTGACACAGTAATTTCCATTAAATAGCCTGCCCAGCACTTACATTAGTGTCAGCTGCATGCAGAATTACAGTAAAAAGAAAAAATCAAGTCCAGTACTCTATATTGTGTTTTCTGGCAAGGCTCTACATTTTCGGGGTTTATCAGGGCCTCTCTGGAAAGCAGCAATTTATCTCATATAAAACTTTGGCTTCGACTCCCCCTGCTTTTAAAACCATGAACCCGGTGATGTCATTAAGTAAAGCAATCTGGGCACTGGCAGTCATCGCAACTGCCATACAGAGCCAGACAGGAATGGTTTGCGCCGGGGGGCAAGTCTGTTACTCCTAATAAAGAAGGAAAGACAGCCAAGGAGACAAAGCATTGGCTTCAAGGACAGCTGACACACAGGGAGACACAAATGCAATCCAACGGTTGATGGACACTGGATTTAAAGTTTGGGTTCTGTTTTCCTCTTCATTTCTCCCTCGTGTCTGTGTGTGTGTGCGCAGTATGCTGCTGTGGGGAAACAGGACTAACATCTAACATCTGTAGCATCAGTTGATGGTTTTATATGCTGTCACTAGTTAGTCGAGGTCATGAGGTTATCCACTGTAACTACTGTTGATTTGGCAGTTGCAGCCAAAGTGGAAAGTAACTGAGTACTCAAGTAGTAACTTTGCATTCCCATGTCATGTTACTTTATCATTTTACTCCACTAAAATTCGCAGGAAAATGTGTAACCGCAACATGATGTTTAACATCGATTTAGTTACTTTGCTTTTTTAAAGAAATCTTAGCAATTGAAAAAAATATGATGCATTATTACAGATTTTAATGCTGCCTAGAGATGAACTTCTAAAGAACATGAATCTAATAATAAAACCCAGAGACAAAAAAATGGGACGCTGTGAAAAACACACAGAATGCAATGATTTCCATATCTTTTTCAAACGACATTCAGTTGAATACAGTAAACGACAGGACAAGATATTAAACCGGAAAAAAACTTGTTTTGTAAATATGTACACTCAATTTAAATTTGAAGCATTTTTTATTTATTTACGTTTTAAACACATTCCAAACTTCTTCTTTTTTTAAATCAGGGTTATTTAATATACACACAGTAACTACTTCTGATACTTTAACTACATTTAAATGTCTGCACTGTGATATTTCTACTTAAACCGAGGTAAGGTATCAGAATACTCCTTTCACTGCTCCTGTATACATTATTTATAACCTCATTTATATTAAAAAAAAATAAAATAACTACACACAAACTATTGAATAAAGCTTTATAAAGTATGCTGGGCATTGCACTACAGTAACATTGACTTTTGCAGTTTTATTCCATGTCTTGCACTAATGAGGCTGAATGAACAGCCTCTTGTGAGCTCGGTGTAGAAGGGGAGCAGTGTTGGGCAGGCAGGCGCTGGGTGCTCAGGGGGAGGGGACCGGGGGAGGGATATGTCAACGGTAAAGAGGTGGGAGGAGGTGGGGGGTTCAAATACAGCTGTGCGTAGTTACAAGTTCGCGCAGGACGTCCCTGTGTCAGGGGTGAACACCGTTATCTTTCCTCCACTGCCTCCCTCCATGGGCTGTAACTCCACCGGGACTCCAAGTGGCTGCAGTTGCAATTAAGGAACCACGCCTGTTGCTCTCTAATTTCCCTGAATTTGCAGTACTTATACAACCCTTCCCTGGAGCTCAGGCTGTCTCCTCAGTTTGCTCGTCCTGAAAACTTCACATCCATTGGATGATTTTTTTTTTCTTTATAATTTTTTATTATCGCGAGAGCATACATTACAGTACTTGCTGGGCTGATACTGACCACTGCTTTCGGGCTGGGAGGTAATAATCCAGACGGTCACCCGCATTTTGTCCGGGGAGAAAACTTACAGCAATGGAGTACCTCAAGTTTTGTTTTGTGTTTTCATGCTGGATGAAGTTTGCAAATTGCGTGTACTCAACTGAAACACCTCAAGTTCCTGCGCCTATTCCTAAAGGTAAAGAAACTTTTTTCTTCTTCCCTATTGTCGTCCCGAGCTCAAATACAGCAACATGTACTGTTACCGTAATTGTTAGAATATTGACTTATCACTTTTCGAAGATGTAATTTAGCAGTCACATGATGAGGTGCAGGTTGCGTGTCTGTGGCTCCCTGTGCGTGAATCTCAACATGTCAAGCGCTACATGCAGCATGTTGGAGCGTAAAATTACATGACAGTGTCTGACACAAAAGAACCGTCTGCGGTTTCTCACAATGCTGTTTGTACTTTATGTTGTTTGGCAGCGCGCAACCCCCGGCTTTTTATAAACACATGTCAGGCTGTAAACCGTCAGCGCGAGAAATAACTAAGCAATTGTAGGCGAGCCTTTGAGGGTTTCACTTGTTGACACTTGCTTTGAATTTAGACTTGAATGGAAATCAGACAGTTATTCGCCACGGTTTACCATAAATCAAAGGGCGCAAAAAAAGCCATTAGGATTTAATTTTAATAGCAAACAAGCAATTATGCGCTTGAGGAACAGAGATGCAGTTGTAAACCTGTTATAATTGAAGGTTCATGGAGTAGAGCCAAGCAGAACCTGCCTGAGTGCTCAGCTGTTGAGAAAACCTATAGTTCATGTATAGATTTATGCTTCCCTGATGTTGTCACACTTTTATTGACTTGTTGGCATGTCCCCGATGTTTAATTGCTCCAAATTACCCTCAAATGATTTCAGTTAAAGACAGGCCCTTTCACAGACACAGGGCAACTTGTAAAGTCCTGCAAACAGCAACATAAGTGGGCACATATGTGTTTTTATACCAGTGTTGGTGTAATAAGTGTTGTGGGGTTTATGTGTACGCAAGTCTGGGAATCTTGTACTTTGTTAATGATGCAGTTGCAGAGGGATATAGTGTACTATCAGAGCACAACAGCTGCCTTCAGTCTCTACTAGGCTTGTTTTGTGCTCTGCTCTGGGCTAACTGGGTGTCTCCCACACAGTAGCCACATCAACTTTACAAGGGTTAAAATGTTTGCTTATGAAAGCCTTGTTAGTGGGTGACACCGGACAGGATTATGTAATAAGGTAAAAGTGATACAGCTTGTTGCGGTTAATACCTACTAAATCTCTCATAAATGGAATGTGAAGTAAATGAGCTGTGCTGTAAATGAAACCTTTGTATGACTTCATTTAATGACGTGAATATATCAAAGGTTGAGTTTGGGTTTAATTATGTTCCTGCAAGCCTACTTCCCCTAGATATAACCAGAGAAGCCTTTAAACAATGCACTGCCCTCAGTAAAAATGTCACCTTGCTACAATAGTTTAAAAGCAGAAATATGTTTAGTTTTAGAACAAGAGAAGATTTTCAGGGTTAAATAAGAGATGTATAGAGCAAAAAGGATGGATCAAAACATACATTCAAATGTATTATCAGTTTTTTCCTACACTTATTTGCCAAAGGAACATCATATACAGATGTTTCAGGAAATGCACTGTGCAAGACAGCAAAATGTTATCTAAAGTAGTTTTTTGCAGTATCTTTGTGAAACATTCTTTAAGATATTTTAATGCACTAATAAAGGCAATCACTCAGTTAAAAGTTCATGTAGTAGGACTACTACTGCATCTCATAACTTTATTCTGAAGCAAAGACCCAATGTTTAATATGACGTTTAATACGTCATGCATGCGTGTTTTGTTTTTGACTTGGACATGGTGATATAACACTCCAGTTATTAGCCATTTAAGGGCCTGTGTACATGGCCTGTAACGTCAGAAACACTTCTACTATACCTATTATGAGGTGTTAACAGTTTAGAATATCAGCTCGATGTGTCATATTTTCCCAAGTTCTCAGTCAAACAGTTTCCTTTCGTTCATGGAGAAAGTAGAATGCACATTATGGTAAAAAGTGACTTGCTCGGATCATGTTGGGTCTAATTATTCTCCTTCAGTACACCGTGCCTTAAAGAACAGGTTGCATAAAGTGTTTTAGTGTGACTTTCCTTTTAGGTGGGGCAAGAGGCTGGTTGCCATGGCGAAAGGGTGTTAAAAACCATAGTGGTTAGCAAAAGAACTAATAAAAAGACTACACAAATTATGGGTACTTTGCAGGTATTTATATTCCTAGATTTGTGTGCAAGTCGAGATGTAAGGAGAGGGTTCCTCTGTTGGTTCAGACTTCATTCAGCTTCTGATACCTCTCTGCCAGCTCCTGTCTAACACCACAGTACTTCTCAACGGTTGTAGCATTGACACAAACGGTGAAATTCAGCAGTGAAAAGTGACAGTGGAAGATGTAGGAATGCAGTTCTCTGCCCATTTCTCACCTATGCGCACCTTGCCAGTGCCTGTGAACAGCGGACGTGGCTGTCGGTTTGGAAAGTTACAAAAACTGGTCGGTGTAGACCCCCACTGTCAAGCCACCTGAAAGGAGCCTTTCACTTATTTCTGACTGAATGTGTGTACAGTACTTCTGATAGAGTAGATATTGGATTTAACATGTAGTTCCTTTGCAACTGAGTTGGATTCAAAGTTATTGTACATTAATTGGTGCCCCAATAAGGAAAAGTACAAACAAAAAAACACTCCAACAATTAAGCTCTGTCAGACAGTCTACTGAAAACAATGCTGCCCAGTGTTGTCTGTGTCCTTAGCTAAACTGTGTGAAGTCTGAACATGAAGATGCCAATATCTGAAAACAACAAAAGCTTGATCTAAATGAGATCTGTTTTTAATTATTACAAAGAGATGCTGATGATATTTACTTGGAAACAACGTATGTATTCCTGTTACAAGGACACATTGTTGGCGTGTGTGTGTGTGTGAGTGTGTGTTTTGGGGGATAAATGACATTACTCAGTATGATCTGGTCTGCTCTACTGTTCTTTGTCAGACTTTAGATTAGACCTTTCCCAGACAACACTGACGTGTCAACAGGGAGCATTTTATAGAGAAGAGAAGGAAACTCCACCTAAAGTCGCCCATGCCTTACATTCTGTATAATAGCGCTCTCTATTGCCTGTAATTCCAGTCTAACAAACTAACAAACCCTGTTGGCAGGCCAAGCCTGTAATCATGCCTCAGAACATTGTCACTATATCACCACAACGTTGGTTCCGTGCCTCCTTTTCAGCCAAATATGCGTTGTGTTGTCTGCGTTTTTGTCTCTCTTTTTTCTTAGCTGTCTGAGGTATTC
>CAFUXE010000544.1:225397-338183 GCA_903364295.1 Serranus cabrilla | reverse complement strand
ATCTTGCGGACAGTTCCCATGATGCAATGTCTTCCTCTTAGGCAATACTGAAAACAGGTGACATTAAAGAAAAGTACAGATATCCCATTGTGCTTCCAAGGAAGTGACTTGAATGATGACTGTGTGAAAGTGGGAATCTAGCAGCTGTTGATTTTTGGCCAGAGCTGAATCTAGAATTAATACAGCTAACAGGGTGTCCTGTACTGAACTTTGTTTCAATTAAATTACAACAGCTATTTCAGTCATTTTTAAATATAGCCTTTAAGTGCGAGAGATTTCAGTTTATACTTTGGAGTCATTGAAGCCTGTTACAATAAATCAGCTAGCTGAGAAGAGCGTACAGATGACAAACCATGCCCATATAAAGCAGCTCACTGCTTATCTTTGAAGCATTTTCAATTCACTTTCCAGGTAGAAAAGCAGGAGCTGTTTCAAAGGAACACCATGTGGTTGTCCATAAAATGCTTGGCTCAAATCCCTGTTGCAGGAAATATTATCAAATTATAATGGCTTTTATAATAGAACTGAAATCTGCTCCAATTTCAGCACAAAAAGCGAAGCACACTGTTTAAATCTTAATTGTTAACCTCTAAATACATTACGTTAAAATTGCAAGAGGTGTGTGTTTCTGTCAACAATTAAGGATTTAAAGCTCTACAGTAACACCGGACTGTGGCCAGCAGAGGAAATGACTGCCTTCACTGTAATCATTACCCCTGACAAGAGCCCTGCATGACATAAACCAGATTAAATTAGTTCTTATTTCTTTCTGCATTATAGTTGTTTTTGTAGGGCACAATAAATAAGCTATTCCTGATCCGAAGTGACGTGTGACGAGAAAAAATTGTTTCCTGGCCCAATGCTGGTGACATCATGCCACATCCTAAGGCTCAAGTGCCTGTGGTTTGACATGTGTAATTGAAAGCACAGGCTTTTTCTGCGGATGCGCTACACGGCTTGTGTGTTATGGAAATGGTGTGTTTGATCAATTATGGTGACTTTATAAAATGACACTCGAAAATAGGATCTGGACAGCTGAAATAATGTCAGACTAACCGATTAGGTTAGCAGTGGGTTTTCTAGTCCCTTGTGTATCCCTCCCTCAAAATTGGTAACTACAGCTAATTACAAACACATGGTTCTCACTTAGGTAGCAACAATGGTATTTCTTTTAAGTGAACAGGAATGTCTGCAGGTCTGGTAGCTTCTGGCTTTTAGATATCAAAAGTGTTTCTGTGGCAAAGCTGCTTGTACCAATAAATTATCATGCACTCTGAAGTTGGAAAATCTTGAAAAGTAATCGTAGGTTGGGCAGCATGCTATGTTTAGCTGAGAAATGAATGGATAGAAAGTATTACTGTAACTTAGCAGTTAAAGAATTATATAGGTCTAAAACCATGGCTTCTCATATACAGTCAGTCTCATACAAGGTCGACGTGTGTTCAAGAAGGCTTTGCGCAGATTACCGTCCTTAATCTGCTGGTATACGTCTTCAGAACCGTTTGCTGGATGGTCAGACCTTAAACCCCACCCTCGCACCTTTCCGACAACAGATTTTGAGGTGTATCCGACCATTTCCATACTTTTCAAAATTGACATTCCAAGATTTATAACTCGTACTTCATGCAGTGATTAGCCAGCTGTGCAGAGGTGACACAGGATGCAGGGTGTGAACTTGTATCTCTGGTTCTCTTCTTTCCTTCTCTCTTTCATCCAACTAAATGCGATGATTATGAATGCCTTTCAGGAGGACTATCTAAGAATGTGCAATGTTGTCACCATATTTAAAAGATAGCGAGTGTAGCGGCTCAGAGTAGCAACAAATGCATTTGCTTTCCAGCATGATCGGACAACACAAACACAAACTACTTTTTCTCTAAACCTAGACTTTAAAAAGTTTATGATTGACATTTGTATGATAAGAATATATCACATGGCAGTGAGAAAACAATGTGACAATGTGAAAGTAGTTGCTTGTACTGATGAATATGCTGAGATTTGTCACCTAAATCTGCAGCTCTCCTGGATTTACGAAGCTTTATAGAGAGATTTTTAAATCATTGTTTGGCTCTCTGCCTTGAACTTTACTCCTTTTGGTTCAGTCTCACCAGTCGCACAGCGTGGTTGTTCAGCTGCAGTAGGTAGCTGTTTTCAGTGGAAAAGCTTCAAAAATCCACTGTCGAGCACCAAACGGCAGAAAGAAACATTTATTAACAGTGAAAGAGCCAGGTATTTCCCTCAGGATTTGGGAGAGAACCAAAAAACAGAGCCTGCACATAATCTTGGACTTACATTTTCGAAGCGGCCAGAAACAGGATTCAGTAAGGAATAGCAATGTTGTTCCAGAACTGCTGGATGTTTACATGAGAAGCAGTTTGCTTACAAGTTAGCCATATCAACTTAAAAGGTGAACACTGTGTCCATAAACTATTTCCACTGTACCCAAGTGGTAAAAAATAAATTCACCTACTGGCTGTTTAATAATTGCATAATCTCTTTTTGAACGACTTGTTCCGTTTGATGAAGTCCAGAGCAGTAGTCATGTCTTATTTCACAGCTGTATTAAATACACTGTTAGTAAGATTAACGCCTTCCTGGTTCCAGATGTGACCCAGTCTCAAGTCTCAATCCCAGCACCATTTGGATGTGATTTTGTTTTTCCAATGAGGTCAACAACTAATCCAACAAACAAAACAATACTTTGATCACAAACTAAAATATAAGCAGTGCCAGAGTTACAGTAACCTCTGCATTACACAAGAGCATGACATTTGCTTTTTTATTTCTTGCAAAATGAATGTGAATGTCTTGGCGGAATGTTCTGCAGATCTCTGTGGACAGAGATAAGCTCTGATTAGGCCTGTACGGTGTCCAAAATCTTTGCTTCTACACTGACACAAAACAGTCAGTGTAGTCTTTGCTGTTATGGAAAAAATAGACTTGCTCCTTCATTCCTCTCTGCTTACGTAGGACCTTTCATTTATTCAGGACGTGTGGCAGATTTATCTCCGTTTGTATGAAGTAGCCAAATTATGGCAACATCCGCTATACATACCAACTGAAGGTTTCTTTTTAATTTCTTTCTCATGCAACCTGGCTGGAAATGTTTCTTTTATAGAAAACAGTCACAGAGAGCAAGGGTGCATGTTACATTTGGTAACAACGTGGCAGTGTGCATTACTGCTGAAATATTGGCACAGCTCAAAGGCTAAGGCCCATCCTGGGCGTTTGTTACACTCCGCACATTTAAACTATTCCTTACAACTCCCCATGTATTCTGACAGTGACGTCTCTTTTTATTATATCAGTTCACTGACTTGATTAATAGATAAGTTCGCGTTTCATATGATGAGGTTTGACTTTTAAGCATTGTGCTCATTCTCAGGCAGATCTCCAGGTTCAGGCATGGCACATTAGGCTGCCTTCAAAAAAGCAGAATTAAATTGAGCATTACCGTGCAGTCCTTGCAAGTATATATCAGGTGTGATTTGGTTGTAAGGTATCATTTTTCCTTTCCCCGTCTCATAGTTTCATGTTTTACCTGCTGATTAAAGGCAGGATTAGATCAAGGACAAAGGAATGTGGGCTATTAACTGAACTTCTAGCACTTTTCTTTGCCCGACACCTTCTGTGAACACTGTTTAGTTGGATGACCAAAATAGAGAGAACAGGAGTTTTGTATTCACTGTCCAGGACTGTCTCGTCAAAGAGGAAAGATCCTGTTATCCTTATGCTCAAGGCCCGGGCACATTCCCATGATACCGCTTTCCGTTCTGCAAGAAATGCTTACTTAAGCTTAGTCCCTGCCAGGGAGTCAGAACTTTCGCTCACTGAAGTGTGAAAGTTTACCTAGACGGCTGGTCCCATGTGGTACGGAGCGAGAGTGAGGGAGAAAGACCATTTGGCGTCCATGCCTTTCTTGGAGAAGAGTTACAGCAGCACTGTATGAGCTGCATTCCTCTCCTCCTGTGGGCTGTTCATACAGTACTGACATGAGAGCTGGCTGTGTTTACTCTGACCAGACACTCATCCTGCAAAGCCTTGGCTGTCCAAAGACCTCTCCTTTTAAGTGTTGCTAAGCTGCCTCTTAATTATATTTCATTATGAGTGTGATTTAATTAAAAAAAACAGAAGCCCATCTAGGGCCTGGACAGGATTGGTTCAGGTCCTGGATGGTTATTATATCATTGTTTTCTCCCCTTAGTGACTAATTTTAACAATGAAGAATAATCCTAACTACTGTAAAATAATGTAAAGTCGTCATAAATACTATGGCTGCACAATTATTCAAAATTTATCAAAATCGCAATATGGACAATGGACTTGTGCAATATCCAAACCACAGGACGTTTGAATATTTTTTGGTAGATTTTTTGGAGATCGTCACTCAACATCCCACCATAATCATTTTGTTCCTTTTTTTCAATGGAAATGAGAACAATGGTCCAAAAAATTACTTCCAGAAAACTCTTATCACACAGTATGTTTACATGTGCAAAAAGACGTGCTATTAATGTGTCATGGTATAAAATATGAGTGAAAATCTGTTAAAAAATCTGCCACTTTTTCACTATGAGATTTGTACCTTGAGACTTAAAGTAAGTGATCCATAGTTTGATGTGCTTCTTACTAGCCTTTCTCAGTGCCAAACTGGTTAAAAGATTACTGGGTAAGTGATCAATCAAAATCTGGATTTTGAGCAGACTATTCACAACCCCCAGTTTACCATGATATAAACGATACATGTGTGGCCTTGGCTTGGCATAGACTTGGTGCATCACAATTCTTCACTATGTACTTTGTACGTTTTGGAAACAAAAACCCAATGTCCAGCCAACGTTTCCAGCCACAGTTCAAATGAGGCCACTGAAAATCCCAAGAGTTCTTTTTCCCACCAGGAACAGAGTATGGAAAAGCCATGCAAGACATTTTACATTGTGTTTAAATTAAAACAAAACAAGTTTAAATGTAGGAAATAAGAATGTCTGTCTCATCTCTTTTAAATCAAAGGTGGTTTGCATCCCAAGGCTGTACTTAACTGGGAGCTCGCTTGTTGGGATGCACTCATGTGGTCGGCATATTTACGACCGAAGGAAAGTGTTTGGTTCCGTAAGGTCAGAGCAAAGTCAAAAGGGGTAATTGGTGTGAACTGTCAGTCTGTTTCTCCGTGGTATCATGGGACAGTCAGTGTTTCTGTTTTCACTTAACATGTATAAACATGTGCAAAAGCACAGCTATTAATAGTTTGTGTTTAGGAAATTAAATCAGTCATATTAAAAGAATAAAGCAGAGATCACAACATGAAGCTTTCCACTTAATTTCATTGCACACATACAAACAAAGCTACTGGGTATGATTTCATATTTAATAGGGATATAAAAATAACAGGAGTTCATTGCAATGAGAAATACAAAACATGTGTCCTGGCTGTAATCACAGCTTTATAGAACTGAGATTCTCCTGGAGGTTTCCAAGTATTGCCAAGAAATCCCAGCAGGAAATTCTTAAGAGACAAGTATGTGTCAGAACTGCTTGCCGGACAGCCGAATATGATGAGAGGGGATGTGTCCGATCATTTCTGTAACTCTCAGAAATCAACAATCCACCATTGTGACTGACCAGCTGAACAGAGTTTAGAAAGTAAGCTGTGTTTGATCCTCTCGCTCAAGCCTTTATTCGTTATGCAACTATTTGTGGGACTTTTCCTGTCACTATGAACGGTTTCCAGGAAAGACTGTCTGAAGTGTCCTGTAATCGCCATAACAATATTATGTATATTTTAAAAACTTTCCCCCTTAGCTTTCACCAAGATCTGCTTCACGCAGCAGAAAAGGAGAAAAAAAGTATCTGATTTGATTCATAGCATATCTTATTGCCAGACGTATTGGTCTTCATGCATGCACGTATAACATTTAGCATACCTAATTGCCTGAAAATGTGTTTCCCAGATGTGAGATGCTGGAGATACTAACCCCGGCACTGTGCTTCATGATACAAAGCCAAGAACAAGAACATGGACACACCTGTGGCTCAGAAAAGGCATCCCTTGCCTCTGTGCACTGCTTAATTTGAAAGGCAGGTTGTTCTGAATCTGCCCAGTTTTTCACTATCTGTCACCTGATGCTGTTAGGTTCGAAGCAGACAGGGAACTGTTTCCAACCTGTAACAGAACCTCTGCGTCAGAGGAGTACTGGAAAGGCTATTAGAGCGACGACAGGGCCACAGGCTAGACTTGGATGAGAGAATGGCTAAGTCACATTGACAGGAAATGGATGGAAAAGAACTGCAAGGAGGCTGCTCGTAATGTACTTTAGTGTGGATGAGTGGGTGGGAGCTGGGTCATTTTGATTTCGCTGACAAATAATGATTTATAATAGGCCTAGGCTCTTGTATGCCCCTCAGGCTTTGTATAGTTTAATGCTTCAATTCATGTCAAACTTTTTCAGCATCTGCAGAGCACTGATTGCCCATTACCATATAATGGTTTCAGATGGCCTTTTTATAAGGATTTATCTTTAGGGGGGCTGTAACACATTAAAAGTGAGACTGAATCTTATCACAGAGTGGTGTCTGCTGTGCAACAAAATAAAAAATCAATGAAAACCACACTAAAAAAATTACAATGAAGGCATGGTAATCTTTGTATTCCAGCTTCTTAACTGGGGCAGAGTGCACTTTTAGGCTCTTTATAGGCCCCTGCTGTTCTCTTTTATACTTCCAACTCTACTTGCCAATATGCAATAAATCATTTACAAGGGTTTTGTGGAATATAGTTCTGTGTGTTAAATAGAAGGCAGATTGGAGGGTGAAACATGAAAGACGGGATTGGTATTCAAGTGGTCCTATAAGACCATATTAATATGTTGTTAACTTTTTCTTGGCCTTAGTGCAGAACAACATTTTGCACATTTTGAAATGATCTTTTGGAAGCTGAAAAGCAGAAGCAGAATACTTCCACTGAGTTCCACAGAGTTTGGTGGACAGGATCTAGAGGTCCAGAGACTTCCTTCATTGGCTCACAATCACATGCTGCGGCCTTTCTAATCAAGGCTACTCCCAGTCGGTTTAACAAAGCATAATAAAACAAGTGAAAACTGGCTTAGTGGGTGTAGTCTGCCTGTCTTTAGCCTAAGATGAGGCTATGGTGCTAATTTGTACTTGGTTTAACCTTTCCCCAAACCTCAGCACTCATGGCCACTGGAAATGTCCTGGAGGTTTGTGGGAGTGTTTTCAACCCAAGAAGGAAGATATTGAGTCCACATTTAAAAATATGCTTCTGTTTTTGAATCAAATCAAAACGACAGAAGAAGTTCCTAATTTGAGATGTAGGTTTAGAATGTTAAACCAAATAGCTACCAGTTTGTTGACATAGGTCTGAGGTTTACAAGGAACTTCGTTCACAGAATTGCAAATCTCACTACTTATATATATGCGTCAAACACTAGACATATTTCTGTGGATTTCCTTCGATGGAAACCAACTATTTGGTTTAAACTAACAACTTTCAGCCACAATTTTCAGCTGCAAGAGTATATCCGCACATCCCTATAATTTGGTCTCCAAAAGCTATGTGATGACTTTATAAGTCTCATAAGTAATGTTGTGGAAATGTATTTCTTTCTCTTTCAGAAAAATTGCTCGTCTTAACTGTTGCAACAGAGGAGACAGATGGCTTCCTCCGCTTTATGCAGTCTGCAAACTATTTCAAGTACACTGTGAAGGTAAGATTTTCTTCTCATATTCTAAAATCATACCCACAAATGTGCAGTTTGTCCCAGCTAATGAACGCTACACACACACTCACACACAGCAGCCAAATGTTTTCAACACACACTTCCCAAGATTGATTAGGCCTGTTAAAGGAAACAATGAAGTGCAGCAAGCTGCAAAAACATCCATCTTAAAGGGATACTCCTCAATGTGGGTCCAGAATTCCCCTCTGAGGTTGAAACCAGCTATTTTTATTTTTTTACTGGGAGGTCAGAGTTAGTGCATCGCCTGCAGCCGTTTGTATTCCATCTCCTGAAGACACAACTGAGCCGACATTGCTGTTCTTTTTGGGCCCAAACTAAGAACTAGGGCGGGCAAAATGGTCAAAAATGACTTTCAAATATTCTCTTTTAAAAGAAAGAACATAAGGTTGAGCTATTACAATCGAAGTTTTTGTCCAGTATGTCCATAAGCGTGCAAACCGAAACAACTAGAGACATAATGACTTGTAAAAACATACTTATTTCAACATGAACATGTCTTGTAAAAGATCTGCATATCTTTGCATTACAAAATGAAAAAAAAAGATGTCCTATAGCATTTCACCCATTTAAAAAAACAAGTTCTTTGTTTTCACAAATAAATATACATTTTTCAATTCAACAGTCTCTTTTTTGACTATTCAAATATGTATTTATATTTGAATTTAGAATATTAATCAACAGCCTAAGAACTTTCTGAGTTAATATTTTCATTTCCTGTTATTCTTTGCTTGCTTATATTGTGTCTCCAGGCTTGATGAGTGCTCATTCATGCTCCCACTGAGACTACATCAGCACACAAATAACAGGGATTTGATAATTTGTCTGCTCTTGTGTTACCTCAGTAAATAAATCAGCCCATGTGAATTATCAGTAGGAAGCTTCCTCAAACTCTAAGACTCACACTCTTATCAACATCCCCCTCTGCAGCCGTGTGCTTTTTCCACTAACCAGTGAGATTGTGTGGAAGTGTATTTTGGCAGCACTTACACACAGCAGCTTATAAACGTTGGCATTCTAGCCACAGTGACGGGTGAAAAGGGCAACATAATTGTCCTTTTCTCCAAAGCAGCTTCTTGACATTCCAAATTCATTATATATATATATATATATAATTGGACACCTCTTACTCTGCCCTATTGCAGGAAAGGTTTTGGACATTTTCTTTATGAATTGAAGAAAAAAAAGTCCTTCCTTCCTGGTTTTAAGACAGAAAAAAGAAGACTGAAAAACTTTGGAAGATGTGTATTTTAACATTGCTGCTGGGATGCCTTCGGGGGAAGTTTGGTGTCAAGCCAGCTCATGCTGTGGTCTCTGACTTTATGTGTTCTGTCTCAGGTGCTGGGAATGGGAGAAGCATGGAAGGGTGGTGACGTGGGTCGCTCTATCGGTGGAGGGCAAAAAGTCAGACTACTGAAGGAGGCGATGGAGGCTGTGGCGGACCAGGAGGATCTTGTTGTCCTCTCTGTGGATAGGTATGTTGATGAATAAAGACATTTGCGGCATTTTTTGTTTCATTTAGCTTTTCATGACAATATAATTTTACCATTTTTGTGTTAAATTCAGCCAATGCTACCTGCTGCAAATTGATTTTCTCCCTTAGGAGTGATTTTCCCAAGAGACTCACTGTAGGGAAGTGAAGTCATATGTTTGCAGACAAGTATAATAAAGAAATAAGATGTCCTTTGCTTAGTTTTGTGTGTTACAATTCTTAGAGATCAAGCTTTGCTCTGATTTGCCTTTGATTTGAAACATAAAACATTTCCATAACAATAAAGGGATGCAAAACACTTAAATTGCTGTGTAGATGTACGAATTAGAAATTAAAACTAATTTTCACAATCACAGACTGTAATAATTGCTCCGAAAGCGAAGCCTCCTCAGTGATTGATGTTTCTGCACATTGATATAGCCCTGAAACGCCCTCCACTCAGTCATGTAAAGGCATTATTACAGAGCATCGGCAAATATATGAGAAGAGTAAATTTCACACGCAGGTAGCTGAATTATGAGTTTTCAAAGCCGGTGGAAAGTTTTTACGGAGATAATGTGAGTGGTTTAGAATAATAACAGCTTTGGAGGCCATATTTCCTCAAATGGAGCAGAAGATGATGATACTTAGTGCACCATGTCACATGAATAAAGCGAGCTATAATTGCTGTGCAAACTTGTCACACCCCTGAAACAGGTAATTGGACTGTTTTTTTCATCTTTTAGAGGAAAAGACTGTAGTGTAATAAAATGCTTCTGTACTTCAGAGGATTATGAGACATTCAAATGTATTTTATAATGTATAATCTTGCTGTCTGTTTTGACAGTGCCCTATATGTAATTCACTTACCGAAATGTAAGTGAAATTAAGATTCATTCGCTGTGTTGTAGAGCTTCTGAGTGTGGGCTGAAATTACCAAAATGAAAAGAAAATCACTGCATGTGATTCAAAAGCCATTCACCTTAAATTCAGACTACAATTGCCTTTCACAGCCAGAATGTTTTCAGTCGCTCTATGCACATTTGGAATCGGCAGAAATTTGTCAAGAATAGAAGGGACTTTCAGGCTTTAAAATGGACAGTGGAACCAGTTAGTATATTTATTTCTGAACACCACACATCTGAAATACCAGTATGAACAATTGGTGGTCCCCACTTTTAAATTGATAAAGTATTAACCTCCCACTGGTGCACACTTTCTTATACGTTGGCCTGTCCGTTGGGTAAGCTTAAAGCCACTACACCCATGGTTGAAACCAAATAGAATGGTGACGTACAGTATAAAAACACACTATGGAGTGCATTTCACATGACTAAATGTGTTTCTAAACATTGGATTTAAGTCTTAATTTGTTTGAAAGGATGCCTATAACTGCATTACATGCAGCAGGACATGAAACATAGCTTTAAAACCCAGTCCAGATTTCTGTCCTGCTAGCTACTGATTGAATTCACCTGGTGACTCTGGTGTAGAGGACTCTTCTTATTAAATGAGTTAGATTATTTTGGCAACACCTACAGAGAGAATGTAGACCAGCGCAGTTCACTCCAAGGCTACATTAGCCTTAAATTTATTATCCCATGATTAACTTTTTAAACACTGTCATGAACGTTTTGTCAGATTCTTTTATACTATAGTTAGGAACATGATTGATGACTCAACAAGGGACAGAGGGTACTTGTTCGAACATGTGCCAGCCAGATGTGCAGACAGGAGAGCATACAGGGTTCCTCACCTGCCTTAGACTTCTCTTCCTCTCATTAAATGCTTGACTGAGGTGGCTCAATGTGTCTTTCCCTTTTCCTGCCACTGGAAATAGATTGCATGTATATAGTGCAGGATTTTTAAGGGTTTGGTCAATTTTAGACTAGTGTGTACAGAACACAGAGTCACATGCAGCGGAATAACACGTGGGCGGTGTTTTATAGTCAGTGACTATGTGGAAATGGTGTCACCAAAGTGAATCAGCTCTTTTACTGTTATGACTTCACACCAAGTCAAATAGCCAGAAACATTAGGAGTTTCCACATACTAAAATATCTGCCCTTTGAATAAAAGCCTGCTTTTAAACATGTCGCCACCGGGTTTATTTAAAGAGCCAGGGCTCTTTCCCTCGGTCTGTCACAGAACTTTGTGTGCATTGTGTGTAAATGTCTGTCAAAACAGGACTCTTTGGTAAATACCTGTCAGTACAGTCAAGAAATGCTTGCTTATACAATAGCTCACTCATGAAGAATGCAATTGAAATCCAAATGAAAACAGTGATGTTTACATTTAGATTTCTATCTATCTTAAGCAAGTTGGAACCACTCAAGGCTGTGTCACATGCAAGATAAAACTTACTCTAAAATACTGTCAGTCTGTCCCTAAAGGGGGAAAAAGTTTGATAATGATCTGCTGTATTTTATCTCCAATCCTTCCTTTTAGCTATGATCTTATCTTTGCTGGGGGACCAGAAGAAATTCTCAGGAAGTTCCAGCAAGCCAATCACAAAGTGCTTTTTGCCGCAGAGGGACTGATATGGCCAGATAAGCGGCTAGCTGACAAGTACCCCTCAGTCCGCAGTGGCAAACGCTACCTCAACTCTGGAGGTGAGTTCAAAAATATTCTGATCAAAATGCTGAAATGTTCTAACCTGTTGAATCATTTCTGTTATTATAAACATTGTGCTTGGATAATGCAAAAGGGGCCCTCAGTTACTTAGCTGCCAGGTGACAGAAAGTGGATGTTAAAGTGTCACCCTTGTGATGGTGTAGCCTTATGTTTAATCCTAACTCTACCCAGACTCTCACTAATTCTATCCTCAGCCACAACTGATACTTTATCTATACCATCAAACTCAATATCAACCACTACCCATATACTCATCTGTATGGAATAAATTACCCCAGTGTAGTGGGAACATTATCTGTGTGGGTCAATATTGGGCAATCCAAAAGATAAAAGAAATAAAAATGAAAAAATCTATATGAAGATGTTAAGATTTCCAGAAACTAATAAAATAACAATGACATTTATGTTATATGCATAGCAATTTTATGTTTGGGTAGACAGGGTAGTGTTTAGACAACTAAATTGTGAACCCATAACCTCTATGTGTGGGCAACACGTTCCACAATTAGCTGTCGAGGTTTGAAGACCTGCAGGCCTCTTTGGAATTCCGGGGGCTGAGCAGCAGCACAGCCTCTGTTAGTGGTCTAAAGGTCGGTGGAGAGACTTCAAGCTATGACAAAAGACTAAAATTAGTTTCAAATAAAAAAAAGCAGTACTTTGACTATTTCTTGCTGTAAAAAGGAAGTTTATTTTCCATGTAAACTTTCTCTTTGATATACTTCCTGTCCAAGTGGACAGGAGGTGACATTAAAGTACACTCATGTAATTAATAACTAACTAAGTCTTCATAAGGTTGCACTGGCAGGCATGTAAGTATGAAGATCATTCTAGGTATAGGATTGGGATATTAGATACACAAATACATACTCAATGAGAAATTAAAAAAAAAGTAGTGAGTAGGTGCAGACATTTTAAACAAAAGAAACCATAACATTATGTTCTCATCCATAATCCACATGACAAGGCCCGCTGCACCCTGCCAGTGGTTCAGGACACTGAATTACTGCTTTCTCTGTGGTCATCAGCCTGGTCTGACCTCCCATATTGGAGTCTAGCTGTCTAAGACTGATCAGAGACCGTTTTTAGCATTCATTGTCATTGACATGACATGTGGATTTGTCTTGGCCCCCAGAATGTGCCACAGTTTGTATAAAATTGCAGGTTTTGTTTGTGTTCCTACGGCTACCGCCCAAGTGACCATTGGGGAAAGTTTTATAGCATCTGGACACACACTACTGGGTCCAAGAGTGAATAGTACTTCTGTGACAGAATCAAGTTACAGTCGGTTTGTGCTTTTGTGTGTTTATTTAAGCATAATAAATCTACAGAAGCCAAACATATAATGGTTGAAACTTGGACCTGAATCTAGTTAGGGGTTTAGCAATAAGAGTTGCAACTAAGAGCTATACATTAAACAGTAGCTTAGCTCTTACATTTTCAATAGTCTGTGAAAATAAATTAGAAATAGACATAGCATGATAAAGTTCTATTGTTACATGTAACAAGCTGCAAATCAGTGGCCTTTTTGTATATCGGGTTAAAAAGACATGCACTTCCCAGCATTCTCCCGAATTTTAAAGCCATCATTTTGTGGATCAGCTACCGTGGATATGATTTGCTAAAATCATAAAATGTCATGATTTACTTGAACTTTTTCTCACAACTGCTATTAAGATTATGTCATGTCTATCCGCTGACTTGTTTACAGTGTCTAAGCCTTTTTTTAAATGATGGGAATGCAAAAGGCTGCAGACCGGTGACATAGCCAAACCCTGCAATCTGTCACGGTGGTCAGTGTCCTTGAGTAAGAAAAGTCAAAAAGAGGAGACTGGAGAAAACTGAAGTGGGCGATGAAAATGTACATTTAAAGAGGGTGTGATACTCTTGGGAAAAAGTTAAAATGTATATTGCTTTCTTACTGCCCAATATAGCACTCTGTCCGTCTAACTGCAGACTGTGGGAAGAGAGAGTCTCAGCACATTCCTTGTGTGCTTAGGATTATTGCCCAAATCACACTTAGTGTAAGGCATTCAGGCAGTATACTGTATAATTGTCACAGTCTGCCAGTTGTATATGACCTTGTAAACATCTCTCAACCCTATACTTTACAGCTTGATATGCGTTTCACACTTTTCATGGCTTGCAGGTATAATCGGCTACGCACCATACATGAACAGACTTGTTTCACAGTGGAACCTCCATGACAACGATGATGACCAGCTCTTCTACACCAAAATCTACTTGGATCCTTTACAGCGAGTGAGTATCTTGTGTCAATGCTAACTCTTCATATCGAAATATAACCCTAGAAAGATATCTTTAATGGCTGACACAACATGCTTTTCTCTTTATATGTCTTTCAGCAAACTCTTAATATGACTTTGGACCACAAGTGTCAGATTTTCCAGAATCTTAATGGCGCTGTCGGTGAGAAATCACAGAAGTTGAATTCTGTCTTTCAATTTCCTGCCAAAGCTTATATCATTTGCAAAATTAAACTCAGTTATGCAAACCCTGAGTTTTATGCTGCGACTTGTGAATGAAAAAGGGAAAACTTGGGCATTAAACAACTTCTGCTGCACCATTAACATTGTTGGTGCTGTTTTGCTCCAACACTCTGCATGATTACATATTTTTAGAGAACTTGCAAGCCTGGCAATCTACCCAGCTGTAAACCTTCACAGCTCTGGCCCAGATGGCAAGTCAATTTTCATAGCCTCGACTGAAATGTCCCTTGTTCCACTTTTTGGCAGATGAAGTTCTTCTCAAGTTTGGAACGGACCGCGTAAGAGTTAGAAACACAGTGTACGACTCCCTGCCAGTGGTCGTCCATGGAAACGGAAACACCAAAGTGAGTATGGCCCTCGGGCAACATAGCGTACTTATAGCACAGCTTACTTCTGAGTTCATCAACTTCACCTTGGACAAACGCTTTTGGTTGAATTATTGAACTGAACTCTTCTTTTCCATAGCAGATGACTTTACTGGCTCATGTCTTTTAGAATGTTATCCAAGCAACATTAATCACAAAAGACTTCATTTTGTAGCATAAATTCCCCACACATTTAGGAAAAATACATATGTTTCATTTGATACTTGCCAGTAACCCTGGCCATAAAAGCCAGCTCATTATTCAGTGGAGGAGAGACGTCTGGCCAAAATTAGGTAATATTGCTTGTCAATGCTGTCAATGTATCCCCCATTTTCCTTTCGCCATCGCTTTCTGTAAATAAAAGTGACAGACTCAGCAAACTGAAAAGCAGGATGTCCTTATAATAATACCATCAGCATTCCGTGGAGATTTTTCTAGCCTTTTCCTTCCTTCATCTCTTCACAAGACACACTCCACCATCAGCCGCCTGTCTCAGGCCCTCCTTGGTGATGAACCAAACCCACCAAACTGTTGAGTCATTCTTCCCAGAGGCCTCAACATCTGGAGGAGAAGCTAAAAATGGTAGATCACAGAATCCCTGTCCAGCAGTGGTTCCTACTGTTGAAGCTGCCTCGCTATATTTCTGACTGTGATAAGAGATTCGTACAGCAGTGCACTGAAACTATTGTGTTCCCAAAACATTCGAACTTTTTGTGCACACCAAACACACCATAGATAAATGTGGTTAGTATAAGTAGAATTGTATTAAGGAAAATGAAGAAAAGGCAGGGTTTTCCCTCCCATTCTAAGGCTTAGGTGCCGCACCCAGCCGTTCTGTTGACAGCTTCAAAACTAACTAAAGACATTCACCGGATCTTAAGTTTGTAGTTTGTTCCCTATGGGCTTCTTTAGAAAGCTCTGGTTTAGCTTTTGGGTTGTTCTTCATTTATTATCTGCCCTTAAGTAACTTCTCCAACTCTGTACACAGATGTGGTAATATTAATGGTCCAAAAAAATGTGAAATAACTCATTTTTTATTTAAAAATTGAACATTTTGTTGAGGGTGGATCGCAAACACTCTGCCAAATATGTGCAACTAAGTCTTTCACAAACCTAGGGAAAACCCTTAGAAAAGGGATCATTACACCGAACTGGAAAGTCTCTATTTCGCTAGAAAAAGGCATTTGTATCCCTGTGGTCTTACATTTGACAAGTGGTTCTGCCTCGTCATCCTACTTGGTTATTTTACCTACTAACCTGATTCCGGCTTCCAGTCTGTTCAACATTCAAACTGATAGACAGACTTCCTTGGAATCGGGGTTGGTATATATTATAAATAAGTGGATTGAATATCCACAGTAATATTCCAAGGTATTCCAAACACATCATGATGATAAAAGGGACTGTGCAGAGTTTTTGCTTATGCTAATATTAATCTTCTGTTACCTGGCATTCACCTGCTCTAAATTCTTTCCTTTCCAGATGTACTTGAACTACTTAGCCAACTATGTCCCCAATACATGGAACTATGAACATGGCTGTAGCAACTGTGATGATGATATTTTGGACCTGACTCAGTTAAAAGTAAGTGCTTTAAATTGAGTTAAATGAAGTGCTTTTCCTTTTATTTGCTGTCCTCTTTAGTTCATTTTTATGTACAGCTGTGGAAAGTTTGTATAAAGCCACCTCCCTGTGGATACAGGAAAGGATGAAACATTGCTGGTCTTCCAGCATGAACAATCCATCTATCAGTGACTGTCTAGACAGCAGCAGTGGAGCCAAGCTTGTCTTTTTTTTTCAACAGATATGCAAGACTGTTGGTGCTGCACACATTCCCTTTCCAACAATAATAGGTTATGTGCCTGTTGGTCCTTTTGGACCCTTTTAAAAGAGCATAAGTGCCAGGGAAACTACTTGGGGAAGAGGAAGCCCAGCACTGCTGTGGTGCAGGATATGGCTTCTGGGGTTTTCAGAAGGGCTCATTTAAAGGGGTGTCACTGTCGACCAGCGTGCCTTTTAGTGGGCTTCTCAGTATGGGTTTCATCCACAATAGTAAGTTATAGTGGTTACGCTGAAAATTTGTCGCAGAGTTCAGCCAAGGCTGGCAATGTATAGACAGCAGGATTGGCAGGCACTAGAAAATGTCTCCGGCTGTGTGGCTGCATATGTCAATAACTTAACTTTTCTCCTTGTGGGCAGAGCCCTGAAGTATCTAAAGGTCCCAGTTAATATATTCTACTATACCTATTTAATTGTTTTCTGCCAATTAGTTTGGTACAAACTTGTTCAAAAGAGCAACAAAATGTATCTCTTCAATAAAACACCATCAAGGTCTTTACACAAGCAGCACAATGTCTATCACAAAATACAACATTGAGTACTAATGTTTACTGTAATTCTGTCGGCTCTGTAAATAAATGTGCTTGAATAATTTAACTGGAGCCGATTCAACACAAATCCAGCTACATGAAAGGCGTCTCTGTGAAAGTTGCTCTCAGTTACCTCCCATATTAAATGCAGAAAAATGCTGCTTCTCAATAATAGGCGAGCTATTGGAAGACATTTTATTCCGCTGCACCACTCGGTGTATTTGGGACAGAGACGTCTGTAAGATCAGGCCATGTGGAAACACTGGTCTTTCTCGTGGGGTAAAACCAGGACACTTGCTGCACAGCTTGTTTTGTTGTGTTCTTTGGTTTTGGGAATAAGCTCCGGCTTTGCAAAGATGTAGTTTTACACTACTAACCTTTTGTGAGCTGGCTAGGTCTCTTCACTACCTAGTTTAGTCTCTTGGGCTCGGAGAGAGTTGCTTCTCTCTTCTTTAATAGATGCTTTAGTTAGACTTTTCTCTGCCCTTTTTGCCCTTCTTTTTGGCTGGCTGTCCGATATATGTCCAAAACAATTTAAACTCACATTGGCAAGATGCTTGAGTGTCCCCTTCTTGTGCATGAAACACAGTCATTGCGGAACTTGCAAATTAGATGGTACTGCTAGGCTCTCTTTTCATCCCTGGCCCAGACCTTTGCTGTGAACTGGTCAAGAGGATGAGGACTCCAGACTGAGCTGTGTGGGCTGGGGAGGAGTGTCATGGGAAAATGTTTCCTCCTCTCTTCTGTGTCTCTTTCTTTATTTGTCTTTATATCATCTTTTCCCGAACTGTCTCAGCCACTATTTTGTACACAGGCTGTCCCCTGAAAAGAGTCATACGTGGCAATCGGGGTTAGAAGTTAGAATTCCTGCAAAGAGGTGAATACCTAGTTCAATCAGTAACTCCAGCTGTCCTGGTCTTTGGACCCAAAGATATCCAGTTATTGTTTTTTTTAACCCGATCTTGTGAATCAATGTAAGCAGCAGACCACATCTGTTAATTAAGAGCAAGTGACAATTAAGCAAAGCGAATGCTTGGATGTACACCATCTGTTTTAACTTCACTGTTTGCTTATGTCTGACATGAAATGTCAAATCATTCATGATTTATGTTAAACAGTGTTCCTTCAAGGTTCCTGTTGTGTAAAATAGAACTAATTTTTCTCCTCTCTAATCTAAACAGGAGTACCCCAATGTGTTGGTTGGAGTTTTCATTGAGCAGCCAACTCCATTTCTTCCTGAATTCTTCCAGCGGCTTCTGACCCTGGATTATCCCAAAGATAAACTCAAAGTTTTTGTCCACAACAATGTGAGTGTACGCAGCTGCAGCTGCTCCCTCGGGTTCTCTTCTGGGTCTCTACCATGCATGGTTCCTTATACGTGGCTCCTAATCCATTAATATTGGCTCCCTACTCAGGAGGTTTACCACGAGAAACACATCCAGAAGTTCTGGGAAGAAAACAGGAACGTGTTCAAGAGTTTCAAGGTTGTGGGGCCAGAAGAAAATTTGAGCCAAGGAGAGGCCAGGAACATGGGCATGTAGGTCTCTTAATCTATCATCTCTCAGAAGCCAAATGTGGTATGACGGAAAGAAATTATGAAACCATATGATGATGTTTTGATCACAACCTAAAGGAACACTTGCATGTTAAATTACTTTCAAACCTCCAGATGGTGCTTGCATGATATCGGTTTAATAAAACATTACGATAATGTTGTAGAGCAATGTTAATGCATTGTTTCCCAGGTGGTTATGATGAGCCTTTTTGCCTGCAGGTCTTCATTTCAAAATCAATAATTTATGCACATATATGTCATGTGGTTGGCTAGGGGATACAGAAATTGTGCATGTGATAGACTACATGGCAAATTCAAAAAATGAGTAACTATATTCTGATACATTTAGTGGAAGGCTGTAGCATTGGCCAAGGAAGAACCTAATCATTTTTGGAGTCAATGCAGTTTGGGGTGGATCCACAAATTATTTATTGCTTTCATTAACATTGTGAGATAAGGCGTGGTCTGGATGGAGGTTTGTGTTCTTATTGATGTTTTTATTTTATTTGCTCTAAAATGTATGACCCAGACAAATGAGCTTAGCAAAATTATTTTGAGGTATTCCAAAGGATTTAAACTCTTACTTTATTTGAATAATCTAATATAATAGCTCACAAATGACATTTTTAGGCACGTATTAAGTACTCTGCGATGGAATAAATTGTAAAAAGTGACCCTTCCAACACTGGTGTTAAATAACAGTCTGTTGTCATGGTGATAATTCAATCTGTGAGGCTGCATCACAGAGATCCTATCAAAAACACAGTATGCCTAAAAGCATTGGTCAGGGCAGCCCTGTAATGAAGAAGTCTAAGGTTTATTAGCAGCCTCTAATCTTCCTTAAATCACATTATCCACTGGAGGCTTAAAGATAGTCAGGAAGAGCCTGACTCTGCAATTGAAAATGACATCTTAAACTTAAGGGCTGATAAATTTCAACTTGTGACCATGATTACTTTCAACTATTTCATTGACTGTAATCAGCCCCTGAATAATTACTACTTTCTCTCTCATGTCTGTGTTTTTTTGTTTTAAATTTCATTAGGGATCTTTGCCGTAAGGATTCCACGTGCGACTACTACTTCAGCATTGACTCAGATGTGATGCTCACCAACAGACAGACACTGAAGCTCCTCATTGAGCAGAACAGGTAATCATGTGGTAGCTGGAACAGATGCCATGCTGGAAGCCATTCAACAAGCCTCACTGGTAGATGTCGTGATCGTTGAACCATTAAAAGTGGCAAAACCACCAGAACATTACAGCTGAGTGAATGAAAGTTTAAAAATAAGCCGCTCTGGCTTCCTGTTTTCGCCTGGCCTCATGGAAACAGTGAAGGAGACTTCTGCACTAACCCCGAAATGCCACTTTGCATTATACAAAAAACAAACACGCACTCCCTTTTTCCCTTCTCCAGCTTGGGATTTTAAGGAAATCTTCCCATAAACTAGATGGTACTGCGGCATTGTGACCTGTGAAAGGCATGCAATGTAAAACCCCTTCTAGGATATTTAAAGAGTGCATGAGAATTCTCGGCTGGCACTGAAGTTGTGGGAGAAAAATGCCAATCAATCTTAACTGAAAGAAACTTTTGCATTAGTAAACTATAGGGCATCCATGTCAACCAACAGTGTGATTTATGGGTCAAATATTGTAAGTCTGCCCAGTTTATTTCATAGAAAAAAATCCCTTTCATTGTGGCTTTGGTTTGTAGAACTAAAAGAACAGCAGTGGAAAAATCCTGTGTTACCATATCCCATGCAAATTCAAAGAAGTAGACCAGATTCATGGTTGAAAAAGCAGCCTGCTGCAGCAAGCCGTCATACTTATGTGAATCCAGTCGAGCATGATTTACAGCTCTGGTTTGAATTATGCACTTCTACGATCTGTTAGTGACTTGGCAGTGATCATATCTTTCCACGGAGGGGTTGATCTCCTCGATGCAGCACCACTACAAGACCCAGTATATTAGGTGGTTCACTGTCTGCGAGATGTCAGTGATTTTTATCTGCTCTGACAGAATTACCATCTCTCCACTCTGCCTTCTGCTTCCCTACAGAAAAATAATTGGTCCCCTTGTCACTCGTCACGGCAAGCTGTGGTCCAACTTCTGGGGAGCCTTGAGTCTGGATGGTTATTACGCTCGCTCTGAAGATTATATCGACATTGTGCAGAGAAAACGTGTGTAAGTAACAAGTGCAATGAGGGTATACACACGGCCATGGCTTTGCATTTTTACTGTTCACCTGCCAGGTCTCTCAGCGTGTCCATGACGGCAATAAATCTTGTGCTACTGTGCTGCAACATCCATGTTTAGCCATAGACAACAAGACATTAGATAGTGACATTTTAAGCTACATCCAAAAATACACGTATGAACAGCCATTAAAGCCACAATCAACATAGGCAGTGATTTACTGCTGAGCTTTAAAGCCCGAGGCGTGACAAAAGCTGTAGTCACATTCACAAACTCTTTTTATCTGTTTAAAAATAAGTTTGGAATGGCGGCCAGATGGCGCATAGGAGTAAACATTCACCGACCACAGGAGAAAGCCAGATTTAATCACCCACGGACCGTGGGGAGGAAGACAGTAGGGAATCAGGTCCTTGCTGTGCACTAGCAACTCCTACTGGTTGGTCACAATGCGTGGGAAGAGAGGGTTTGGATCTGGAGACAGCATAAACTGTCAAGACAAAGAAGGTAGTGCAAGTGGAATTGGCCCTTACAAACTGCGGGGTGAATTTTGGGGCGAAAAAATGTCTGCTATGGAATAGTAACCAAATAGATAAAAGATTCTGACAGAGTAATGTCAGTTTCCACATTTGACATGCTGCCTTATTCGACCATGTTGTACACCAAGACATTCTCCTACAACACACCTGTAGTCATGGATGGCATGAGGATTACAATAAAGAAAAATCTCCTCCAGCACTCACAGGAATGCACATTTTAACGGTTACTGCAAATTGAGCATTTTGTTTCTTTATGTCTTGTTGTTTCTAGGGGTGTGTGGAACATTCCTTTCATGGCACATACATACCTTGTCAAGGGCAGTACCTTGAGGAATGAACTGAAAGAAAGGAACTTCTTTGTGCTGGAGAAACTAGACCCTGATATGGCTTTTTGTAGAAATGCCAGAGAAATGGTAAGAATGCTCAGCCTCCATCTTTAGGGATTCCTGTCTCATTATAGTAGATAGAAAAGATTCAGTGCCACTAGTTTAGAATGTTAACAAAGTCAACAGCTCAACGGAAAACAAAAAACGGGCAAGTATAAATGGTTTGAAATGTGTTTGTGTTATCAAGGCATGATCCTTCTTTGTTAATGATTGCTATATGGTGCATTTCAGGCTCTCTGCCCCACTTGTATCCCATTATCCTTCACCTACCCTCACCCTTATTGTCATGTGACCACAGTCAGTGCACCCGGTTGCAATGCCTGGCTGGCTAACTGACAACAGTTTATCTTGTCTGTTACATGTTTCTCTTTCCACTTGTAAACTGTTTATCCAACTGTGTTTGATATCACTGGCATGTCACCTGCACTAAACAACTACCATGCCTGATCCAAACTTGGTGTATTTTTTGGATTGCTTGGCCTTGATCCCCCAGCATGCATTCCTCCCCTGTTAACCCACAAAAACATCAGCTTCAGAGGGAATCTTGCTCCTTTTTCATGCAGGTGCATTTCTTCTCCTCCTGAGTTGCTATGTGTGTGACATAATATAAATTTCAACCCTGTCTCTTATTCTGAAATATTCATTCATGTTATTCTATTTACATGATGCTTCTCCTTTATTTTAGACCAGTCACAGAGAAAAAGACTCCCCTTCTCCGGAATCATTCCATATGCTCAGGCCCCCAAAGGTTTCCATTTGTTTTGATTATTCTGCTTTCTGAAACATCCATTTCCAATGAGTCAGCACTCAGAAGCCAAAGCAAGCTTTGGCCCATTTCATAGACAGACTCTTTGAAAAAAGACCCAATATGATGGAGGGTTTCTTGGCCCTGTCGAGTTCAATTTTGTAAATGTGTAGGTAAACGATAAATGTAATGTCTCTAAATTGGAATTGATATGAGCGTGATATATTATTTCAGATTGGGTAGTTATAGATCTACAGAATAATTAAAATTCAACATTGAGTTGCTCTCTATGTTGCTGCCTTTATCCTTACATGAGAAATGAGGATATCTGGCAGCTCTTTGGAAATTGATGTTGATATTTTGCTTGAGTTCAGGTCCAAAATCAGATATTTGTCTAAGCTGAGGAGAGAAAGACCTGTTTTCTGTCCTGTTTTTACAATGCTTTCCAAAAGGAGATCAAGGAGGAGAAAGAAGGTTGGAGAGTCAGTTCACATGCAAGTCCCCTGTCCTGATGCTTTACCCCGAACAACCAAACCCTTCCAGAGAACATATGTAACCAGCTGCTCCCTCTAAACACACTGACTGATCTCAGACTAGGCTCCAACAATATTTCCTTTCACTCATGTAAATCATCTGGACTAAATCACAGCTTTCACAGTTTGACTTTGTACATTAGCATTTTGGAATCTTGCACCAGGATATTGCAAAACCATTTCTGATTAATCACCTCTGTGTCTCTTGAAAGCCTAGTCTGATAGTGAGTCCAAATCCACCCCTTCACAGCCCCCCCCATGCTTCACTGTAGAAGGAATACAATTCCTGGATTTGCTTTGTCCCCAGCTGCCCAGCACCCCTCTGTCCCTGTTCTCCCACTCCTCTCACCTCACTGCCCCACCCTGTCCTGTACCCAACCAACCAACATCCTGCAGCCCTCCCAGCCACAACCCATAAATAATCTTAGATTATTTATCTGTCTCTTTTGGTTCTAAGTTGAACCTATTGGATTTCAGTGTGTTAAAGCACACTTGAATCGCACTTTATTTTCATTTGGGCAAACGAAGCTTTGAAGTAGTTTGCCACAAGTAACAGTTTGTCAGTTTTTATGCGAGTGCTAACCATTGATAAGTGTTCAAGTCATAAACAGTTGCAGTAATTATAACCCATGGTGCGTTTATGTGCATGTGCCATGGTGATGTAGATATGAATCTGTTAGAAATCCTGCCTGTGAGTCATAAAAGAGTTTTTCAACTTTCGTGAAACTGACTGAACTTTTTCCTGTTTGCTGCAGGGAGTCTTCATGTACATAACAAACCGTCACGACTTTGGGAGGCTCATTTCCACAGCCAATTATAACATTTCTCATTATAACAATGACTTGTGGCAGATATTTGAAAACCCTGTGGTAAGTCATTATGATCTCTCATTATTCTTCATACACAAAGAAAGCAATTTTTTTCCGAATAGCTGAGATAAACAGCAGCCACCTGTAAAGGTTATTAACCATAATGGCAGGATTACAGATGTGAGACGATTTTCAAGTAATGACTTCAGCGTGATAAGACTCCTGCCTGATAAGGCTTTGTGATTTACTACTGTATTTGGCATGCTGGGACCTGCCCTGTGGGAGACGGGATTAACTCTGTGAGGTATGTAGGTCAGCAAACAGTCCCAAAAATGGCAACTAATCCAAGATTTCTTTATCCTTGCAGGACTGGAAAGAGAAGTACATCCACCAAAACTACACTCAGATTTTTACGAATAACTACATGGAGGAGGTTCGTATTTATTATGCACATGCATCTGCATGTGTTTGAGACAGACACAGAGACAGAGAAAGAGAGTGACATAATGTCGGAGAGAAAATCCCAACAGCTGTTTTTAACATTTCTTGGTATTACATTACAGTCAAGGTGAAGGTGTGACTCAAGTCTATTCTCAGTGGCCCTTTTCTGTGTATGTGTGTGTATTGCAGCCTTGTCCAGATGTGTTCTGGTTCCCAGTCTTCTCAGAGAAGGCCTGTGATGAAATAGTCGAGGAGATGGAGCACTACGGTTCATGGTCTGGAGGCAGACATGAGGTCAGTGCTGTTAGCTCAGGTTCACTGAACACAGAGCTGTCATCAACACACCGCAGGCGCACATGAATATTTAATGTTCACACCTCTCTGGAGGGTAAAGAATGTGTGAAGAATAACATTATGGCTGAAAATCTTCATTGGACTTTACTTTTTGATGAATTAATTAGTTTGGGTGATGTTTTATAAAATACGGGCATCAAGTGTTTGAAACTGCAACCATTGGTCAGGCTAAGACAAATTATTACTTGTTTTAGTTTAGGCAGCACAGCCACTTGTTTAAGGTTATTAAAAAAGAACAAGATTGTAGCTAATATACTACAATAGGACTCACTATCGGACTAGGCTTTCAAGAGACAATCAAAAGGCTTGGATTTTTGCTCTCCCACTAACTCTTAATGCATACATGGCCTGTCGTCAGAGCAAACTGCAAGAACCTCCTGTGTGGATAGCAAAAGAGGCTGAACACATCGGCTGAAATGAAATCTCGGAATCCAGTAGCTATCGCCTGACAGCAATATAACTTAGCTTTTTTCAAATGTAGCTGCATTCATAGGCAGAGAAACAATCCAGTCGTTGATGTTGATGTTGTCTTTCAACATTGTCACATGGCAAGTTGCTAATCAGACTGAAAGCAATGACTGGCACACAGAAGAGGAAGTTATATCCATTGGCTACACTGGAAGAACAGAATTATCAGTTTTTGCCCCCTAAATAGGCTAAATCGTCATCAGACCAAAAGCCGATCGGTGTCCTAGATTGTGACAAAGCTTACATGGGTTTCACATATCATGTTTTTAATGTGCACAATAGTTGTATGTAAGAACGCTATATCTTCTAATATAATATTTTATCATAAAAAAATGAAAAAGCTGCAAATTTGCTCTGATTTTAGGCTTAACTGTTTCCTCTTTTCTCATTATAAATTAATCAATTCTCGACTGAATAACACCTATCAAAAGTTTGTGGCTGCTCGTCTATGACATGTACAAATGATTCCCAGCAATGGCTGCACACAGTCAGCACAGTTGGAAACACCAGGGCTCATTTTCTAACCTTCAGAAGAAGCCATTTGCTGTTATTTATTCAGAACGCATTAAAATACTTTAACAACGCTGAAATTGCCTGAGTTAGATAATTGTCTTAGAAGATGAAGACTTCAATGTCTCGTTGTGGTTAAGTGTTTGTTGTAAATAATCCCACCCAGACACCAATAGAACAAAGTGGAAGAAAGGAAATAATCCCTCGTGTTGCCTTGTAAACTTTATTGTTACAGCCATGTCTTTGTTGTCTTTGATGACTGGGTGAGCTGTTACTTTCATGCTACCTTTCACACTCTCTCGGGGGTCAAATGTTGGGCAGCTAAGAGAGGAGTAAGAAGACTTTACTTCTTCTACTTTTTAATATTCGGGGACATATATATTGTGAGGACACACACAGACACATGACTGGTGTTCAGGGTACTTGTGCACACATGCTTAATTTTATTACCATTCTCTCCAGGTCCATTATTTAAATATAACCAAATAAATGGTTATGATGTTATGTTTTATGTTTATGGTGTCTATTTCATGTGGCCTGTTTTATGTAGTTTGAAATTGGTAATTAATGTGTCTCAAAGTTTGCCTGGAAGACTAAATGTGTACAGATACTTTGACTAACTCTGTTTGGGAAAAGGCTGAGCTGGATGGGTCATTAAGCCTCATGCAGACAGAAAGACATGCACACACACGCACACAGACACGTCGCCCTCATCATCACTTTGTGATGGCGCACATCAGGGATGGTGGGTCATTTGTTCCGTCGTTAATCACACTGCAGCGTGCTTTATTTTCTTTCTTTCTCAGGACAAGCGGATCGCCGGCGGCTATGAGACCGTGCCGACGGACGACATTCATATGAAGCAAATCGGCTATGACAAAGAGTGGCTTCACTTCATCCGAGAGTTCATATCGCCCATCACTTTAAAAGTTTTCTCAGGCTACTTCACTAAGGTTAGTGTGGAAGAAAGATAAACAGTGAATACCCTCTCTATTTGCCCAAAAGCTTAAACCGGAGAAAAATGTCTTTTCATGGAACCTGTTTTCACATGCACAGTGCATGACATAGTCGTATGAAATGCGAGTGGCTGACAGGTTTTCCATTGGATATGTCAAAAAAATACACTGACTGTCAGCTAACTTGATGAATTTGCCTGCTTCATCGTAGGGTTTTGCCTTAATGAACTTTGTGGTAAAATACACGCCTGAAAGACAAGCGTTCTTGAGGCCCCATCATGACTCCTCCACCTTCACCATCAACATCGCTCTCAATAACAAAGACACAGACTTTCAGGTAAAGAGTTGTATTAAGAGAGATTTATCATGCTGGAATGCCTGAAGACATCTGGGTGTCATCACCATTGATTCAATTTGAGCTTCCCCACTTATATGATCTTCCTTCTCATGTATTAGGGTGGGGGTTGCCGTTTCCATCGGTACAACTGCTCCATAGAGTCGCCAAGGAAAGGCTGGAGCTTCATGCATCCGGGACGACTGACTCACCTCCACGAAGGCCTGCCCACCACCAACGGCACCCGCTACATCGCAGTGTCCTTCATCGACCCTTGAACCATCTAATAATGCTGTAAATTAGTCTTTGGACCTTGCTTTGCTTTTTCCCCTCCGTCATGTTTGTTTTGTTTTGTCACATGATGTTTTTGTGCCCCAGATGTTTTGCTGATGCAATTCTATTTCAAAGCAAAAGCTTTAAAAGGATAAATGATTGCATTAAAGGAATCTCTGTCAAACAGAGTGGCGAGGAAAGTGACAAAAGTTCACACTTAAGATACACAAATGAAGAAAAATATGTTAGCAGGGTACACAATGGTGCCGCACTCCCATCCTGCGTAAAATTACTGGTACTGTAGCTTGTCATGATTTTCACACTACTGATTTTACGATGTCATGGTAACCGTCATTAACACACACTGGTAGATTTGCTGTAGACTGCTAGCATGCAGGTGGCTGTTGTGTATCTTATTGTGTTTCAGGTAAAATGTCACTGAGTGCCTTTTTACTATAAAAACTCATCATTGCTTCAAAAGTTACTAATGGTGCTCATCAACATTTCATATTACTGCATTTAAGATTTAAGTCCACTTGTGGTGTTGTGCAAGTGTTTTTCTACCCTGATACAGATTAAATTTAAGTTTGATACATGCCCAGTGAAAAAAGAAAATCTATTTTTGGTACTTTGCACACAAGGAAAACAAGACAGCAGAACTCAATATGAATTCTGTTCAAATGAAGTTCAATATTCCATTGTAATAGAAAGGTTTTTCTTTCATGTTGTTTTTTTGGAAATTGGTAACATTAATATGCTTCCCTGAAGACAATTCTGCAATATTTTTCTGAGTGTGTGTGAATGGATTTTGAAACTTAGCAAGTTGTTTAACTTATTGTCAAAATTTAATAAAAGTCTTTATAAAAAAACAAAAGTGTTTCTAATATTCTGATTGCATCACTAAATACAGATGATTTTGCCTTTAAAGCAGCATACAGTTACTTCATACTCGATTATTCAGTCTTGTTAGATTCTTCTGGCAGAAGCTAAGCAATGTCTGGACAGGATCACTCACCACTGCAGACAGCCTTCCATTGTGTTCTCACTGTATCAGTTCATCTATGAGTCTGTCAGGTTGTTCTCAATGGAACACGTCACATGTAGAAACAATCAGGCCTGGACTGGACTGGAGTACTGCTCTGCTGCAGGGAGCAGCACTGGAGTGTTTGGGGTGTGGTGTGATGATGTACATCAGTGCAAATGTAGTTCAGTTTACCTTTGGGACTCAGTGTAAACATGTACATGTAACCTTTTGAAAGTACTCCGAAGGGGTTGGAAGACTGATGACAGAACAGAGGGAAAGTATGAAAGGTGGAGCGTACAGAAAACTTGTCATCCTTTAGAAAGGAGCAACAGTGCTCTTTTATTTATGTCTCAGTGACATTTCAATCAGCCAGTTGGATTGAGCAACTGGGACAAACTGCTGAGTACTGAGGACGGATAAACTGCAGGCCTTGAGTAGTTACACACCTCAAAATGTGCACCGCCTTTAAAGAAAAATACAATCTCAACCTAAGATCAGTACACTTTTGAAACACCATCTAAGATCTCACCTTCCTATCAAATCTCATTACTTTTTAGCACCCACAGCCCCGGGAGACTTGTCTCCCCCTCCCTGAGGCCCATGTTTTCACCCCGCAAGGTTGACTCCCTGACTAGGCGCACGTTTCTGCTCCCTGTGAAGCCTCGATGAAGGCTGAATGTCTGAGTAGCTGCTATGAGGCCGAGAGGAGAGGGGGGAGAGAAGGAGGAGATTTGGGTCAGCATGGGGGAAAGGCTCTCTCCTGCTGAAAGAGCCCTTTGTGGCCATCATTTCCCCTGGTCTGCCCTGTGTTCAGACCCTCTGAAAGGTGACATTGATCCCAGCCAGGCTTGCAGGAAAACCTGCATACCTACTAAACTAGCAGCTTCACAAGAATGGCTTTATCAAAACAGCAGAAATGGATGAAAATGTTTCATGCCTGGTTTATTTCAAAGTCAAACAGAGAACAAAGCAGGCCAGGTATTTGAAGGGCAATTACAGGTTGTTTTAGATCCCTTTGTGTCTTTGATTAATAAGAAGATTCAACTTTTAAGTGCCTGTTTTTACAGTCACAGCTGAACACACCAGGAGGCCAAAAACTCCCTGTTTATATAGCCATGCTTGGGGTCACTGGTTCAGAGAGGGGAACATGATCCTATACCAAAGTAAATGCAAGTGTGCCACTAACTGCAGGGTGCCCAGTGACAGATAGTGATTTAGAAATTACTGTGGTGTACACACTGCTCCTGACTAAACAAAGGATTTAAATTAAGTGTTTGCATTGGTGTAAGGAGCAAAAGCCCGAGGCCAGTCGATGTGTGGTCATATCTGGTGCCTGTTGTTTGGAGGCAGTCGCGCTATGTGGCACTCATGAGCAGTTTCCAGCATATTTTGTCTGCCATAGATGCATCATTTACCCAGCCAGGGTCCAAATATTAATCCATGAGCCTTACTACCTGGAATGTGCCACTTGGAATTTGGAAAAGCTGTCAACTACCAGACTGCATATCCAGTCTTAAAGTTACAGTCCATTCTTCCTACCTTGCCAATTTTCCCCAATTATCCCACTCACTTTCACTTAATGTATTAATGGTCATTTTCTAATTATCCTCTTGTGTACTCTATCCTTATCTGCCTTCTTAGATACCATTTGAGAGTGAAAACATGAGGTTCTGTCCAAGATAAACAATATATCACCTTTCTGATGCCACTGACTTCAGCTCCAGGTCCATTCATTACAATTCAACACACAAATTATCAGAGGCAGGTCACAAAAATATAGTTTCAATTTATTTTATTCTAATTTCCCTTTTAATTTCCTGAAACATTTTTAACCAAAGTTACACAAACAGGAGAAAATAGTGCTTTTGTAAGGAACTATTTTATGTGGTGTATTAATTAATACACCTTTGGTGGAGTATTTTTGTCACCAGAATGGTGCTTTGGTAGCTCACTGATAAAGTCTATGAAACACACAAATACGTTGCAGCAAACTTCTGCTACTCAGGCAACTTTTAAGGTTGGGATGGGATTTGTTGATGGCAAAAATATAGAGTAACACTCGCCTTATCCTTTCAGCATTTGTTGTTGTTCCTATGCAAACGTTTTGAAACTGATACTATGCGTTGAATAAACAACTGTCTCAGTTGAAATCTAGTTTAAGCCATCTGTGTAGAATACAAGCCAACATGTTGACTCAAAAAGCATCATATGAAGCAGACAAACTATGAGATATATACAATGTACCGCATGGTTAACTCACTGTAAATTTATCAAGTTATGTTTGAAGCAGAGGGAGGAGTGGTGGGGGGCATCCGGGTTCACGCACAGTGCAATTGTGAGTCAGACATTAGTGGAAAAGTACTGGGATAGACCACGAATTCAGTGAGGAAACGTTCAATACAGCCGGGCACAGGCTGCATGTGTGTGTTAGTGGGTGGGTTTGGTCGACTTTACCTCCATTATTTTTACTTGTGTGCGCAGTTCAAAGGATGTCAAATTTATTAGGCTCTACATTTCATACGACCAGGACTTGAGGGAACAAAGCATTCTGGGAGCTGTGTGTACGGGTAAGATATATTTCATACAGGAATGCTTGAAAACCTGAAATAAGACCCCCTCTGTGTAATTTGCTACTTGGCAGTAAAAGACCAAGCGTCCCCGTTTTTTAACATTCCTTGAACAACGGAGACTAAGTGTGAGGCCTGCTGTGTTTTGATACTTGTTCATTAAAAGGTGCATGCTTCAAACTAAGGAAACTGACTACTTAATAAAGATGCATAAAACAAAATTGTGTTTAGGGCTGAAATTTCCACCATTACAGTTTAAATTAGATGAACTCCTGTTTCTCTATGATGAGACCCAGTTGCATATAAAGCATTACTTTATCATCTTGATGTTAAAAATACAAAACAGTTCTGATTGCAGATAGATTACAAGAATCTACATTTAACCGGACTCTGTATAAATTTGCTTTTTGATTAAATTTACATCATCATATGGCGAGTATAAGTGCTTTACCAGCTGAGGGGAAAAATCCTTTAAATCTTTAATGGTAACAACTTAAAACCACAGTCTCTGGCAACAGTAGCAGGCCCAACACATTGTAAAAGTTTTTTTTTTCTTTCATTTATAGTGAGCTTTATTGGGCTCTTTAAAGTTGCCATGAGAGTGAATGCAAAGTTCAGTTTTGTGCTGGAAAAGTCTCATATATTATTAGTGCATAATCATAGATATTAGCCTATGTGATTTTAAAAAAGGATTTCGACATGTCAGGTGAAACGTAAGGCAGTGAATGTGATCCATATTGTATAATTTAATCAAAATACTGCTTATTATCACAAGCCTGCCATCAAGCCTATCTCCCAGGTAAGTAATCAAGTATGTCCACAGTCCACAATACCAATTATAGCTGATTGCATGCTTCGAGACTATCAGCACACTCCCTTTTACCAGCCAGACTGTTTACCATCTCAGAGTAAACTGGGTGCAAGTGCCATTTAGCCAAATTACACAGCAACGCTCTGTAAAAACAATCAGCAGCCCCACACTCGCAGACAGATATTGATTTATGGAAAAGACAAAAGCGGAATGGAGGATGGGTGGAGGATGGGGAGTTGTCAAAAGCCACAGAAGCTCAGTTTATAGTAAGCCGAGAAAAATATAAGTCACACAAAGTGCCTTTTATGAGCTATTTCGGGGTCTCCTGAATGATCCTTCAGTGTGTTTAGTCTGGTTTTACTCCTTCAATCACTACTTTGAAAGCTGAACTGCAGATGAAAGAATGGGAGGGTGGAGTATTCTGGTGTCAGGGTGTGTATGTGGAGGCTACACGTCTTAGGTCAATAAGGGTGGAGAGGGAAGAGCAACAGGAGGCCGGTGTTCAGACCCCCAGAGCCCCCGTGTGGGCACAGTTTTCCCTCTGTGAAGACTGGATGTAATATCATGATCAGAAGAAGTTCTACTTACAAGAAGTATCACAGTGAATCAATCTTTTATATGACAAGTGGAGGCTATGATGTAATAAAGAGCAAATACTTGTTTATGGGTCCTGAGGAAGCAATAAACTGTGAGTAAAGCCAGAATTCTGATTTGACTGGTTGTTATATGCTGTTGTATCAAATAAAATATGCTGTTTGTACTGATTCACCATGACTGGTGTAAAAATGACACGGATTCCTCTTCTCATGGAAGCCACAAGTGAGACACTCACTCCTATTAATCATATTGTATCATTTTAACTGGTAACTGTCTGTTTTTTACTATTATACTGGTGATTGTTGAAATACCTCTCATTTAATGTATTCCTATATTTCATTTTTTATTTTTTTTGCTTAGCGGGTTCACAGATCGCAGATAAGACAGTCATTAAGAATCATTGCCCTTTGCCAGGCACAGCAAAGTGATTTAATGTCAAGTCTAATTTATGTATTTTTTTTTATATAGCCCAATATCACAAATTAGCCTCAGGAGGCTTTACAATCTGTACACCATACGACACCCCCCATCCTTTTCAAGCCTTGGTATGGATAAGATAAACCCCCAACTACCCTTTAACATGGGAAAAAAATGGAAGAAACCAATTTTAATGAAGCCAATGTCGGTCCTGACAGGAAGTGAAATAGCCCAGAGATAAGATAATATCACTGCACTTGCTGAATTGTTTGTTGATGTCTGTAGCAGTCTCTGTTATGTTTACATTCATCAGTGTTAGTTTGTGGTTTTTGGCACAGTGCTGGGGATCGTCATGTCCGTGGTGTAACGTGAGAAACTGGTGTTTGAGGAAAACGTGTTGAAGAGGCGCTTTATATATCACTGTTTGGTAGATTTCCACTTTTGATTCATAATCTGCCTAAAATCATTCCTCCTATTGCAGAAACTAAAAGTATCAAAATGTGTCAGGCCAAATATAACTTCAAACAAAGAACAGGTCTCAGTCTTCTGGTCTCACACAGAACCAGAACACCAGTCTCAAGTGTTGTCTATTCGACCCATCTAACCACACCGACCTCTGACCTCTGACCTTGGACAGTGGCATTGCCACAGCATGCTGACACTTTAGATAAGGGTGCATTTCATATGAACGTATCATTGGCTTGCAAAAGTACAATACCAATATTTTCTGACAACCAGATGTCTTTGTAAACACAAAGGGCCTTCTAAAAAGATGAGGCTTTAAGACAAGCAAAAAATGAAAGAAATAAACGAGAACAGTAATTGACAATGACTGTGAGGTGATGCAAAAAATGTTTGCTTTAGCTGTACAAGTACCTGAAGTCAGTGTCAAACTGGCTTTACCAATGAGAGGGGAGTGGGAAAAAGTATTTTACGCTACCTTAAAAACATCAAAGATGTCCTCAGCGTACCTGTAGATTCCAACAACACACCAACTTACTATAGCAACCATCTATCTGAACCTGTGACTGCTGTGATGAAAGACCGATTAAAATATCTCACGAATCTGAATGTGCCACAAGGCATAGGCAAGGCTCATCCAAGACCACAAAATGAATCAAACCACATCCATTTCCCTGTGTCTAAGTCTATATTTATGCCACCAATTGAATGCGGATGAGTAGTTGCAGCAGTACAGGCTGTGCTCCATCCACGAGAAAAAGAACGGGGTTCGAGGAGTGTTCGTGACATGAGAGCATTCCCACCATTGCTCTTGACCTCATGCCATAGAAAGCTATCCATTGGTATGATATAATTGTATGTTCCCAGTTGTGTGGCTCTTGTTGGATTTGTAGTTAGCACTTCGTCTTCAAGTCCTGTCAGATACTGAAGACGAAGGAGGGGTGTGTTTGTTTTGAGCCATCCATGTGAACTCATTGCTCCCTGAGGAGCCAGAAGCAATACAGCAGCAGACTGGCAATCTGGTGACCACAGCACATCAAGACAAAACCAGTGGTGATCCACCCTAATCCGTTTAATTGGCTCCCTGGCTCCAACTTAAAAGACCAACCACAAGTGAGGGAGTTTTTTTCCCTTGGATACCTCTGTTGTATGTACAAAGGAAACCTTGCACAGTGGACATTGTGGTCCGTAGCTCAGTGTTGTGGCACTCTGCCTCCGTCGGGGCACCCTGCCATTCCCCTTATTTGGTTGTGACTTTTACCAGTTTACGTAGAGGGATAATTTATGATCTAGGTCAAGTGAAACTAGCCATGCAATAATTCAATATCTGATTTCATGATGGGGATTTGACTAGGAAGTCATTCAACACAAATACAAATATTGTACGTGTCAGCAAGTTTCCATAAGACAATTCAATCAATGTTTAGCCTCTTTGCCATATTCAACCCAAAATTAAAAAAAAAAAAATGCATCAAGCTGCTTTTTATTGTTTTTGCTTTTTTATTACTATAAACAGAGAAAGAAGCCAATAGCAGCTACAGAGTGGTTTCAGTTTCTTAAAAGGAAATTCTGAAGAAATAATGTGAAACCTGAGCACATTGTCAATGTAGTTAAAAAGTGATTATACTCCCAAGATAAATCACTTAACTTTATAGTTTGTAGTCACTCTGACAGCTCTGTGAGGCTGTACTGTGCTAAATACAAATGTCAAAATGCTACTCGGATGGCTGTGACTCAGGAGGTAGAGCAGCCATCCGCTAATCAGAAGCTTGGCAGTTCAATCCCTGGTCCCTGTAGTCTACATGTCTAAGTGTCCTTGGGCAAGATACTGAACCCCAAATTGCTCCCTGTGTGCATGTGAATGTTTATCGCTCTTGATGGGCAGCTGGGAACAGGCATGATCTCTGCTACCCGTATATGAGCGGTTGAATACTGTTTTGAGTTGCAAAGCCCTTTGAGTGGTCGCTAAGACTAGAAAATCACTACAAATGCAGTCCATTTACCAGTCTATTGAGACATTTCACTGAAAACCACAGATGTCCAGAGGCAAAGATAGTGATCACTAAGATCATGAATATACTATGCATCCTCTGGTAATCACAGATTCAGTTCAAAACGCTGTGACATTCACCATTGCCATCCAATAGCTAAAAGAAGCAAATTGCTTGACTGACAGGGGATTCAATTTTAAGGGTTCCATTTTATAATTCTACAAAGTTTTGCCATGTCTATAATCTTTCATTTAAAATAGTTCAACATGGTAGAAGAGAATAAAAACAAGAACCAAGACTATTTTGTTTTTACACACTATGCAAAGCCAGTTACAAACTGACCAGGTTTGACACTTTCATGACCAAGTGCACAACATTTGCAAGGATCTTCCTGCTCAGTCAGAAAGCAAGTTTTGCATTACAGTAATTAACTCCTCCAAGTGAAAGTTTTACAAAAATGTGTCCTCTCCTTATCAGAAAATGACTTCATTGTGTATGTCAGTTCTCTCATATTGTTTGTGGTGGCAGGAGATAAACTGCATCGCTGCTACATGTGTCAGGTGCTCGGTGTAATATTAGGGTTGGTTTGAAGCAATTACAGAGTAAATCCAGACTTAGCAGTGGGTCCTCTCTGGAAGATGGCAGAGTAAATTTAGTCTTTGAAGGTCAGGGTTTGGTTGAGAAACAAGTGCAGAGCACAATGCCAAAGTCAAGTGGTGGTCATTATGGAGTGCACATGGTAGCCCCACCCCCACCCTCAGCCTCCCTTCTTTCCCCAGCACACACATAAACACAGAGGTTAGAAACCAACGGGAGTTGTGAAAGCTAGAAATCACACAGTCCTCTCGAGCAACACAACCTCCTAGGAATGCAAAGCCTGAGACTGGTTCACAAGGTCAAAATTTCCCCTCTCTTTCTCAGATCGCTTTCTGTATCTTGCCTCTTTCCTCTTCAGCACTTTCTCTTCTCAAACTAGTATTGTAAAAGCATGCTAGACCACGGATTAAAAAACGTAAAAATAGTCAAAGCATGTTGTTGATATTTTTTGCGATGTGGCTTGGGAGTAGACATTGAGCTCATTCATGTGGCACGATTCCACAATATCTATGATTTATAGCAGGAAATGGCATTCTGCATGCATACATATGTTTCCACTTTTATACAGCCTTACTTACGAAAGGCTGATGCACAAGGCTCTTAAACTGCGATCACGCATACTGTTGCTCCCTACAAGCTATCATTGTGTCACTGAGGCTAGATAAAAATGGTCTAAATGTACCCTGGAATGTGGCAGCATTATTCAAAGACTATCAGCTCAGCCTTTTTTTCTGAGTCTTTTACAGTCTGCAAACCTCTTCTTGCACAAACATCCACTTGGACTCAAGGATGAACTCATTCGATTTGGATCTTGAACGGTCAAGGTCACTGTGACCTCACGTACCTCCCATTGTTGTGAATGCAATCTCAGGAATGCCTTGAGTTTGAATTTCCTCAAATTTGGCACAAACATCCACTTGGACTCAAGGCTGAACTTATTCGATTGCAGAGAACAAAAGGTCAAAGTCACCGTCACCTCACAAAATACAGTTTTTGCTATAACTCAAGAGCGAATACGCAAACTATAACAAACTTTCACCCAAATTTCCAATAGAATGAGATGAATAAGTGATGATGATCTGAAAGGTCAAAGGTCGACCATAATCTTCTGAACACTTTTCTGATGGATACTGAATTGGTGACACTAATCTAATCTAATCCCCAAATTGAAGCGGTGGTGACTGTATGGATCTTCTGTACTTCAGGGCTGAAAATGTATGTAGCCTCTAGGTTTTTATAAGGTCTTTGTTACACCATCCATATGTGACGCATTAATATAAAGCACAACGTATCTGTTTGGCAGAGGCATTCAAGATTAATTATTTATTATTAATTAATTAGAGTCTATGTGTATGTATGTAAGGTTCATTAGCAACTGGTCGTGCCCAGGGATTGGTCCAGATGAAAAGATTGCTGCCCCTGGATTGGACAAGCAGATGACATCATTCTATTTAAAGACCAGCTGTTTCTACCTCTGCACAGAGATTTTCTGTAAAGATTTGTGGGGGAAGTGGAGGTTATGCTGTTGATGAACCTTTGCTGTTGAGTGCATTGCTCATGCAGTGTACGCTGCTGCTTGGAACTTCAGCTGCCTATTCTTTGTTTTGGGAAGAATGGGGGAGTCAAGGTTTCCCCAAGACCAGGAACATAACAAGCCTCTTGAGATGGCCTCATAATTCACCACTTGTCTTTATGTTGGCATGCTTATAAAGACTCATAAAACAGCTGGAATAGGGATGTTGCATATGGAAAAGTGATCCTTTCTGGTAAGGCATCTCTTTACTGACAGAGCTGGAGTTGATCGACCCAGCTTTGAACTGGAAGATAATCCAGAGCATACATCATCTAAAAAAAACAAAAGCCAACATCCTTTATCATAAAATTATTTAACCTCATTTATATATTTGCAAAGAAATACCATTGGAATTGGTTTGTCATGTCTGTGTTGTGTTCTGTGTTTTCGCCAGGAGCTTTATGGTTTTTCCAAATAGAGTCTAGCTGCCAATATCAAAGTTCCATTTATGTGTATAAAGGAGCAAGAAAACAGAACTTTATTCTGAATATGCATATAATTTAGATTGCCACGGGTAAAATACAACCATGGCATTTTAGTTGGGAAAATGTCAAACACAAAGTTAAAATAAACAACTTACAACATATGTATGAAGCAGTTCGCTTTAATACTGCAAGTCCTTTGAGAAAATCATTAGATCACACACATAAGTGGAGGTTTACATGCATGATAATGTGCAAGATTATCCTGTAGACAGGCACTACACCCACTCACATACACAGTCTCTTTCTAAGCACTCATTTGATTTAGTCAGTAGGCTGAAATAACTGAGGTCAATCGGTGGTTGCAGAATGTTTGCCTACGTGCATATTCACACACAATTTCCTATAATTTTCACTTGCACAGGAAGCCAGTTAAATGTATACATATGGCCACCCAGCTATGTATAGTTGTGTACTCAGCACTGGTTGTGTTGATTGCCTTCTGTCCCACCCACCATGTGCTGATTTTGCTACTGAAATCTCACAGTCTATCTCCACACTTCAAGGACTTTCCCTTATTGTAGCATGTATGGTGTGTAGGTTTAGTGGTTTGCTACTCTAACTGATCTTATGTTCCATTGTACAGAATAAAAATGGAAATGATTCAAAGTCAAGAAATGCTAATTCAACTCTGATGTTTGTTTACCTGGCTTTCCATTCATTTATGTATGCATATCACTCGCCATAACTGCACAACTCGCACTGCAGATACCCAGAGATCTTGCAGGAAAATGATATGTATATTAGCTATAATGATCTCAAATGGCTCTCAAGTGAGACATGATGGAATGAAAAGCATTTAGCTTGCAGGACTCCCTCCTGCGCCAAACCCTAAAATCATCAATCCTGCATGTTGCTCTAAACTTGTGCCACACTCCGCTGTTCCAAATAGAAATGTACTGCTTAAAGTAAAAAAAAGTATAACCCGCTTGCCAACAAGGCAATAAAATTTGGTTCATAAGAGAGCTATGAGAAAGAATTCAGTTTGTAGTCTGCACCATGGACCGGCAGGATCAAGACGTTGGCTTGTTTTTGATGCAGAAAAACACATGAATATGGGTGTTGACAGAGAGATGTAATGGCAGAGGTGTTTTTCCTCATGGACTTACACTGGCACTGCCCAGACAGTTTTCTCTGCCAGGGGTCCAACTGTAGGGCAGTATTTAAGTGCAGCCTGAAACTAATGACTCATGGTTGTCCAAGCAAGGGTGACATCATTTCCTCTTGTGGGTCTGGAATGTGACCCCCTCCTCCCCCTGCAATCCCACCCTCCAGACCTTAAAGCTGCCATGTCTTGAATCTGACAAAGCGGTAAAATTCTATTCTACAGCAGAGACATTCAAGGCTCACAGACACCCAGAACTCTGAGAAAAGCAGAAACTGATGGGGATCCACAGATAAGGAGGCACTTTGATAACATAATTTCACTTGAGGCACTTTAAGCTGCATAAAGGAAATAATAAGAGCTTTAAAATTATGGCATTATTTTGGTATTTTCCCCAGCTGCTATTTACAGCGATGTGTCGTAATCCAGCCTTGTCAAATTGTAGGGTAGTGCCACAAAAAATAGACATTAAGTGAGTTTTTCTTCCATTATGTTCCAGGCATGGATGGAACATAAAGCTAAATGCCAAATTGAACGGTGTTATTACTGCGATCTGATGAAATACTGTGGAATTTAAATAGGACCATGTCGCAGATTCAGAACTGAATATGAATACCAAGAGTGAAATAAAATGAAGGGATTGGGGAGATATATATTAACAGAGAAGCCAAAAAGATGCCTGCAAATGACGCTTTTTCCTAAGAGTTATATCCCCTGCACTAACAGTGTGACTCAGTGCTGATAACGACGGATAAATCTCCGGTTGTTTAAAATTATGTGTGAGGGAAGAGCTCTTTGAACAGTCATGCATTATGGCTGGAAACACTCTATAGCCTCTCTGCTGCGTGGGACAGACATCTGGTCAGTGAAGTATGGGAGAGGAATGTAGCCAATCATGCAACACTGTAAGACTAAACCTTAACTCCCAGTAGATTCGGTGTTCCAGGAATCCAGTGTAGATAGAGATAATGATGGTAATTTAAGCTGTATTGACAACTGCACAGAAAAATACATTTTCTTGTTATATTGACCATCTTAAAGGACCTAAAGGAAAAGCAGCAGCCGCTTCTTTGTACTCACAAGAGGTTTTACAACGACTGGAGGAATAACAGGCGAGGGCACCTAATTGCACGACTCCAGGGGCAGAATCTTAACCAGAACACTTGCAGAAGTTACTTGCAGAAGTTCTGCACACAAGGAGTTAGTCGGGAGATAAGGAAAACAAATGCAGCAAGGAGATGAGGCAAGGTCCAGTGAACACAATGCAGAGTTCTATAACACCAGGTAGTACTAAGACAAAGAAGATTGCTGGAATGCGTAATTTAAAGAAGAAACTAGCACTGAAAGAGAGGAACACACAGGTAGTCGTCAAATATTATTTTTTTGAGTGAAATCTAAGTAGCAGTCAGCTAGTCAGATTCCATAAATGCTCCAATCCGCCCTTTCTTATCTCCTTTAACACAGGGTGCAGCTGACCCACCGCTATTAAAGGAAAAGAGATAATGCCACCCATAATTCCTTGCAGCAGCATCAGTGAAAGCAATGCACCATTCAGCACCATATTCAGAAAGAGATGAGATGTTTTTAGCATGAAAATTTTCAATTTAACATGTGGCAAACTTAATGACGCATGTACAGTTATAGTCTTTCATCTTTCTTTCATTTTTCATTCTTTCTATATCATATCTTTCTGTTTCTAATTGGGATATAAGTCGATAAATATGAATGGACAGGAGGGTGAGTGAGAGCAGCTATTCTCAGTGTAACAATGATTTTATTTTCCCTTTGTGACTTGTAGTCTGTGTTTCTTTTATTCAATTCCAACCTTGGTGATGAAGTAATATTTTTCCCCATGTCCATGTTTGTATAGCTGTGAGAAATAACATGATAAGAAGAACACACAGGTGTCTGTAGCATCTGCCGTTCACACCCTATTTCAAGTGCAGTCTGATTCTCTTGTCTTTCTTAAGTTCTTAATTCTCCTTCACATCTTTCCTAAATCACATTTTTTTTAACCAAGGAAAAGTAGTTAGGAATAGACAAAGAATGTAATTCTTCAGTATTCGAGTAGTAGAAAGAACGGCCAGGTATTCAGATGCACACTGTGTCTAAATAAGTCCAGTCCAGCCCAAATGCATCTCAACTGAGCATTTTGATCCTTTATTTTTCCATGAGTTCGACTTAATGTGAGTAAAGTGAAACTGTGACTACACATCTGTGCTTGACCATCACTAACACACATTCATTGTGCTGAATGTCAACACAGCTGTCCACGCTAATGGAGGAAAAGTGGCATGTGTTCTTTAAACACCGTAAAATGGGACACCTGGAACTGGTCAAAATTAGTCTTACATGGGTCAAAAACACACTAAACAACTGGCTTCTAATTCAAATGGGTAGAGCACTTTTCATCATGAAAATATGTACTTATCTTAAGTAAAGAGCAATACATTTCTGTCCTGTTTTGGATACTTAAAATACATAATCAAAGCCAGAAAATGTTTAAAGAAACTCAATATTCTTTGATGGAAACTTAGAATTAGAATAAAGGATCGAACCAAGTGTTGATATTTATTTGAAACCATCATGAATGAAAACACTAAAGCAGTACTACAACTTAGGGAATGTTTAAAGTCTTAAATAGGTTGCTTATGTCTGTCAACCTCCACAAGGTGTCACTGTGAGAGTGACCCTCAGCAGATGTGCAGCAAGTATTAAATCCCACCATTCTCATGCGAGATAATCAACACATTACAGGGATAGATTTAAAAAATATGCTTCTGAAAACCATTTGGATCAAAAGCCTAATTAACATTTGCTCATTTGCATTTGTCGAATGCTCGTTCATCACAAGTTGACTGAGGTTGTTGTCAACATCATTAACAACAAAGCAGAATTTCAAATGAAAAGGAAATATTTGATCACTGAGATGAGAAGCTCTGTGCTTGCATCTGTTCCACTCTTCTTCCCCCTTGTGGCTGAGGATGGGACATGGAATCAGTCTTAATGAAGGCACCAGTGTTAGACTTTAAAGCACATGTTTTAAAATGTGTTAAACCATGCCTTTAGAAACTTTGGCCAACAAAAAGAAACTCATGAGATATGATTTCTCTATGCTAAACAAAATATTTTTCATATCACCTGCTCTTTTATGGATTTTTTGAATCAATAATCATCACTAATAACAATAGAATATTTATAATGTTATACAATTTAACATATTGCTGCTGAGAGAACATTTATTTAATGTGAGAAAATATGAGGACGTTTGTCTTCAGACCACAAGGCTACGCCAGTGAGCTGCAAATGGAATTTCCAAACTCCAACCAGCATTCAATATCCAGTTGAACTCCACAACTAACTGCTCACAGTGGCTGTGAGCTACTAATTGACGATGTGGGTTTTGAGTTCCTGCGCCATTCATTGGGAGCAAACTGGGTCATAATTTACAAACATCATTTAATAATAATGCCAATTCATTAGTGCAAGACCCAAGCAATCTCTTTCATCAGCTGAATAGAAGAATGCCGCTGGGGCTTGAAAGCAGGTCGGCATGGGGGGGGTGGGTGGAGGCGGGGAGCAGGGGGTAAACAGCAGTGCACATTTGCTGGCTTAATGTGGCAGCCTGGCAGATTTCTCTGCCTTCAGTGAATTTGTGATCAGAAATGAGCTTCATCTGCAAAGTATAAGTAAATGTTTTCATGAAGCACAGCGACAATTTGGGAATCACTGATGTCTTTGACAAAAGCATAAAAAATGATGTGCTTTTATTCTCCGCTCTCTTTTCATAAACAAATTGAATGGCCCATATCTTTTGCAATAAACTTAAATCTGCAACATATTTCCCCTTGGAGATTCAAACATATTGGTGTCAGTAGTTTCAGAAGCTGAGAGGGGGAACAGTTGGAAAGTGTTGTCAAAGAGAATTGTTATTCAGCACGTCCTGCTTTAAAGAAGATCAGAGGAGACTGCACAAGTAGAAGAAGAGATGAATGGTCATGGAAGAGGCTTGGTTTATCTTCCCTACGTTTGTGTCCAGGGAGATATGATGGATGTCTGTAGTAACCGTGACTCGAGGTGTTGGCTGGATGGCAGAGGCACAATAGAATGTGAGGGATTTTTCTCAAGGTGGGTCCCGTATCACCCGAGGATAAGGACACTTATCTACCAAAATTGCGGTCCTGAGAGACAACATCAGGTGGCAAAGGAGCGGAATTGCTTCTCATCCTGCTCTTTGTGTCTGATAAATGACAGCACCACAAGCACTTTGCTCCCACAATATTGAATCAGCTTACAAATCTCAGGGACTGGTTTATATCATAGACACTGAGAATGCTGAAAGCAAACATAAGGCACGCTCGTGTTCCGAGCGGCAAACAATGATACAATTATTATTAGGGTTAAAATTATTGGGTTTTTGTTTTGTTTTGTTTTCAAATTGTGCCCATGCCCCAAATACAATCCCTTGTGTCAGTTGTACAACAACTTATTACAGCCTATGTTTGTAGTTAGCGGCGCCCATTCGCCCATTAGTAATTATGAACGTGGCAAGGTAGAACATGAAGTCTCAAAGCAAGAAAACTGAGCATAAAGCACAAAAAGTTTCTCTTAGAGCAGGCTCCATGGCTGGTGGATGGATCAAACAAGTACTGGACTTTCACCACAAGAGGCCGGGGTTCATATCCCATGTGGAAATTCTTTTTTTTAAATACAGCAAATACCATCCATGCATCATGTTTTTACATAACTGTTTTACATAACCAAGTCTATTCTGCCATTTATGTGCATTAAATTACTTTAACTATATTTTACCTTGCCCGGCCAAGACCATTTTTGCCATAAACTTACAATAGTACTTTTTTAGACTAAACACAAAGAAATTGTAACCTTTTTACCACAGCAATGATTATGATTATTTATGAGTACATGCTGATCTGCTGCAACCGGTTAGGCGCTATTTTTGGAAATGCTCCTGCGGGTTTTATGAGGTGAGGAACAAACGATACGCAAGGTCGTATGAGGACTTGCTGATAAAAATGGCCAACACCAGTTCCCAGAGCCAAAGGTTAATTTTTTAAAAATGCTTGTTTTGTCCAAACAAAAATTCCAAAGCCAAACATATTAAATTCCCTACAATATAAGACAAAAAAATAAGAATCCTTCAAATATGAAAGGCTGAAACCAGGATATTTTTTTTACTTTTTCCAAAAACAACAACAACAACACAGGTAATCATTTGGAAGCACACAGTTGTGCATCTTCTCTTCAAGAAACCATTTTTAAATGATAATTTCTCCTGTCAATTTTAGAAAAAGTTGTATCTTTATTTTAGGAATATTAATATTTTCATAAACTTCCTAAAAACAGGTTTCAGGTCATAGCACAGACACTGAACATTAAAGTACAGCTGATGCTGAAGGTATTAGGCAGCAAAGACCCTGAAGAATGCTTAAGTCTTTCAGATGCTCCTACCAAAGATAGAACAAAGCACAGACATGTTTTTCATATTCCCTTAGGACTCCCACTTACACACTGGATTTTGTTGCATTCAGTGAGTGGTTAAACAGACATATCGTGTGTTAAAATTTTGGATGTATGGTTTGCTTGTTACAGGGTATTTCCACCCTTCAGTAATTGCCATTATTTAACATGAGCAATATTTCAGTAAGTATACGGCACATTGACCTTGGAAGGTCTTTGCCCATCATCTTGTGGTTACTGACAGTAGGATCTGTCTAATCCAATTTAGAAATATACTAAAATTAGCTAAATAAACTAATCCTGTATTTCCTGCAGTAGAAATGCTACATTTTCAGTGTGTAGGAGCTGTTCTGAGGAAAAGTTTTCCCTCTCGACCTGATCTCAAAGTGCTGTTATATGATCTTGGTTAGATTACTGTGACTTAATGTATCTCACGGCTTCTGCTGGTACAAAACACAGCTGCTTGGCTTTTAACAAATACTAGATGACAAGACAATCCGGTTTTAGTCTTTTAACACTGGTAACCACAGAGTTTTAGAACTGATTTAAAGATTTTACTGATTACCTTCAAAGCACTGGATGGTTTTCCCTATGAGCCGGAGCACAGCCTCAGATCTTCACAAAGGGCTCCGCTGACTGTTATTAAGTCCCGGCTCAGGACTTAAGGTGACTGGGCTTTGGCAGTCACAGTCCAGCTCTGAAAATCTGGAAAACTAATGTTAGCATGCTGTTTTATTTCCAACATGTCTTAACCTGCATAACAATAATAATAGTGTTTTTGAGTACTATGTTCCATTTTGTTTTTGTATTATTTTTTATCTGGGATTTTGTTCTGTATTGTTTCTTCAACCATATAAAACTCAATGTAATTTGGTTTTGAAAAGTGTTTTAAATATAAAGTTAGTCATAATTACCATCATCATTATACTCACTTCAGCTCTAAATGTGTCACTTTCAGATAAGGGAAATTGTCAAGGCCATTTTTTACCACGTTCAACAAGAAACATAATGTTCAGATTAAAAACTAACAAAAATGTGCATCTCTGTTTTTTTATTGCTGTTGTTGGAGGCATTATCATTCTTTTCTACCCTCAAGACAAACGATTACAAAAATATGAGAAATAAGTGTTGTGTCTGCTCCAGAGCTTGCAGTCACTCAGGGTCAATTGAGTTAAAGCTTTGTCTATTAAGTCATCTGTTAACACGCAGCTCAATAGCAACTCAGGACATTACGGTGGTATCTCAGTGTAGAAGCACATTGAATTCTTAAAGCATTTTCGAGCCCTCATCCCCCGAGTCCCGCTTAAGAACCGTACAACAGGACAATGCTCAAGGAGAATTAATTCAGCTGAGTATAAAACCTATTCAGGTCCAAAGACACCTTTCAGTGTCTTGGATTAAGTCCCACGTGGGGAAGATAGATGAATTATTAACAGAGAGTAGTCGGCTCTACTCTCTCTGCCCATTGCGTCCGTACAGCGCCAATCTGATTTCCCACCATGCTGTCAGGAAGATGAGGTCAATGTCACAGTCATGAGAATCCCGACGGTTTTTATGACCTTTCAGCTCTTATTTGAATTTCATTGGTTGGGAAATGCAAACATTTGGGCTGCTATGGTTTGCTTAAACTGTATGCACTTACTGTAACATTCTGTAAAAAGAAATGCTGTGATTTCAGCATCTATCTGGTCAGTTTCATGTAGGTGACAAAGGCATCAGTAGTAGTAGAATGGCAGCAGGTGGTATCTGGGTGATGAATTTAAGAAAAATGTGGGAGGAGGATCATAAATTGAGACATCACCTCTCCTCCACCCCCGCAGGCAGTTGCCTGTAGTGCCATATCTACCATATTCCCATTACATGCTCCCTCTGTGCTTTTCCTCTGGTGAGCACAGCAAAGTGGTAAATAAGAGGGACACAGGGAGAATGAAAAAAAGCAAGAAAGGGAGAGGACCTGAAATACAGGCATCCCATATCCGTAGCCCTCCCTCCATAAACGCTGTTGTCAGAGCTGGCTGCAGGAGCAATTAATCTCAGCCAGAGGAGGCAAAAAAAAAAGAAAGATGCACAAGTACAAAAGCTATCAAGATGACAAGACTTCGCAGTGCAATTTACTAGGTTTCTGTTGCTGCCAAGGATATAAATGCCATGATAAACTTGTTATTGTGTGTTGGGAGCATATTGCTGATGTGAGGCCTGTGTTGATATTGTTGTAATTGAGATTTTCAATTACATCCGTTTTGCAGCTAATGAAGAGAATATAGTGTACACACACACACACACACACACACAAGGTGCGCATTTGTAAGATGAGTGGATGTTATTAAAAAAGGAAAACAGGAGGAGCATATAAGAATATCTGCCCTAAGAGAGTCCTACTTTGATATCAATTGCGTAATTCCGACTGAAATGATGCCACAAAGGGTAGTGAGATGTGTGCTCGGGTGCCTGGTCTTCATAGAGAGCATGCCATTGTTACAGCCAAGAGGAGAAGGAGCTTTGATGAGAGTATCATCTGTATTTTACAACCACAGCACCGCAAACAATAACATAAACTAAAGGGACACTAATTATAGACTATGAATGCATCAAGAAGTAAACTCTTTCCCACCTGCTTTATGATGTGTTCGATCAATGTATTAACCTTTTTATGGCGTAAATGCATACACCACAAGAACTGTAATGTTGCATAGTATAAAACAAGCTCTGATAAACCAATATTTAGGGGTTTGTGCAAGGCTTAGGTATTTGAGGGTCCTCCCAAAAGAAAACTATGTTTTTTAATGAAATATATAAAGTCTTATATAAAATTGGACAGTTTTCTTATCATATCGGAGTCCAACAAGGTGAAACAGCAAGAGCAGATAAAAACTTGCTAAAGAAGTCCACTGGGGACCAACTACAACCATTAGATCTGGGAAAAGTCATTTAGTTAGTTTTGATGCTCTCCACATTGATTTTTACATTCATTTGACTTAGGTGGTGCTCAGAACAGCTTGGTGCTGCACCTAAGCCCTGTAATGGTGGAGAAAATCATTTCTAAATGAAATCCCAAACTTAATTTAGTATGGACCAAACTGCCACAATAGAGAAATAATGCTACATCATCATTTTAACATGCACTATGGTTTTCAAGGTTACTTATATACTACAGTGACTGTGCTTTTCCTTCTTTTCCTCTCCAAGATGGGCTCTGTCATACATTCTAACAGGACTTGGTGGGATTTTAGGATCTGTGTGGAATCCATCAAAGCGCTCAAGCACAGTATTAGATATATACTGTAGTTTTGTAACAGATGGAGTCCTGTCACTGACGTTTCAAAGAAAATCAAACCATGGTCTGAAAATCCTTAGTGCAACTTCACTTCTCATGCCGCCGTGACAGCTGGGTGTGTTTGCTTTAACATTTTAGGAAGTTGTTGATGACTGTGACATTGATTGACTAATTTCACAGGACATTAAATAGGCCTCGAGTTTGCTAAGTATAAGCAGTATAGATCAGGGAGAAAAGGGCAACTGAGTTGCTGTGGTGTGAAGGCAGGTTGCAGTTGATGTAAAAGTGTAGTCATATTGCAAAACAGCATCCTTTATAAAACATGATGTACAGAAAGTAACCAGAGCATTTAACCTGTTAGGCCTTTACTGATAAACAACCAGTTAACCTATGGATTCATCTATTGATAATAGGGCAAAGTAATCATGGACATGTATTAATTAGCTATTTGAAAATGCAAACCGCAGTCCGTAGCTTGGCATATTTCAGTGTCAGAGATAAATATGTTGGAGATTTCAGTATTCATTTCACCACCAAAGACTCTTCAGTGCTGTGGGCAAAACCTCTGACCGTGATGAGCAGATACATTCTCAAATGATTGCAGTCTAGACTGTGGAGAGGTGATGCAAGTTTATAAGCACTAAATGAATTAAAAGGGGGGTTATGAATAATTAAACAGAATATATAGGGGGTAAAATAATATCTACATAATATAACGGTATTCAATCAAATGTAAGTGTTGTCTGCATTATTTATCTAAACAGGAGAAAACTACAATTCCTGCAGAAATGAAACGAACTATAGACAGGCTTAGAAAACCACAAATCACCACAATAAAGTGAGGCGTGAGTTAATACATACCCATGAGGAAGGCAACTGAGCGTGATGAGGAAAATAGGATAAGGGAGACAGGGAATACCCTGTTGTTTAGAAAGGCAAACTTCATCGTACATTTAGACTTTAGGAAGATTGTAGACAGATGTTAAACTAATTCAAGGTGTTTAACCACTAGTAAATGTTGTCACAAAATCCATGAAAATACAATTTATCCAGAAAAATGTCATGGTTGATTGTATTAAAAGGATCGGATCAATAAAAAAAGAATGAAATTACCAGGTAATGGAGTCATTCTGTTGTCAGCTAAAATCCTGACATACCCCTACCAGAGGTGGAACAGAGCACAACAATGTTTTTCAGATTCTCGTAGGTGTCCCACAAATTAAATGGATTCATGTATAAAAAAAAATGTTACACTGCGAAAGTGGTTAAACTGAAAGGCATGACCCTACATTTGTGAACAAACAGCATATGAATATCATGATTAACTGCATTACAGTAAAAGATCTATGATGAAGTATTCATTGTCTTTCAGGCAGCTTTGGCTGAGACTGTTAAAAGAAAAAACGTCAGTGTTTGCTGGAATGGTACCGTGCTGAATCAGCAGGTATGGTCCGTGTCAAGCTAAATGTAATGGGTGTAAATGTAATTTCTGTGGTCAATCCAGAGACTTAACTATGGATGCAACTATGGATGCAAATTCTGAGCAGTTTCTTATCATAATAGCTGGCAGCGTTAACAATTAGTTTTCCATTAGGAAATAATTTTAACCACTGACACCACACATGTTTGATGCAAAATGAACAAAATAATGACCGCTTGCGGACCTCTGTCCATTGCTATACAACAACTGGCCCGACAAATGCACAACTTCCAGCTTCATTAAAGGACATTCATTCGATTTGACTAACATTTGATATGTTGGCCATGACAAGGACTTCAGTTAGACTGACTATTCTACATGATGGACTAATGTTTTGTTCACAGCCGCTGCTAAAAAAACATTTATTCTATACAGGTGCTGCTCACCAAACACACCTGTAACTAAATCCCATTCAAAAGTGAGATGCTCCACCTTGTGGCGCAGCAAGATACTACAGAAAATCTTCACAACACACATTCCTCGTCTTCTGCATATTATCGGTTAAATCATCAATGGTGTATAACCAATAATCAATTAATTCCTCTGGAGAGGACAGTAGATGATGCAAACACTGTCACATTTAATGACAAGAAAGGATTATGACTGAAGGTGTATTGCATTGTACTGTTGAAACAGCAGGATTAGGTAAATTCATGGACAACACACACAACTGAAAGAGACCCCCCAGGGTATACCTAGACTATACTTTAGGAAAGGCACAGTGGATGGAGACTAGAGGACGAGGCTCTAGAGGGGATCTCACTGAAATATTAATGTGCAAAGAATGTAAAGAATCTTTGTTTTTAAAGCACACAAGCAGCACGGCTCTAGGGATGGCATTGTTGCTCAGTGTTGCAGTGGTCAAAGAGGTATTTAGATATTTTATTAAATTAAAAGTAGACCTGGCATTACCGCAGTGTGAATATACACAAGAAAAAGGCTTTACCTGAACAAAAGTAGAAAAGTAATACTATCAAAATATATCTAAAATAGCAAAAGTAAATACTAATTGTGCAGAATGTAACATCTGTAGGAAATACTGTGACCCTTAGCTTAAAATAAATAATACCAACACCACTTAAGAAATACTTACAAGTGAAAATACATTTACTTACTATACTTATAAATAGCATACTGTGAGCAAAAAGTATGAAAGTCAAAGTACACAGAAGCATGCACTGGAATAACCCCTGCACCTGCTCTATTTTACTAGATTGATATTATTGATGGATTAGCCTGTGAGAAGTATTTCTATGTCATAGTTGGCGAATCTTAAGTGCTGTATACAGTGCGGCTTGGTATTTACAGCATTATGTAGATTGCCACGGTCATTAACAACAAGACGATAGACTAAGACACTCCAAGGTAAATGTGCAGTATACTTTAGAAAGAAAAGAGTGGATGGAGGCTGGAAAAGCAGGCTCTTCAGGGTATCTCATTGAAATGAAGTGCTCATGTTAAAGAATTGCTATTCTGAAGCGTGAGAGCAGAATGGCTTGAGGGACGGCACTGTTGATCGAATCGCCGCACTGAAGAACGACGTACTAGGAGTAGCTAATATTCTTCCACAGTCTCATTGCCAAACCTGTGACACTTGAAGTTATTATTCTCAAGAACCTTCAAGCTTCTTCACTTTTGTCAACTCAAGTGTTATTTCATGTGACGTGGTTGGTTTTGTTTGCAGCCTGTGGAAGTTCCGAGAACAATTTGAAAAACCGTTTGGCCATTGGAAACTATTTCATAATTTAATTTACAGAAAAGTAACTCTATTGTAATATATACCCTCGCCATGACATCAATTCTCAATACTGTGATAAAAGATTTTGACCATATCGCCCTCCCCTGTTTTGCTCAATGTCAGCTTTTAGAATTTCTGCATATTGTAAGTTTCATGCTGGTTATAATATATCCCCATTGCATCAAGATAGTAATATTCAGTTTGCTCCTACGTGTAGAGGAAACCTTTGCCCACTGTCACACCACATGTGGTATCAATCAGAGCATATTTTGAAATGACAGTTCAGTTGTTTCGTCTCCCATTCAGTCTGGCTTTTATTTTCACTTTTGCAGTTAAGTATTACATACAATAATCTATTTCATATATGTGGGAGACCGAACAGAATGTGAAAAACATTGCTGTGCTTTGTTCTACCACTAATAGCACTATAGAGGCATTTTTAAAGAGCAGGTCCATTTATTGTTGTATATGATCGATTCATACAAGGACACACATGTTCTCTGCAAGCACAAACAAAAGCAAGAAAGTACAATAATGGCAAGGCTCATAATGTACTGCAGATATTCCTTTGTGGCAAAAACATACTTCAGAATAGTAGCAGTAGACCAGTTAATATTTATACACATGAAACACACACATATGTACAGTAAATGCATACGTCTTAAAGAATTTAAGCACTGTTTAATGATATGTGCAAACACTAACTGTATATATAACATTAGATATAGCTCTGCAATATTTATAAGTCAAGTTCTTCAATTATAAAAGAGTATGAAAAATGAACTGCTTCTTATTGAATTATAAATCAATGTAAATTTTTAACTGTCACTTCCACTAATGTACAATTCAGTTACAAATATATATATATAATGCTTTCCTCTTGCTTCTTGCACACATCTGATCATGAGTGGATCATTTGAGGTTTGTCAAGGCTTATACATGTTAATTAAAGTGTAACTGATGAAGTTAGACTGTAATTATCCACGGGCAACAAGGTGGAAGCACATATAGCCTTATCTCCTTTATAGTCGCTGCAGTAGTCTACAGTTTTTCCCTCTTCAGAATGAGATGCATAGGTTATTCAACAAGGCCGGGATCAGCTGATCGAACTTTTCCCATAATTGGGTTTATTGAAGATGCGGTTTACTTTTTATGCCGCTGAGATACTGGATGTCCCAGGGACGTGAGCATTGGAGGAAATGATGTTTACAGAAGCAACGGCGTACCCTTCTCTCAGAGGTGCTCTACCACTTTACATTACAAAAGAGGGAAACAGCGACAGGGAAAGCTAATTATTCACCTGATATTTACCATTCAGCCAGACAATCTAACATAGCGGGTTGTTTTCGTAATTTTTGTCTCTGTATTTGATAAGATACCGAACACAGAGCTGACTTTTAATAAGGCGCGGGCACCACACTGCCTTTCTGCTTCCCATGAATCAACATTCCACCAGAGAGGCAGAAAAATGCATACCAAATAGGAAATCATTATTTCTGCTCCTCACAATGCGGAAAATGAGGGGCATAAGGTTTTCTTTGGTGGCAGAGTAGATGGAAAACATTTAATTTAATTTCTTTTTTTGCAACTTGGAGCTCAGCTCTCATATCAAGTTACTGTATGCTCGGGACAGATCTGGTGGAGCAAGCATTCCCTGTGCTTCCACTGGAGCTGTGCATGTCAGAGGCAGACACCCACTAGAAAGCGGAACTCTCTGATTTTCATGCCATAAGACCAATTATCTCAAAAATAACCTCAAGCACAAACTTATTCCTTTCTTTATGGTAAACAGTGATTTGCGTCTCTGTATGAGTGTCACAGGCTTAAAGAGAAATAAATGCGAACAATTGTGCAAAAGGGTTCTTTCAGCCCTTGCATGAAATTTTCCATTTCTCCCGGTTATGACCTCTCAGAAATATCATGTGCTTTGAGTCGTAACTCCCTGGTTGACACTTGAGCGCCCAACAGACAAACTACTGTGCAGATGCCAGTTTTTACTTGGTTGTTTCAAACATAATGTTAGGTCCAGTTCAATAATAATGGCTTGCCAAATGTTTTGGCTCGATGCAGCTCTTTGGGTTCATCTTAACAAAGCTTCCAAGATGCTTTAATCCTCACTTCTTAACTGTATTTTTTGTTGGACAGCTACAGTCGATGGTCAGACTTGGTTAAGTCCTCATTTGAACCGAGCTGGCACTCTGCTCGAGTCCTGAAGATGTGGCCAATCAGTGGCTGTAATGGAATGGCTAATTAGCCTGATTGTGTTCAGCTGTGCAGCAGAGTCTGTAATCAATATCCATGCAGCTGACCTGACTTCAGTCTAAGGCGTAATTATTGTTCTTCATGTTCCACATTTCTGTTGTACTGTAACTTTTCATATACACACATAATCCCTCAAGAATGATTAATCACTGAAGTTTACATTTACATTTGTTTAACTTTCGCATTTTACATTCATACTGTGTTGAAAAGATATAAATGAGATGTATTTTTCTGAACTAATCATACCGTGGCTTCCTTTTTGGCTTCTATCAGGTGTATTCTGCACATCTAAGTGCATATTATATTTAAATACTAAAGCACAGTAGTTCATCCTGGATAGACTTCAAGGACAGTTCCCAGGGTTTTCATGAAAAATACACATCATCCCACTATTTGTAAAAAATATTCAGCATGCACTTTTCAGTGTGTTCACTGCCTTTCAAGTTTCACAGTCAGATATTCTCCAGAAGTGATGATCGCAGCAATAATGATATTGAATTATTAATTGTTGGTGACTGCAGATGTTGTTCAACTAGAGTGAAGTACATAAAACATTTTATTCAATTTTCTACAGTGAGACAAAATACAAAAATAATGTAAACAATGCATATGTGCTGATGTGCCCTAAATTCAACTTTAAAAAAACAACATCCAATTCAATTCAGATTCTGCAGAGGCCATATAAAGACATTCCTCACTGTCATGACTGTGAAGAATCTCTTCGCTAATCAATATGTGTATATTGCTGAAAGCGCCTTCTGGACAACAAAAAATGCAGTGTGCAGAACACATTTGCATCATTATTACTGCCTTAATAGAACAACAAACATGGATGGCAGGTTATTTTTAGAGGGCCGAATGCAGAAGGGATTACTGTTGGAGGTCTCGTCCACCAGCCACTCTGTGGCTTGCTAACAGATGGCCACTCTGTCAGACCTGGACCATGGGTCAACATTATTTGCATATCAAATCACTCTCTGAGCAGGAGTCGCTCAGCATGTGCTTACCTGTTTAACTCAGCGTCAAAGAGCAGTTGGTATATTTTGTGTGTATGTATAAAGTGTCGGATATACAGATATAGTGTCCCAAACATTAATTTAAAAGAAGGAGGCACTGGGGCTTACAGCCACTATACCACCCAGCAGGGCTGGGCAAGATGGCCAAATAATAAAGTACCAGATTTTTTTAGACATATTTAATTAATTTTGTTTTTATTTTAAGAATAAAAAATGATTAACAAAAGATAGGGGATGAAAATGTGGGACCAACATTTTAGCAATTCTGCAAATTAACACAGTAAAACTGCTTTAGTCTGAATGTTTCAAGTTCAGGCTGCCATGTTGATTTTTTATCTTTGTTTGAAGAACAAAATGAACTACGGGAGGTAGTGGTAGTGGGAAGTCGTTGTTACCATAGCTAAGTTAATGTGAAAATCAATTTTCTTATTTTTTTTTTACCATTTAGAATTACATAAAATGAATTAAAATATAAAATCCATTCATTGCCCTGCTATTATTCCCAGTAAGGATCCCAGCCTTCTGTGTAAAGTATGCATAGTGACACTGGTTTGTAGAGGCATCAATAGTACACAGCAAGCAGGTCACCTTGTTCTTTACTAAATCTTTAGTGTGCTCTAAAAGCTTTGGGTCAAAATGGCAAAATCATGTCAAAATAAGCTGTACTCCTCCGGTGAAATGAATCTTTCATTAATCAAACTGTATTTTCCATCCAAAGTGAAATGGTAAATGTAAGTGATACAATACATTTGCCCAAAGTAAGAGGTTTAACAGAACGATCATTTGTTCTGACAGAATTGTTAAAGCCATAAATATTTCCCCAGGAACTAGCTCTAAAAATGACGATGCTTCTGTCAGCATTTCTGCAAAATGATTTCACTTCTATGAAAAAAGGCCTTAAATTTTTCATGACTGTGGATAACAATGATGAAAGTCGTGCTCCTTTTAGGGGCTCAAGTCCAATATATTCCTCCGTTTGAACCAACTTTTCTTTTCTGTCATGGTTATGGACAATGACATTTGTAATGGACTCAGTCACTTTGCCTGCTCGCAGGTGATTGAGAAAGATGCCGTACCCGACTTGAACTTCCCTTTCCGTTTTCCCTCCACTGCTCCTCGCCGGTGGTGTTTTGCGGGATAGAATTTGCTCATATAACACCCGCTCACCTCCATAAATTAAACTAGGGAAATGTGATTTATCTTCCTCCTCTTGTGGTTCCTTTCAGCTGACTCTCTGAAATAACAGCAAACATAAATAGGGGGTATAAAAAGGGGCTCTGAACGCTTGAGAGAGTGGATTACGCCATGAATCAGTTTATTAACAGTGGGCCATGGAGCAGTGTCGGCACGGGGGGAATTTATTCATTCATAAAGCAGTGTTTACAGCATTTATCTTCACCCGAGAGCAGGCCTCTAAAATGTAACAAAGCACCCTAAGACAAAGATATGGCATGATGGATCTAAGGTTTCCTGTGTCAAGGCCGCCAGCAGACTCGGAGGTACTCCTGCGATGCTGTAGGTTTGGCCAGGAATAATGTAATCTTCAGCACAATGGATAGCGACAAACAATGTTACTATTGTTCCTGCGTGCCGATTGGATCTGGTTTACACAACATAATCCTCAGTCGGAATAAGAAAGATGAGAATAAATGTCACTGTAACGTATGTTGTTTCGAAGCTGCAGTCCCAGAAAAAAATCAATGAGGTTTTTGAGCATGGGAACGCACACAAACACATGCCTCATCTGAAGTGATTTGCTGTATGATGACATATTCTTTAACTACTACATTGGTTTGAAATATTTTATACTTAATGAGCTGGACCCCTGGAGTGTATAATATGGACAGAAAAAAAATCAACTTTGATTTTGGATCCAAACCTTGTTTTTGTGTTTTGTTTTTAGGTGATCACAGTAGACACAGCCTTTCAAGTTTTCTTGGGCTTGATAACGAACTCTGGTTTGAGCTCTTTAGTGATTGGGCGTTCAAACGAGAGTGTGGGTGTTTGAAATTTCAAAAAGGTAAATTTTGTCAATACTGTAGCAGGCCAAAACAGAATCAATCCAGTGGGTAGCTAAAAGTAAAAGAACAAACAGGGATGTGCATACCGACAGTGCATAGAAGAACAAAGACAGGGCATCTGTTTCCACTTTAATCTTATCTTGTTCATTTACATCCAAGCCTCATAAACCAAAAGACGCCCTTTGACCGAAAGCTTGATTGTTAGTGTGGATCTGCAGTCAGAAATGTCTGTATTCAGTCTAAATAAAGGAAAACACAGAATTCCAGCACCAAGCCACAATTCAAGAATAAAAATATAATACCTCTCCAGTTTTCTGTATGGCTTTTAAATATATAATCCGTTGTATATACAATGTGCACCTGAATGCATCATGAGTCTGTCAAACAGTGAAAACAGTGGACAGAAATACAATTCGGCTAAATCAAAAGAAAGCAACTTCATAGTTTCCACCAGCTCTGTCTCAGAAATTGCTGTTCTGTACTGTTTTTATGGCTTTTTGATTGATTGATATCTTGTCACTGTTCCAGCTGCTCATCCTCAATGTGAAGAGAAAGTGAAGGACTGTTTGTCTGTGTTCAGGGGGGCAGACAGCTCCTCAGAGTCATGTAAGTGTAAAGCTATTATAACTCGTCCAGAGAGCCTGATGTAGAGATAGCAGAAAAGAGTACCAGCAGCACTAAGAAGGGACGGTGCTAATGGTGAGTACCAGACCTCTTCCAACACTGGATTTGTTGACAATGAGAAAAATACTAATTATTTTTAGCCTTTTCCATAAGTGACAGTGCAATTTTGACCTGAGCCACTACTGCATGGTTTTAATTTGGGAGAAAGATAACATTTTCAATCTCTAATATGTTCAGGTCAGTACAAACAACAAAAAATAACCCCCACTCACCAAAGCCACAGAACACCACAATCAAACTGCATGTTTGACTCATCAGAAAGTCCCCCAAGTACACACCAAGCAAGTACATAGATGGTAAAGGCACTTTGAGACGAAATGTTGAGCAGATGGCACACTGTGGGTGGTACCGGCTATCTTTGATATGGGCAGCCATGCTGGGTGAGACTGACTCCATGGCTGATTGGTGTCTATCTGACCCACTGGTTGGTTGATTGCTAGTATCACACACCACAGGATGCATGCCTAGTGTCTGTGTGGTGACGGTGGAAGAATCATCATTTCTGTGGATTGACTTCAGTGGTCATCAAGATGTATCGTTCTGCAGAAAGGAATGACAGAACTGCAAACTGTGCTACCTGACTGACACTGAAAGAAAAAGATTATGAGAGCTATATTCCGTGTCTATGTTTGTGCATGAGTGAAGTGATTTAGTAAATTCAAGGCTTCAAATAAGATAAAAGAAAAACACAGAGGAGTCTTTCATAAATACATTTTGAGTTTTACAAATCACCTTGACAATTTCTACACAAATCCAAGGGTCCCTTTTGCAACGTTGTATAATTTACTAAAAGCACATTATGTCCCATTTAGACTGACAACCTGGTCCTCACCGGGCCAATGACTGATGTCCAGCACAACTCATGAAATCAAAAACAGTGATTAAATATGAATGAAGATTCTTTTATGCTGCCTATTTCTCGCCATGTTTTCCAGACTAAAATGCATTAGCGATGCCGGGCTACAAATATCCAGCAACCACAGCCAAACCCCTGATGCTTCTGCCTCATCAAGTGAATAAGCTGAACACCCATAAACACGGTAAACTCCCACTCTCACTTACTGACTACATGCAACACCTGTTCTGTGTTTATCATGAAACATGCTCAGTACAAAACGTCTGTGCGACTTCATGTACAAATACACGTACAATCTAATATTTTCATACAAACAATACATTGTATTAATGATCTGAGGTAGTCAGTGTGGGTATGGGTCAGTGTAAAGCAGTTGACCACTGATTGGAAGATTGGTGGTTTGATCCTTGACCACAGCAGTCCACATGACGCATGAATGGTTTGACAGATGTGAAAGTTAGCCACAGTAACCTGGGTATCAAGGTGTGTGTGAATGAGAATTTGAGTGGCCTATGACAAGAAAAGCACAATATAAGTACAGTCCATGCACCATTATGAACAGTTACATTGTCCATTGGTTTCACTCCCAACTTATCAATCACTTCACCACAGGACATCTGATATTGGCGCACCAGACACCCCTTAGCATGTCTATGAAACGCACCAGGCCTCATTACCTAAAGTTAACGGTTTCTTTTAAACACAGAAGTTGATTTTGAAAAGCCACTATGCATGTAATGAGCGGAAAATTGCTCACCATCCCTGTGGGTTAGTGTCACACACCAAAAGCCATGACAAAGTGTCAGAATCTGCAGAGATGGGGTGAGTATGTGTTGCTAGACTTTAATAAAAGGTGCCTCATTCAGCTGTGAGCGTGACAGCAAGAGTTCACTTCATGACGGAGTGGGGGTTGGAAGAGTCCGGTCTGAGAAAGGTCTCTGTTGCTGTGCAGACAGAAATGACTAAATTACTAATGATGTCATGTGTTTATGTCAACACATTAGTAATTGTAGTTCAAGTGTAGCTGCAACTTATAAGTATGTAATAATCCGATAATATTAGCTGAGCCAGTACTGGTTATGTTGTATATAATAACTAGATTAAAATGTTTTACAGAGCATAAAGTTCTGTTAATGAAAAAAGAAAAACATTTTTTTTTAAAAAGTAATCAGGCTTTTTTGTAACCATTATTTTATAATTATCAATTACTGCCCTGCAAGTAAGTTACTTTGAGTAAAAACACTTTGCATTGAGGAAGACATTGAAGACATCAAATTGCAAAAGCAGATTTTGGACATCTCACAGACATGATAATGACAATAATGTATTGTTTACAGAGTTTTAATGAGGCTCATCACAGGCTGTCCACAATTATATGAATTAAAGGAATGCAGGGGCTTCAGCATTAGAGGTTTCATTAACAACCTCTATGGAAAGCAGACATGTTTTTTTTTCCAAATAGCTCACTAGTGAAACCAAGAATGTCCACTAGTAAGGTTAAAGCCTTTTTGTCCTTTCACTGCAACAACTATTGGGAAAATCCAAGCCCCCATTACAATTCTCGAAAAAATGGGCCAGAACACCAAGGGGTTAATCGTCTGACCTATGACTTTTAATAAGAGTTCAGAAAAATATGTATAGAAGACAAATGCAAGCATGCCAATTTACTGGTGCTAACCTGTATACACACTGAACTGAGACCGCATGACTGTCTGTGGAAAAAGGTTGCTCTATACAAAATTGTCTTTTCTTTTGAGGTGCTGTATACAGCTGCCAGTCATGGGTCAGCAACACTGGTTTATTGTGGGTAAAGGAGGAGGTAGAGGCAGCAGAAAGACTAAGAAAGCAACACGCAGTCACACATTATGTCAGGTATCTAAAAGGTTCCCAGTAGTTTCATATACCGATGTGGTAAGTATATGCTCTTAATGTATGCACATTAGAGATTATATTATATGCACATAATGTCAACTCGCATGATAAACACAACGCGAAAGACTGTGATATTGCACTCTGGGAGTTTGAGTTAGTTAAAAGAGAGTATCATTAGAAAGCTGCACTTTCAAACGTAACTATCATTCTGTTTTTATTGGTGTCTTGTGTGTTCAGTTCAGTGATCAGTTTGTTCATTAAAAGAATGTTGGAAATCATTTTCTTTTTTTATACTCAAACAAGTTGTTGTATTTTGGCGAGATACTGAAAGCAATAGAGAGGCAGACCTGAGTAGAACTGTTCATTAATTCCAAGTAATACTGTTATTGCAGTACTCAATGTTATTGCATACTTCCCAACGGGCCGCCATGATGAATATACGTAACTAGACTGAGGAAAAAATGAATGGGAAAGCCTTTCACTGAAGTCATGACTGGATTCCACAGGGCGAGCTCCACTTTCTGCTATTTACTTACTTATGGCAGCAGGACAAATAAAGGAAAAATAATAAAATTAACTAAATCTGCAAGTCTGAATGCTTCTGCTGTATGGAGCTGTGCAGAAAACAGAGCAAGACACACAGTCCACATTTAGTCCCCATCATTGCAGAAGACCCGAGTCAGGTTTCAACTTTTTTTCCCCTGTTGTGTGACTAATAAAGGAAATCTTATCTTATTTTTAAAAAGTACTCCAGTTTTTCCCTTCTGTGACAGTCACTTCTTCAGATGCTTCTGACATCATCCATTGAACGGGAGGAGTCCCATTTCTTCCTCTTCAGTTATACTTTTTTTTTTTTTAAATAGGAAAACGATGTTGGATGTTGATAAATATGGCAATGGTCGAACCTTCGAAGCATTCAACTCCTCCCAGGAATGTACAGGAGCAGTGCCCATCTCTCCTGCTGGTACTCAGCATGTCACACCTGTTAATGATTGACCTGTTAGCCAGGAATTGAATAACGCTTGACTAAAGACGCAGTGAATTTGATGGCATTTTGAGATGACTGTTATCCACTAGGCAATGATCAGCAACAGGGGGAATTATGATCTTATATAAGTAGTACATCAACCCCACCACTATGGCTCAGTGCTCATTAAATGCAACTCCACGCTGCACGTCTTTCAGATTGCTCAGTCACATCATGGCAGGTATTGAAGCCAAGTGCTTTCAGTATTGACTCATTCTACATCAGTAACCAGCAAAATTAGGTTTTCAGTAATTGAAGCAAAAATAATTTTGCTCTTATTTTTGGTTGGTTTTAGACATAGACAGATACCTGACTTGTCTGATTACTGAGGCTGTCACTGAAGAATAATTATTTGGCCTCTTTGCGCTTAAATATTTCTGATAAAAATCAGAAAAAACTGTTAATGTGACAGAGGAGCACTGGTTTCTTTTGTGTGAGAAAAAAAATGCATTACTTATTCTTTTCAAATAACACAATAGCTGCTGTATAACATGGCAATGATAAGTTATTTCTGCAAGGTTAGTATGAAACCACAGTATCTGGATCCACAGATAATAATCTCGATATTTAATAGATAATAAACACCTACAAAAGTTTTTGGATTAAGCAGTTTGTTGTTTTTGTGCCTCTGCTGTTCCTGCTGTTTGTGTCCCACTAAACAGCGAAGCCCCCCTTGGCTCCCATCAGCTCATTTTTCCTCATACGTTACCGGAGCATAGAATATTGATGCATGTCAGGTTCTACTGCATTTTGTCAAGAGAATGAAAAATATGAAATGTGAGCACACGGAAATATATCATGATACCCTGGGAATAGCTGCCACGGAGGACAAATCTGTCAATTATCAACACTGTGAATAGCACACACTGTATCCCTACCCAGCACACAAACACAGGAGCAGACTGGCTGACCATGTGTGGGATTCAAGTAAATAAAGGTTTCGGGTTTGTGTAGTTAAATCACCATGGAGGCATTTCGATCACAGCAGGGCAGTGTGAAGTTTCCCAGCTCTGTCGTTCACATCCACCTGGCGCATATGTGAAGGCAGAGCTGTGATATTTCCACTCGGATGTGACTGCTTTTCTCTATGATGGCTAATAAGTGCTAACATTTTTGTTGGTGCTGAGGGTATTCATCAAAGAGCCTGGCAGATGCTTTCATTTAAGAATATACAGGAGTATTAGCAGACACACATATCATGTGTGCATAATACTGTATCTATGCATGTATGTATATGATTTCTGTGACAGGGTTAGTGGGTGTGAACATGCTGTGAGAAAACGGGGGGAAAGCAGTAAGTCTGCATGTTTATGCACGTGTGTGTCTGTCTGCCTCTGTTGGGTCTTTTTATAAAGCAGCTGGGGCTGAGAGTAGCTGTTGCTAGGAGGCGTGTGAGACAGCTGCATATGGCAAAGGCACAAGCCAGCGGGCGGGCAGCAAACAGGCAGAGCAGCAGTGTCATGGGGCCATTCTGAGCCAGGGGCTGCCTATGTCATGGAGCAGAGTTTCTGCTCAGTGGACATTATTGCAGGAATGGGCATTAACAGGATGAGTGTGTGAGAGAAACGGGACGTGTGGGGGCTCATGGAACTATATAAGGACACCAATATACTAGAGAAGGACTCAGAGCAACCCTGCTGTTACCAATCTCGTGAGTTTAGACTCATGAAGATTAGGAGGATGTTTTTCAGGGACGTCCCGATTGATCGGATGTCAATCGTTATCTACCAATATTCAGTAAAAACAAATGCGATCAGGTTTTGTTGTGGCAATTTGTAGATAATATTTAATGCCTGTTCAACAACACTGAATACTCTGTGATTAGCTATATGATATTTAAGCAACTTATCACTTATTAGCTCATTCTTGTTTTTCCAACTGTGTCGTGAGCTATAGGAGCTCTGCTGGGAGTTTCATGTGACAGCTAGCTAATGTTAGCTTCATGGCTGTCACAGTGTCTGAGAATTCATGAATTCGCTTCCAAAAGCTGTGACAATCTGCATGCAACAGTTCGCAAATAAACTTGTTATCAGTGCTGTTATCTACTCTGTCATGAATGTTTTCAGAGCCTCATGGACGGCTAGTTAATGTTAACTTGCCTTACCGCTGTCACAAAATCAGCTTAGACTTCACATATTAACAAGACAATCGACCAGAAACCATTTAGGACAAAAAAACACTGTGCTTTAAGTTACTGTCCTGTCAGAAATGCAAGAGAAGAAGAAAAACGTGTACATCTGTTCACATAGTTCATACGTATCATACCGTCATGTTAAATGTCTGCTGTAAGTATGATTTTATCTACCATGGTTTCCCAAGATAAAAAGTAAAGAAAACTTTGATAAGGGGCTGGAAACACACCTAATCTACTCTTCCCTCACAAAAAATATTCTGGATCTGGACTACAGAGCTCTGCTCAAGACGATAATCAGTAAGGATGTTTAATACGCTGATTATAAACTGGTATATGCAATTAGAATTTTGTGCATGAGAGGCACCCACATCAGTAACTACTTCTAATGAGGTACTTACAGAATGCAAATATACAAAATAGCTGTTCTTGAAAAAATGCCTTTCATAAACATAATCAATACTGGAGTTAGACATATTTCTATATATTTTTAAGAATTCTTACTTTAAAGTTAAGCAGATCTTACAGTTATGAAACCCTTTTATAAAGATATAAAAAATAAATAAACCAGTTACATGTACTTTTTATAAGCCGAAGCCGATGTGAAACAGTTCATCGAAACAATGCAGTCTCTGAGTCAGAAATTGGTATTCTAAAGATTGTGAAGGCCAGAAAGGGTGGACAAAGAAGCGCGGTACTTAAGTGTTCCCTCCTGCAGTGATGCTCTTGATTTGTCCGTGGCCTTTTGCACAGATGCAGCATAAATCACTGTCCGTGGTGCTGAATTCAGCCATCCCCGTGTGGACACACTTGACAACCATTAGTTACAATAGCATCGAAGGCTTTCCGGAATATAGGCATGCTCTTAACATTTAGTGAGCGTTGCAATTTGGTGTGATATACTCTGATTTAGCTCCAGAGAGGGCATAGAGTCAGAAAATAGGCTATTTAGAGGTATTTGAGCTGCTGCAGCTGAAAAGAAGCATTCGTTTTATTTTATTTGGAAGCTTTTCAGTGAGAAGGATACCAGTCAGCATTAGAGACTGTCTGCTTTGTGCCAAGCATTAAAGTAGGGTGCCACCATTATGCCCTTCTACATCACCTGGTAAAGGAGGGAGTGAAAGCAAGAGAATTTATGCAGACATCCATTAATTCAGAGTGCAAAGTAGAAAATATAGTGCTAATTGTGTTGTTTTATAGGCTACTATTAGTATAAGCTTGGGACTAAACCAGTGAATAGTGATTCAGTGCACAGGCTGTTGTTGTGGATAGTGATGGAGCTTTTCCGTAGATCTATTGTCTAGGGTCTTAGCTGCAACCTTGAGTATACATTTCTAATGTAATGGTCTTTTTCGAGCTAAAGCTGAACTCAGCTAAGGCCTCTGCACAAAAGCTTCAGCAGTGCTGAATGCACTTGCATACATTACTTGCTTAGCAATTCATACATAAATCCCTAATCCTTTCTGAAAGACATACAGTGTTCACCACCCTTCTCCCCACAGCTATATTGTTGCCATGCTATAGTGCTACAACCTGATCTCAACCAAGTACCTTATTAACTACTTGAGACGGGTCTTATGCTGGGGGTCTTGCCTCTAGAGACCTGATTAGGCTAATAAAGCATATCCACAGGCATGTACTGCACGTTGATTTGGCCAATTAGGAAGGTGACAAACCCTGGACGTATTCTCTATGCAGACACTCAGAAGCTCATGTTATGATAATGAGGCAAGGGAGGAATTTTGCGACTGGACTTGAAAAAGGATAAAAGAGACCAGTTTTTATACCTGCCATGAGCATCTAGACAAACATTGTAAAAACATGCAGCATGGCAACATCTTTTTATAATCAGTCATTCTGACAGGGCTGAACTGGAGTAAACAACATACTTTCAAATAGAATTAAGTCCGTATTTTGAACGGACTGACTCATCCATTGGTTCCTAACTCAAGGGCAAGGGATGTTTGTCTCTGTGGCTATCTGACTGAAGGTGATGTTGCAAATAAGCACTGGTAATGTGAGCTAAGAACTAAATGGCTTTTCATTTTGCATTAACATATATATATATAAAAAAGCCTCATAGGCTTTAAGCAGCTTGGTAATAAGGTTAATGTTGTCTTATCAAAACAGAAAAAAAATATCTGCAAGGTAACCTCGAATAATTACTCTCCCAATGTGATCAGCTTAAGTATTAGATGGCACTGAAAGTTTTAAATTCATTAAAAGGCTACAGTTACAGGAAAAAGTAGGTTTGGAAACAAGACTTGGATTGTTATGCAAATAATAATTGTCACAAAGTAGAAGTCTGTCGCAATTATCACATAATCGCCTGATTATTGGAGCTGACTGTGAGAACACAATAGAATTTAAGGCCAATGTTGCAAATGTGGTAACAAACAGAGAGTCAATTATGTGTGTTTCTGTCAGCTTGGTAAATACTGTATGCTGTCTACCTGAGAGCAAGGTTTCAATGTCTGGAAAATAACACAGAAAAACAAAGCTTTGCTGTCTAGATCTTACTGCTATTGGGCAAGTTCTTCTGTTTCAGCTCATATGAGACCATATTTGTTGCTTTCCGAAGCAAGATAATGACAGAGAGGTGCCGAAAACGAGTCTCTTGATTTATTGTGGAGAGTCTCGCCTCAGGGTGCAGCAGCGTGTTTGACAGCTCAGGGGAAAGTTATGCTGGAGTTGAAGCTTCCATCCAGCTTTTCTGATTAGATCATTCACATAAAAATGTTTGGATGGTGTTATAGGAGTATAGTGTGCACCCTTACAGGAATAGCTCAGTACCTCGTGCAAACATTCTTAGTGTGTGGTCAAACAAGAGAAGAAGAGTGACAGTGGATGTGCTCAGAGCAGACAGCTGTTGTTGATCAGAGCAGAGAAGAAACTAACAGTAAAGTTGTGGTAAATGTAGTTAAGATTTCAGTTTCAGTAACAAATGCTGCATCAATCTCAGAACCCACTGGCTCTGAGTCTGACATTGATTTAACCTCTGGGGGGCAAGGGGACAATATTTCTGGGGTGTAACCAGTCAATGTTTATAGTCTGATTGGGACGTGGGAATGTACTGTATTTTGAGTTGAGAGACGACAGCTTAACCACAGTGTTTCTTGAATCTATGAATCCAGATATATTTTTCTTAAAAGCAAATAAAATGGTCAATCTTTGTCAGACGACTGCTATCAGGTTCTAAGATTGCATTTCAGCTGATGCGCTACATCTATATTGCTCCCTACAGGGCCTGTTTACCTGCATGCAACCAGAGCCTGCTCAAACATGATCAGTCAATACTACTGGGACTGCAGATGGACAACAAAACAAGCTTTCAATACAACAATCTTGTCCCATGGCCTACAGATTCTGCATTGATGGGCCGAAGTCTGTTTGCAGTATAGAGATTAATGTTGCATTATAACACCAATTTGTGTTTACTCTTTGCACACTGACTTGTTGAAAATATAAAATCAAGTCCGACTTTGAAGCAGTAATTTTTCAGGGCTGCTATGACTATGAGAGAAAACAAAAACAAAAGTGACAGTGATCCCAGAAACTGGGTTGATATTATGACTGCATATGGGAGTGCCAAACAGATAGAATAGACGTGATTTGTAGGAAATAAATATTTCATTACACCACTACAAAGCCTGATATCATAAAGCTATAGGGGAGTATACAAAGCCTCTCATAACTGACACAACTCTGATTATAGTAAATGCTACCCATCAATTGATTTTTAATTTAAAGGATATCACATTAAGACATGTGGTCTAGTATATATGAATAGTACCATGGTTTTAACTGATACAGTATTAAAAAACCTTTGCAGTACCTCAATTGTAACTTTCAGTGTTTGAGTATGACAACCTAGTAAGTCGAGGAAGTGTGTATGTGCATACGAGTGTGTTTGGAAATTTCTTATTCAGCGTGCCAGCTTTTTTTTTTTTTATATAACCTCGGTTGAAGGTGACATAAATCACTTTCTTAGTGAGAACTCACATTCCACCTTGAGAGCACCTAGTCCCATTTTTATCAGTATTAATGGTTGTCCCCTTACTTAGCCAAAGCTATTTCACACTTGGTTAAGTAAGGTATGAGAACGTCTCCTTGGCTGTATATTTAGCCGAGCCTTCCTAAATATTTTCGAGATCCCTAATCACTAAGCAAAAGCTGCCATGTGCACTAACACACTATGAAAGCTCACAAAAGTAATTCATTTTCGTTTCCCATATTGAGCATTTCGCAGCTAACGCACCATGAGGCCTGTGGTGAGGTTCTTGGAGAATCCTAATTGGTAAATGTTCAATAATGTCGAGCAGCGCTGCCTCTGTTTTATGTTCTGGTCACACACTCTTAAACACACAGGCACACACAGGCAAGCCCACACATAAACCCATGAAAGACCTCAAACCTAAAATATTCAGAAATTATGAAGTGCTATAATTCTACTTAATTAGAAATATCACAATCTTCCAAAAACAACTATTAAGAATAATTTTTTTTACATGGATACCAACTAAATTAGCTGTAAAAGTTTCATTGTTCTTTCACTTCTAACAATTCCCAATTCCCATAAAACCAAAGCCAGCTCCTTTTTTTTTTACAAGTTTGCACACTGAAAAACCATCCAGAGAAGCTTATAATGATGAGGCAACTTTTACAAAAAGGAAGACGAGGACTCATGGTTTGGACTGCTCATAAAACAGTTCTGAGAGAGCCAGTTCACAGAAAAAGTTTAACCAGATTTCACAGAAAAGCTTTAAAATTATACTTTCCTGGGGAGAAGCTTTGCTGGCTAGCTATTGTTAACGTTCCACACAGCTAGTCTTCATCCTTCACCCCATGTGGCCTTAACAGAAGCACCATCTCTGCCGACCCCGTCTGTACCTCCACATACTCTGGGAATGTGGGTCAATATCCACATTACTTCCAGTCTCCCCCCTATTTAACCCCCTGAAAGTCTTATCCCCTTCACCCACCTGCCTTATTCACAATTGTATAAAAAGAGGCAGAAAACCGAGGACCTGCACGTACACATGTACACACACACACACACACACACACACACACACACACAGAGAGAGAGAGAGACACGCGCAAGGCTCTGTGCCAGGTGGAAAGCATTTCCTATTCAATTCCCATTACTAAATGGAATATTCAGTCTGCCAGCTGGGTCATATCCTTGGTTAAGTAAAACTAGTAGGGCCAGTATGTGCATATAGTGCACTTATTATACAAAATAAGGCCGGGAACTTGCCCTGCTTCAGAAGGCAATCTGAATTTCAGAAGAGAAAAGTAGAAAAAGGGGCTTCGATATTTAACATCAGACAAGGTTAACACACAGATGTATCAAACTTTTTGATGGAAGTAACTTCGATATACAGCGATAAAATCACTCTTCCAGATATCAAATCAAGAAAATAACAATCCCATTAAGCTGCAGACTGTTTCCTGTTAAGAAACTTCTGAAGAGGTCATCTCTGGTGATTTTATCTAACTTATTTAACAGGATTGCTGCTGTTATTGAGCCGCTGTGTTATCATGGAATGATTCAGCCAGTTAACCACTATTATAACACCCTGCAGTATGTTTTGTGTAACACAGCCAAACCTAATACCCTTAAGATATATCTTCCTGGATGGCTTATAATACTCTTTAAATCTAACAGCGCATGAAATAGAGTTTGTTGGTCTATTCATTGCTGTGAGATTTGCCCAAAAATTCTATTTGACTTTGACAAATTCAGGCTGTATGTATGCAGCGCGGGTACAGCATGCAGCATTATTCTGGAAAAAGGGAGACTGGGAACGAGTGGCTGCAGATAATTACAAAAGCAAACACACTTGGTGGCCATTTAGGCCTAAAGTATTTCTAATTTCACAGATGTGATCAACCTTGCCGGGAGTCTTTCTCTCTCCCTCTATGTGGTGAATTGCCTCACTCCTTCTGGATGTCTATGACAGTGATGATGAAGTGTTAAACAGGTTTCTGCTCCTCACTTTGTCACTCTGCTGTCTAGATGATTCGGAGACTCTCCTCGGCAGCGGTATGGAGCTTACAGCACGCCATTGGACCATGAAACTGCCAAGTTTGCCCTCGAAGCTGCTGGAATACCCTTGAGAAAACAGTCTGGCCTAAGTAATTTAAGGATATAAAATTTGACTTCAATAAGGGTAGAGGTAGACTTTACACAATGATGGCAAACATTACTTTGACAGAAATAATGATTAACAGCTTTGTAACAGGCATATTGAATGTTGTGGCTTCCAGGAGCATTAAAGCACCGTGTTGACTATGTTGAACCCGACTGTTCATTTGCCGTGAAGGTCAATTGAAAACATTTAATGGAATTGTTAGGCTCTCCTCCTCCTCCGCCGAGGGCCTGCTAACATTACCTTTAAGTGTGACTGCAGGTGTAATCTGTCAAATGGCCCCCTCACAGTGAGTCATTGGCTAGGCACTCCGATTCAGCCCAGACCCCTGAAAAAGCCTGTGATTAAATGGGAAGTGTGACATAACTCTTGTTTAATGGTAGAAAAACAGCAGCCAGTGTGTTGGCATAAAGCCTGGCCCACGGAACATAAATTCTATATCCCCACAGATGCTGCTTGTAAAAGGTCAGCATGACTTTGAATCATTTTACTGTTAAAAATTAAAAAGGCAGAAGAGGCTAATCCATTGTTTTCATTTGTTTGCATAGCCCCACATGTAGCATTTGTCAAGACAAGCCTGAGGTTGTCATCAAATCTCGACAGAAAGGAACAAAAAGACCAGAAATCGATACAGTTGATCTCCACTGAAGTGTCATTCTTTATCTATGTGCAGCAATGCACGCCTTTGCACAGCAGCTCTTCACATGCAAATCAGCTGGATGGAATGATCAATAGAATGCATTAGGGAGCTGGCCTCACATAAACTTGACCCAGGGGCAAAATAAATGTTTTTAACAGAAACATGAGTTCTAAAATATTACAGCCAAAGGGACATAGTCAAATTAATCATACTGAAGATGCCCACACACGTATACACCCTCAGAATCTGATGAATCCAAGGCTTCATTGTTGCGAATACAGAACAGTACAAGACAGAAAAGGTGATTCTGAGGCAGGAGGGCTGCACTAAAAGAAAATTTTAGGCTACGCAAGCATCTATAACACGACAGTCGCACTGCACCTTGATAAATATCACCGAGTGTCAGTTGTGTATACAATACCACCGAGTCAAAGTCACTTCACTGTCTGCCTGACAACGATGCCTTTAAGAAAAAGCAAAGCAAAGCATATGACATAAAATCGACATTGCCTAGGGTCCTACTCAGCACAACCGAAAAGGGACAACAACTCGGTGACTTATTGGGAATGATCGACTTTTCCCTTAGAGAATGTAATGAATAATTCTCTTTTACCAGGAGAAGGGGGAAAAAAAACTCCCCCAGGGTATTGAACCAAATCGTCTTTTCTCTCTTCATTAGGAAAAAAAAGTCTACAAAGTCTTATCAGCATTCTGCATTCTCTGCCATTGGAGCTCAGATAATTGATTATGTTTAGGAGGTTCACTATTGGATATGCTGTGCCTTAGTAGTGGAAAGAGATATAGCAGTAAATTAAGTTTACCTTCCCAGGGCACAGTCAGACAAAGATTCACTGACCTCAAAGGACAGAGCGAAATTGAAATTACGTTATAGGGAAAAAAGTTTCATTCAGAAGTATTATCCCAATTTGCCACACTGCACACCCACATTTCCTTCTTTAAATGACAGAATCGTGAAGCGAGTTTTCACGCCATCTCTGATTACGAGCTGTATTTCACTGGCTCAACTGATGCCGCTTTAGTGAAGCTACTGTTTTACAATCCACATAAAAGCTTGTACACTTGCTGCCCCTGTACAATGTTTCCCCAATATCACTCTGCAATTAAATCGTTCTTCCCTCTATCCAATGCACATTTACAACAAGAAGCAATTAAACTTGTAAACCAGGCAGCAGAGGCATTGCTCTCAGAGTTGCAGCCATGTCAGATTGTGCAACCATATGAATTAGCAGGTGGGTTTCATTCAGCTCCAACTGGCCTGCCAAATGCGGTGCTACATTTATCTTCATTTGTTTGGACTGAATTGTTTGTCTATCGTCCTGTTTTCTCTCATACTCCAATCCAAAGTGAAAAATATAAAACCAGCCCTGCCCAGGCATCGTCCTTTTAAAGAAGCAGAGTTTTTCCAAAGGTTACGGCTCACAAAATCATTAGCCGACCTTCCTTTTGTCTCCTTGTGCTGGAGTACTTTGTTGCTTTCTGAAGAGTGTCAAGTTCTGTGCACCGTGTGTGAGAGGTGTTGACAGAGAAATCCACCAATTTCGACTTTGAGCACCACAAACAACACAAAGATCCTCTCTGCTTCAAGTGAAACTCCAGCTGGCAGGATATAATTTCACTTTGGGCCAAAACCAAACTACATCTGCTTAAGTAGTGCAGCTAAAATAGCATTAACCTTCACGGTATTTTTGGGATGTTATGACTCTATGCTTCATGAACGTCATGGCTCCACGGTCTTTGTGGCTATGGATGTGACTGCGAATAAAAGTTGGATTTCATCGAAAGAATAGTTTGTGGCATCTTGTAAACTTTTCAAAGTATTTTATGCATTTCAGTCTGATTAAATTCATGAATGCTTAACAGAAAAGTTATAATCCTTAAGATTAAGAATGTCTTTTAATAATACCATCTATGGTTTGCATTTCATCAGCAATAGCCTTTACATGCATTTACATTCTGTATTTGCCTCTTTATACAGTATATTATCTTTAATTGTAAGTGGTGGGGTCTGTCATTCCCAAGCTAGATTCAAAATGCACCAAGACAGAATGATTTGTAGACGAAGCATGTAATCCAGCATTACTGTTATTTTACTGTTTACTCTGTCACAGTTATATTAGAGCAAAAATAAGTTAATGCTCATGCAAACCAACTGCTACTGCTTATAAATTCAAGTATTTAACTGGTACAACACGAGGTGGCAATTTGGGGTGTCACAATTCTCCATAACCATGATTTCAATTGACTTTTTTAGGCCACAATTTGATTTGACTTTTGTTTGGTAATGTTTTGGCAGTTGTAAGAGTAAATGTCTTGATTTATGAAGAGCAACAGATGATTGGTTTTATGCCCTAACATTTTTTAATTCTCCTTAAAAATGATACATGGCATCAAGTGTGATACAACTGCCATTTGGGAGGGAATGCACCATACCAAGGCCATATGGTCAATTTAACTCATTTAAATACAAGGAACTTTTTTTTTTTTTTACGAACTTTTTCACCAGTCAATTGGACACAAACTATGAACACACAAAAACAAAAAGATGGTAGATGGGCACTATGAATATGTCCTGCCATATTTGTCAAACTGTAGTTTTTTTGTCAACAATGCATTTGTTGTTTACATAACTAATATAGAAGGTAAATTGTTCCACTGATGCTGTCTTAAAAAGTGCATCTAAAGGTTTAACTTACCAATAAATTCATGTCTAAGTTTTATGTCTTGCTGTTTTTGTCTGTTTTTTCCTTCGGACAGGCAGAGGCGGAGAGAAAAAAGTGAGAATCACCGATCTTGTTTTTCATCTTGAAAGTCAAAATAAAAACTAATTTAGATAAATTTAGAATCTAAATTGTGACAGCCTCGACACAATGTATCTGACACATTATCACTGACAGGGATTATTTTCTCTAAAAGGTGTCTTCAAAGCAAGATATTACCTCACAAAATCAGATCAGAGTTGCAATTATGATTGTCTGACTTCTTTAAAGGAGAGATTTTGTTTGGCTGTGCTGCAGACAGGTGAACTAGTTACTCTTCTTTTCATTTCTGACAAAGAAGCTGCTGAGTGTTTGCTGTTGTATAAAACTGCACCGACTGTGTTGGCTTTTACCGCGTATGCTTCCAAATCAACCAGGATGCAAATCTTAAAAAATATGAGGTGTACCACTCAGTCTGTTCATCCATCCAACACATACAAAGTATGTTTCTGGGATAAATCCAACAAAAACCTAATGTGATCTCTGTCTGATGTCTATTCCTCTTAAAGTTCCATTCTACTACCCATAAAACAACCTAAAACCATAACAAAAACTTACTGCACACCAAAATGTACATTTACACAAACAAAATAAATTGCCCACTCTCGCTGATTGCTGCTGCAGATGGGTAAACATCTCAGGGCACAAAAATACTACCTCCGACATCAGTATAGACAATGTGGGTCTATTTTATGGCTTTTCCAATAAGATAAGACTTCTCCAAGTCCGTTTCTTACAAAAATCACAAGTACAAACATCCCAACAACAGCTGCTTTTCTTTACAGTGAGATTTGTCCTCTGTTCATGAATGTTTCTTTTATCACAGTCCACAGAGGGACCTTGGGAGATGAAGGGGCTATTAAGGAAATAAATAAAAGCCTGTACAGACACTTAGCTTGATAAAGACCAAGCATTAAATAATTACTGTAATTCACTTAGGTTTCTTTTAAGCTGTGTAACGATTTTCCCTGTTTCCCTCCTGCATAAAATTGATCTGATGAGGAGGACTAAACAAACGACCTCTAAATTAATTGGGATTCTCTCCACCCCAAAGTAGAGCATCTATCTGTACAAGAATTCTAGAAAAGCTTTTAAAGAAGAGAAGACAGGACATAGAGAATGAAAAAAATGAAAAAAGGATTCTGAAAAGGATCCTACAAGCTTTGCATCAGCCACCGACGCAGTATCTTGTAATTGAAATGAAGGAGACTGGTACATTGAGAGAACCAAAGCCACCAAGTGAATTGGAATTTCACCTTGTCCTTCTCTTCAAAGAAAGACAAAAAGGGAAAAAGGAAAGTGCATGTTCAAGCGCCCACATTTGTCTCCCAATCTGTGTGACTGCATCAGTGTTGAGGTCACTGAGCTGCAAAATAGACCACATGTGGAGTCGGGATGAAGGAAATAAAGAAAAGAGAGATAGAAGAAGTAGCAGAACCTGAGGTGGACATGACACAAAGTTAATCTTGACAGCTCAGGCCAAGCAGGTTTTGGGGCCAAATCCTCTCGGAATCAGATCACATTATCTTTCTAACGTGGCTGACGATCACCATCCATCTTTCAGAGCTTGTGTCCAGAGGCAGAAGCAAAGCCATGAAGTGCACAGTAATCACAGTGGTACTCTGTGCCGTTATACCCATCTCCTACTCCTGGTCGTGGATCAAAGAACCTGTGCTCTCTTTGAAGTGGGAGGGCTGTCCGCACAGGGAGGAAGGTGCGCTTCTTTCCATAGGCTAATGAATCAAATTCTTCCCTCTAATTATCTCTGTACGAAGGGAAATTGCAAAAACATCGCCGGTCCTCATCAATGACGGAAAATGTGAGCGTACAGATACTGCAGGTGTTTGACTTCAGTCTGTAAATGCCACAACACATTAATGTGCAGAGGAGTAAGAAAACCCACAGATGACATTAACCCTAAACCAAGAGTGATCTTTGTGACTAACGGAGAGACAACACTGACATGTAATCATCATTAAACCAGAAATGATACATTTACATAACTTATAATAATAAAATAATTAAAAGCAAATTTCCATGCAGTGCAGGCTTCTCTTTACAAGATAACTTTGCATAATGATAGAACTGGCTTTTGTGGGGGCTGGTGCTACACATACTAATAGAGCAATTAGAGAGATAATTTCCAGATGAGCTTGACTAATACAGTAAATATACTGTTATTAAAGGTAATTACATTGAGGAAGGAGCAGGACTGTTGATCACCCTTCTCCCACTGGCAGGTACAGGTCTTTCTTTAAAATCCCTTACTATGTATCTTACCACCAACAAAACGACTAAGAAATAACCAGACATCCAACAACTGGTTGGAGATTTTTCCTCATGCCAAGTGTGAAATAAATGAAGAGGTGCCAAACAGCCTTCTCAGTCCTTTATACCGTTTATGAATGGCTACAGTGAAGATGTCAGAGTTAGTGATTGCTTAAATTGAGCGTTTCTCACATTCCCTGTACTTTTTCTATATTATGTATTGAAATAATCCATCTTCCTTTCAGTAATTCTGCTTACTATGCATATCTGCAAACTATGTAGAATTAATGGGATCACCACTGCATTGCACTAATCTCTTATCAGCCCTGGTTCTTTTTCAAATTATATTTTTTCTGTATATTCTGTCGTGACATTTTCTACTCGTATTTTCAGTACACTACACACATTTTTTTCTATAAGCTCCACTAATCACTATTTTATATCAACAATGAGCTCAATTATTACATGCAATGTAAATAGTAGAGTGACAAGCCCATAGATAGTTAAATGGTCCTCTACTGAAATATGACCACATGTTCGCTTGGACAGCAGCTTATTACGACCCATATTTACGTTAGTAGGAACTATATTTCTAAGGCCTGACCTTGTCATTTATTGCCCTATCCTCTGTACTGCAGAGCACCAAACAGCAGACAACTTTCTTAGGAGCTGGTTGAGAGCAAAATGGAGCTGAAAGTAGAGTAAATATTGGGCTTACATTTGCTATATGGCAAAAAAAAAAAAAAAAACTCTAAATGAATCCTAATGTTTTGCGATGTTTGCTGGAGGCATCAGTTTACAGTAGTAATATGAAAGGGGTGATAGGTCAACATTGTACTGACAGCTTGTTCCGCTGCCCTCAAGTGGATTAGAAAATCAATTGTTGCTGCTTTTATGTTGTTTTTTTTTATTTGTTTGCCCCCTTTGAACAAAATGTACATAGCTTACACTACTAGACATTTTCTCATCCTTCTTCCTTATACGTCTATTATTAGCTTGCGACTGAAGGCACAATGTTTTCCTAGGCTCCGTCAGTCTGCCATCAATCTGTGGTATATGTGGGATGCTGGCCTACATTGCCTTATTGTCCAAAGGCCTCTAGAGGGCTGCCAATCCTGCCTTATCATTGCCAGTGTAAATCTAATTTGTGCTTGTGAGGATAAAGTTTGACCTCTACTATATGTGATAGTTTGGATGACTTACTTGATTCATGACCTCACTGCATGGACCACAGGTGAGAGCAACAGCCGCCAGATGCCCAGAACAGTCTGTCAGTCCTGAAATATAGCATCTCCTTTTCTCCTCTTCATATTTTGCTGCTTGTTCCACCTTTCCATGCCAGTTTTGGTGTCAAAATTAAGATCTATGGTTCATGAGAGATGACCTATTCTATGGGGGGTCTAAAGATAGTGACTGTGGTCTGGAATGGGATGATAAACAATAAGAGGAAGGTTATTGACAGAGACCTGCTTTTTTATGACTGTACCCCTCGACAGAAAATATATAGCATTCCCATGGAGACGGCTGTCTGACTTGGCAACTTTACAGAGGCCACAGCTATACAGGCTTCCTCAGTGATGTGTTTGGACAATAATGCAGTATTTGTGGCCTCAGATATGGCCTTATGAGGGGATATGGCAGACAGATTTTATAAACTTTCCACTGTCTGCTGGGCAAATGTAACTGTAATTCATATCAGGGAAGAAGGTCACTTGGTGCAAAAACAGAACACATTGCAAAGGTACAAAAGGGTGTCATATTTTCTTGGTTTACGGCTTGACTCTTGCTCAGTCACTTTGTTTCGATTCCTCCATTAAGTGTGACATAAAAATGTTCTTTTTCACTGTGGGAGCCGTAAGATTGGCAAGGCAGGAATAAAATATACAAATGTTTTGTTAATCGCAAAAAAGGTGGATCTCATGTGTAATTATCTTAGATTTTCTCTGCCATTAAAGCAACATCCCAAAACTAGATCACGACACTGATGATTAATGCCTATTAAAATCAGAGATATTAAGACTGCGGATGAAAACAAAAACATTTATTCTTTTGGTTCAGCTCAGCTCTGGTAGGATGATGCGAGGGGATCTGTATCGGCTGCCTATGTGGTTGTGTTAGACTTGGGATTGTGTTGTACTTATCCTCATTTGATAGGATTAGCTTCAGCATCAGAAGTTGCACAGAAAATGTTGTTACATCACATATGGCCCAGAACTGCATTCCATCCAGCTGAATTTGTACTGGTGATATGCAATTAGGCTGTGCAATTTTAAGAAAAACCAAGATAAGGGGTCAAAGATGGAGTGTAAGAGGATTAGAAAGGTGCAGAAAATGGCTCCCATTTAGAGCCCTCTCTTTCAGCTACCGATGCATAGCAGAATCAAGGCTGAGAAAATATGCCATCATACACAAAATGTGACACACATTTTTCGGATAAGGAGGTTTAGAAGAAAGCTAACTATCTCCCAGTTGTGCTTTCCAAAATAAACAGAGACTGCGACGGAGCACAGATGGACAGAGAGTGTCATCCTGAATTAGCCTTTAGACTGCTGACTGACAGCAGCGTTCAGCCTGCACCTGCATCAACTCAATCGGCGCTCAGTGGCAGGTGGACAGAAAGGTGGTTAGGAAGACAGGTTCAATCCCATCCAGTGCAATGAAGTCGGACATTTCTTTGGGGATTGGTCTTTTTATTTGCTACCAATTCCAATCTTCTACTTTCATCATACAGTAACAAAACCATCATATGCAGTAACGAGAAATGGGAAAATGGTGATGGTCATTTGTAAGATATATTGCTGCTGAATAATCCTGTCAGAAACCACATCCACTGTGTGACCAAACAGAAAGCTACTAGCGTTATTTCAGCTGCATAGAAAGGATTCACCCTTGACATGTCTGAGGATTACTGCCAGCAAAATAATTTCTTTACAATTTCCTTCTATTTGCAGCTGAAACCAGGGACACGTTTTATTGACATCCAGATTGCTTAACATCTGTGTTCTTGGCCTTGCGTTGTCTGAAAGTTGTTACTTTTGTCTTGGGGATATAGTGGGTGATGAGGCGAAAAGAGGCGCAGTCTGCATGTCTCCCTTTAGGCTACCATTTCTCCAAGGTTGCTTCCTCGCAAATAGGGCCAGTGGTTGCCATGGCTGGGAAGACTGATAGAATTAACAAAAAAAAGTGACAATAGATTGACTGACTTTTTGGCATCACTCACCATTTATGCCACAACCCATTCCCATCATCTTGAAGGACCCCGTCCCTGGAGGACAGTTTTGCAATGTAGACGTTCGCTTGTTCAGCACAAACTAAACTGTGGCTTTAAAGCATTTGTGGTTAATTGTTATAACTATTAAGTTTGCATTAGTTTCAAGTGATAACGCACTTCATCACTTTTATGTAATTTTAAGCAATAAAAGTACTGAATATTTTTTTTCTCCTTTTTGCATCTAGGGTTGTATGGTAGCGAAGTGTATTACTGACATTGAGATGCCACATTTACTTTAAGTTCACTTTTACTTTAATTGTTCTTTTGTTTTTTGTTTTGTCATCCTCAAACGAAAGAGTGGCAGCGGTATAAAAAGAATATATTTTTACTGTGAGTTCAACATAGAAATTCTACATATTTCAACATGCAATCAAATCAATGTATTTTCTTCCTTGTAGTCTAACAAGTAAATGCTTATGACTCAGAATGGTTTGATATGCTCTGGTATAAATTAAACGCCAAAGGTTCCACATAAGAAATGAACATCTGTTGAGCATTTTTATATCATAAAACCTCATAAATAGCTGCACAGAAAAAAATGCAGCTTCTTTTTCGCAGAAGACCAGATAGAGAATGGTGTAGTCTCGCTGTGGAACATGAGATGTCTTTTGGCATGTGACTGCTGAGTAATAAGGCTTAACGCCAACAGGCTTTATTAAGGCAGAACCTAGGCTGAGATTTCAGCTTTGGGCACATATACCATTGTGGCAGATTGCAATGAATCACCCCCTCAAATCCCTATCTCACCCCCTCCAGTCTTGTTTTTTGCAACAACACGACTGCCAAGGCATCAACCCACCCGAGCTGCTGCACCTTTCTTCTCTTCTGACATAAATTGGCCAAAAAAAACAAACTACTTCATGGATGTTTCTTCTGTGCCCTCACACACACGCACAAAAACACCCCGTGCCCAAAATGCTAACTCTAATCCTATTTGACTGTGTCATTTTGGGGACCTGTGGCGGGGTAAGGGAGGCAGTAAGCTGCTGTTGTCTTAAGGGCAGCATGTGGAGAGTAAGACACATTAATCACAAGGGCACGAGGAAGAAGCTGGGAGAGAAAGGATTGGAGTTGGAGGTGGGTGGTTGAAAGGTTGTACAGCCAGAAATTACCATCAGTTTGTCACTGCTGTTGTCTCACATGCTGGAGGCACCTGCAGATCAAGTTGGCACTGCATTACTGTTTGTCCACACAACATCAGGTTGGGTAAGTAATCACAACGCGGAAGCTCTGTTAAATAAATACATGCAAATGATAGTTGGTATGCAAATACTCCCACAAGATATATCCATGTAGATGCAAAGCAAATGTTTTCTGCCAGATCATTGTCTAGTGGATTGAGAGTCATGACTTCAGATGCTTGCAAATATGAATTTTGTATTATATTTGTAATGCTGAGAAGATCCTAAGAGACCCAGGCATTATTACAGTACATTGAGCATGTTAGGAGTCCCTGCTGATTTGACCAAGTAACAGTGAGGATTGTGAGGAGTAAAAATGGGTTTAGAAAACCCTGCAGTAACAAGAGTTTAAAAGTATATGTGGGTAGTGGATTAATGGATAGAGAAATGAAGAGAATAGACAGGCAGGCAGGCAGGCAGGTGTTTACACCTACCATCATCACCCAGGGAAGATGTCTATTTCTCACAGAGAGACACATTTTAAGAATGACAACTGGCAACTTTTCCCTTGAGGGATTCTAGTTGACACTATGAAGCATCCATCTCAAGCAAGCTGAGATTTAATATAAAAAAAAGGCCTCCCTACTAAAGACTTGATACATCTTTGAACCAAACTTCTGTTTAAAATCAGGAACGATTCGGTGAAGTGATGTTAATGCAATAACCGGTTTGTGCAGCCTGAGGAACCATGAAAATCATTCCAAAGGCAGCGGAAAAATAATCCCCCTAACTCCATTGATCCCTGCGGGGTGAGTGTCTTTGAGTAAAATGACCCTTCGCCCCTGAAATGTACATCCCGGGCTGAAACAGGAAAAAAAGGGCTTTGGATCCATTGAGATATGAAACCTCCTCACCTGGGGGGCTCCCTATTTTTAGATGACTCTATTCCCTTTGTCTCCTCAGCTCTCGGCAAGATCTTTAAGAGGGTCCAACTTACTAAACTGCTGCAAAAGCTGATAGGCTTTGTGATGGTGTTACTGTCAATGACGAAAGCCTGGAGCCTTTTTAAAATGTCCCTTTCCTGGAAAAAAAAGGGACAACGCATCTGCATTCTAAGGAAAAAGACCAGAAACATTTTTGTTAAATGGCATAAAATTATATGCCTGGTTTGAAAGTTTCATTAACACATTGGGTTTTTGAAGGGTATTAATTACAAATCCCCTGAGAATCAAAGCAGAATACAAGGTATCCTGTTTATTCTATGCAAGAAAACAGGCTGTCAACATCCTGTCCACATCCATGTTATTATTTTTCTCACATACCATGGAAAACATTCTAAGAAACCATTTAATGGAAAGTTGTGACACAGGTTATACTTTCTTAATGCATTGCCATTTAGCTGTCAAATACATAGTCGACACGTGGCACAGCTTACAGTAGGAAAAACAGCCCGGGCAGACAAGCTCTGACAGTTCAGTGGTAATGGTGGGTTTAAGACCTGCTGATTGCCCCTTGGTGACATTTAAAATCATTCAACCTTTGTTTTAGCCTCAGGTGCTTCACAGATCAGATGAAAGTTGTTTACAGCTTTTCAAAGGGTTTCTAAAACAGAAAAGATTGCTGAAGAAGCCATTTTTTGTACACTTTGTTCTTTTTTGAAAGTCTGCTGGCTGATTTTTTCAACATTTGATAACTGGCTAGAGGAAATTATTGAATGTAAGGCTATTAAGTTTTCTATCAAGAAAACAATTACAATGTCTTTCAAGAGTGTAATAGTAGCCATCAAAGGCTGCTGATAGCGACATAGGAAAGAAAACTGAAATATAAAATGTCATCCGTCCTTCCACAGATCACAGCGACCTGTTGTGTGACCAATACAAACAGTTCACTAATGGCCTCTCAATCACCCTCACCATGGTAACCTGGTTGCTCCTGCTGAGCGTGATGCAGCTGGTGAGGCGATGCAGTTCAGGTTTGATGGACTTCCTACATAGCTTTCAATTATTTAAACATCAAACCAAGAGAATAAGGGTACCATGCTTTGTGGCCTATTTTCATGATCAAGATTGAGAAAATCAGCTATGAAGTGGAATAACTTTATGTCTATTATTTCATTTGTATTATAATGTGCTTGTACTTGTTGTGGAGTAGCACATAAAGAAAAAGGTCTATGAACATTGGAAAGGCAGCAAAGGGTTGCAGCCATGACTAATACTGCATGAAAAAAAAAAAACTTGATGCAAGATGAGGGAAACATGCGAGATGGTCAGTGGGCTCTCGGGTATGAAACATTTCATTTCCAACATTTTGTCTCGCTTTCACATCAAACCACTCAAACCAAAACCATCTATTCCCTTTCAGTAGCAGCCTCACTCGAAACCCCCTGCCTTGCAGTAGCCATGCAAAACTGAGACCATCTGTAGCTTCAGTAATGATGATGGCAGACAGACCTAGCAAGGCTTTGAAAGCCATCTCTTTGACTTTGGTGTGCCAAGATTAGCACCCCGGATCCAGCTGCTGCTCCTGGAGCATTGCGGCAGCTTTGAAATCTCAAATGAGGAGCAAGAAGGCCCGTTGCCTGTAATCCTTTTATCTGTAAGGCATCTGCCTTTCTGCATCTCTATCTCTGTGACCACACAAAATAAAAAAATAGTACACAGGGGAATTAATGACCACTGACCAGCCCTTAGTGACTGGTCTATAATAGCACGGCAGTCCACCCAGATCACTGCAACTGGTGTGCTGCCCTGTCTTGAGGGATGTCATTAAGAGTCACTGTATTTTCCAAAATATTGATTTTTGTTATAAATTAAATTTAGTTTGCTTTGACTTTCTGTTAAAGCTTGTCTCAACAAATCGGTCAGCACTGACACAGACTGACCCAAATGCTTCGAACTTAAATGCTTCTACCATTGCCATGGTAATCTACCTCAAAATCAGTATTTGAATGCTACTGGGATTTTTTTATTTATTTCTTTTATTTTTTGAGAAAATTGAGAAAAGCTCTTTCCATCCATGGACGACAACAGAAAAGAATCCAAAGTGAAAGTGATCATTACAGCAAGGAAGAAACTGAAGATAGGTCAAAACCTGATCTGTAACATTTTAAATGGATTCCACCGGGTGCAACACATTTTTTTCCATCCTCTGCACGGCTTCATACCACATCAGGCCTGTTTCAGAAGAGGAGCATTTTCCTGCCCAACGCATTGGACTGAAATCACACGCATTGTTTGCTCCGCTCATGAAATGAATTAATAATGAAAAGCTGTAATTTCTGTCATTCTAACTAAGAGGAGAAGCAGAGAGTGGGGAACAGGGATATTTTTGTTGTTGGTTTGGGTGTTTGCTCTCTGATCATTGTGACTCACATGTGGACTGTGGCCATATACAGAAGTCCAATCCAGGGAACAATAAACTGAACAAAAAGTCTAGCATTATATGAGTGCCAGTGTATTATCCGTACATTGTTTCTGTGATGTGAACACTGATATATGGATGTGGATGCAGCTCTAAAGAGGAATTTTATCAGTTGTTCAAATGCATAAATAATTTGACAGCTGTTTTCTGAAAATCTGAGATCCCGTTAAAAAAAAAATCCTTTTTCCAGGTAATTATGAGAAGAAATAAATTCACAATGTTTTTTTTCTTTTGAAAAGCAAATAGACTCAATAATTCACTAGGGATAGGGATTTTGGACACAGCAAATCTTTCATGTTTTAAAAAAAGTGTAAAATATTGATGTCACAAACACAGAAAAATAGACACGAATCATCAGTATTTTTCTTCTTTTGTTTAGCTTCTTGTATATTCTACACAAAATAACTTAAAGAGAAGTCCTTTTCTCTGTGTTATCATGCATCTGTGTGAATCAGTTTGACTTTGAAAGCTGCTATAGGACAAGCTATTGTGCTATTCCAGCAACGTATCTCGATCAGTAACTTCTTTTATCTTAGCATCTCTAATAATGAGAAAAGAAATGAGCATATTGACCTGATATGCTTTCATTGCAGACTGTAAAAGGCAGTGCACAGACCCAGTCTATTGTGACACGAGGTTAGGTGATCAGACGTGATAATGCCATGGTTTAGTGTAGGTCATGGCGCCCAGAGAGCCATGGGCCATGGCTGTATTGTGAGTATTATTAAAAACACCAATGATCAACGTCACTGCTGGAGAGCACCGACAAGAGAAAATTACATCAAGGGCCTTGCAGTGCCAGGAGAACAACACAAAGTTCCAGCTTTAACAAAACAGGGCTATCTCAAGGCCAATATAAAGTAAATACATACAGTAAGGTGGAAACTGTAGAAAAAGAGAGACATGCATACACTGTTCTTTAGCAGTTAATAAGAAATTGAAAGGTAGTTGGAAAAAATTTGTTTGGTGGAGAGCAAACTGCGGTCAGCATAGACTGACAAGTTTGCACGGCAGAAAGCATATCAAATGTCAGAAGAAACTACTCCTGCACCATAATCCACTTCCCTGCTGTCTATCTACAAGCTCAGTGTGTTCAGAATCTTTTTTTACATAATAAAGTTAAATACACTGCCTTCCTCTCAGTCCTCCATCCGTCCTCCCCACTGAATGCAATAATAAAACCTGTGTCCTTCAAACATTTCCGAGTCCGTCATTGTCATATTCACTGCAAATCTAAGGTCCTCAGTATGTGTGAACAACAAATGTGAGGTCTTATGTTATTTTGTCTTTTGATCTTGTTAAGAAAGGAGAATTTAAAGTATTTTTATGATGTCTCCCAAACAAGAGGAGCAGGACTGGAGGAACTAATGGAAAAGAGTGTTTAATATTGCAGTTTTCTCTGGAGTACCAAAAAGGACCAAGACCCGCAGCACTGAATCATGTGCAACAATTTCCTTGGGAATGGTGTACTGTATCAGAACAATTCACTGACAAAACTGTCACCATCTGAAAAAGAGATGAAATTTTGTCATAAGACTCTGCTTCACTTTTTTCCCCCTCCGTAGCCTGATCTCCCACAAACTGTGTCATTATAACAAGGCCGCGCGCTCTTCCCTTTTCAAACACCTCTGATGTAGCAAGTGGCAAGTAGTCTAAGAAATCCCTTTAAGGAGTGATCCAGATATATTTACTTTTAACTGTGGCGCTGCAACTCACTAAAATCCTTGTCAGCTGCTCTACCTCTGTGATGCATGTTAAACACAGAGAGTAACAGACCAAGGGTTGTTGGTTATGATGGCTAATTATGTGCAGCATAGAATATGGATTATCGCCAACTGCGGATCATACGGGCCGTGAAAAAGAAAAAGCAAATGATTACACATTCTCTGCCAGTCACAGTTAAAATCCCTTCCTGCATTCAAACAGGTTTTCCGTGCATTGCGGCACATTATAATACCATCAAGCCTTTTTTCACAAATGCCATCATTTCTCTGCACGTGTCTCTGCAAACAGAACTCAGGTGTGCAACGTTCCGTAAGATGCACCGCTTTGGTAGTTGCAGGTTGTAAATCTGTATTTTTGACTGTTATGAATGACAGAAAAGAGACACAAGGCAAAAAGACAGAAAGGGTGATTATGCTCCTGCAGATGAGTGTGATTAATCTGACACAGTATATGTGGCACAGGTGCTGAGCCTCACAGAGTGAAGATAAACCTCGGGTTTTTGCCCAATGGCCATTATAATTACGGATTCTCTAATCCAATCTGTCATACTCATCATCCCCCACAAGAACATGTGATGGAACATTTCAGTTGCCTCCATTTGTTTCTATTTCCTCACAATATAGTTCCTCCAAATGATTGAAAATAAGAAATCTGGTCCGATGCATCTCGAGGGATTAACCTGTTTCTTGATACTTAATTAGCACATCTTGTCAGCACTCAGGTGTTGAGAAATTCCCTTTGGAGTAAAGCATGAGAACAATCACTCAAGAAGTCTGGCTGTCAAGTCAAGGCAGAGAAGAGCATTTCTCTACCACTTCACATAAATAAGTAACATTTAGCAGGTCCAAATTCCAACACTCTGAGTATGTACGAGTGCAGAGCCTTGATGCATTAGAGTTATCGATGTTCTGTGCTGAATGATTAAGGTTTGCTTTCAGTCCTAAGTGAAGAATATTAAAGTACAATGGAGAATCACTTTTTAATTGACTGTTCTCACTGTGGTTAGAAGCCAATACCAACGGATCGGATTGAAGAGAAAAAGATATTTTCCAAAATATTTACTCTGCAGCTTTACATATAAATGTTGAAAATGTTAAACATTACATGTAACTGTATTTTTGTTCTTTTGAGAAGTGAAAAGGCTTCTGAAATAAGGATTAGATCGTGAGAAATTAACACTTTGGTGACATCTGATCAAAAGACTTTAACTCAAAGTTCTACCCTGTAGTATCTGACTGATCATAAAGTCTGATAATAGTTGTCAATGTTGTGTTAACATAGTAAAATGTCATTATATTATAACTCTGTAGTACAAATATGTGTGTAAACCATCAATAATATCTACATAAAATGTTAAAATCACATAATTGAAGAAACTATATTTTACATGCAAACCAGGAAAGTGTGTAACAACATAAAAAAAAACGTAAGATATTAAAAATATTAAAGTTTTTTTTGTTTTTTTTATACTGCTGTCAGGAGCGGGCCAGAACAGCGGGTGCACAAGGGAGCTTGGGTGATTTCCAGACTCCAATAAAAGTTGCCAAAACCGGCCTGAACTTGTTCTGAGAGGAATTTACACACTCCAGTATAAACCAACTCGATGAGATCATGGGGCGGACTATACCAAATTCAGGAAAAGGTGATACCATTATATCTGGGAGTTCCAAAACACTGGAGCACAAAGCTCAATGTTTAGTTGAAATTTCGGGAAGCACCTCGGGTTTCAGCTCGTGTTTGAGATAAACTCTATTGATTTCAGCTCTGACTAGTGAAGTGTGAGATTCTTGGACATCAGTAGCAGATAGTTTTTGTTGTTCATTGAATGTTGGTGAAGGGGTCCAGATTCATACAATGGCCCTGATCTGACATCATACCTAACCTGACTGCTGCTTATTAAGAGAGTGCAGTTTGAAACAGTAGCCAAGTATTATATTGAATATAGGTTGTCTAAAGTGCAGGTCTTGAATGAATGAAATTAAATTATAATGCATGCAATTCAGGTGCAAAGCACTTTGACTAACTATGTGGTTCTGTCTACTGGCAACATAAAGGTCTGCACCAAATTCATGGAAACATACAAAACTTGTGGGGATATTTCAGACTGGACCAAACTGGTGCACCAGCAGATAGAAAAAAACCCCAACATTCCCATCCCTAGAGCAATGCTGCCTGCCCACATCGCAAAAACAAACTATGAAGTAGATTCTCTAACCCTCCAATTTCTCCCCTCACCCCCTCCTCGAGGAGTGTAGTCCAGTGTATCTCCAGAGCCTCCAGCTGCATGTGTGCACGACATTTCCTTTGTCCACCGTGTATACAAAGCTGTTAGCCAGTTGCCAGTCCTGCCACTGATGGATTCTGTTTTCTCAGTTGTGGTTTGTGTTTTTCAGATTGTTATGCAGGAACAGCAATTAGGCACACACAAGTCTCAAGGTCAAATGTAATGGCTTCCTTTATAAACAAGACATCAACAGGCTGGGCTCTGGAATACAATGGTTTCATAGTAATAAAAGCAATGGCATAAGACAGATAAGACTTTGGCTTACTGTAGCGGGGATTTGATGGCACTGAGTTGAATACTAAAAGCAGACATTTTTAATACTGCATGCTGTGTTTAGTCCAGCCCTCTACTTCTGGCTCACACTCTATAAAGTAAAGAATGATGCAGCATAACATTTTTTTTTACTTGTTTTCACTGGAATATGCCAGTAATGACAGCTAGATCTAATCTCAAAGGCAAACAGTTCCTATTAGGTGACTCACTATGACCAGGCATATTGTTTTTCATTGTTTTTATTCACTCTTTTCCGACATGTCACCTTGGACCAAATCTCACATTAGTGCACAAGGATAAACAAGAATAGACATGCCCACTCTGTCCGAAACAGACCCCGTCTCCTGATCCCCATCCCCCCCAACTTGAAAAATGCATCAGCAAAGAGAGCAGGAATGGGACCTGTCAGAATATCCATCATCGTTGTCAGAAAAATCACATCTGTATTCATCAATAGACATAGGGCAAAATGTGAACCTGCTTATCATCCCTCAAGGGTCGCATATAAGGGTCACTCTTGAAAAGTCAAAGACAGATTCTGAATGCTGAGATACAGGCTCTATTGTGCTGAATTCACTGGTATATACTAAATGTATATGTAAAACACGTTATATGTTTATGTATAGATACTTTGGTTCCATTTTTCTAGAGAAATTATATTCTCTGTTAATCTGTTCCAACAATCTGTGTCCAAAGCCACTGAAAATTGAGTTCATACCAGATGAAATGTATCCAATCAGCTTGAGCCTTTTGATCAGGGTCAGGCATTTTGAAGTTCATACAACAGAACTTTGTTTGTTACAAATGTCTGCCCCATGTTTTGATCTTGTGGGTCATTTTAGAAGATCATCTCAAAGCCCAGAGGGTTATCTTTGTACTTCACAGCAATTTGTGTCCAAACGCAGGACACAAATTGAGATTGCTTGTCTGATTAAGGCCTGAGTGAACAACCAAGCTGCTATTTCAAGAACAAATCCGTAATTTGCTTGTAGGAAGAAAAAAAAAAAGATAGTAGATAAAGAAATGTTGGAGATTTTTTTTGAATCATTTCCTTTTCTCTCAAAGCGCCCTGTGGGAGAAAAAGGGGACAAACAAATTAGAAGTAACCTCACTGGGTGGGGTCAGGCATCTGCTACAATCTTCCCCTCATCAGTTTGTGAAAAGAGGCCACTTTGCATTCTCTGGCGAACGTCTCCCCTGAGCAAAACATAGAGTCAAATAGCCACAGAATGATTTCCCTACCCTGACCTCTACGGAGATGATACCTACTTACGGCACGCAATTACTATCTTATTGACTTGCAAAACAATGTTCTTGCAGCATCTAACCAGAGGTGAGCAAGTGAGAATCAGTATGACACATGGGATTTGGTGTAGAGGCCACTGTTTTGTGCTTTTGGTGTTTTCTGTGACCTTGTTTTTTCTGCAAAACTGAAAAAACTGTTCATCTCAGTTACATTCTGCACCAAAGCCAAATCTCTATCATTTCCATCTACCACATCAGAAAACTAATGTGAGAAAGTGATGCAAAATAGTAACTGACAAAATAATTGTCATTATTTCAATGTCAGACTTCTAAAAAATAAAAAATTGGAGTCAGCCATCTGTGTTTTTTCCTCCAAATAAAAATACTGTAAAGCAAAACAACAAAAAACAATAAATAAGAGTATATGGTTCATTGCCTGCACTGCTGTGTGTTAACTCCCTCCTTGTAGCTTCTGTTTTCTTCACTCTTGCATCTTTTATAATGATGTGCAAGCGCCAAACTGATGTTTTTGCTTGCTTTATCCCATATTATAGGAGGAATTGGCTGCTACATGCTGCTATGTGCACAAAAAATGTGATTGTTGTGTGGTGTGTGTTGTGCTAACAACCAGCAGGACGTGGCAGCTGTTTTCAGCTCAAAAAAAGGGTACCCCAAGTGACGTCTAAGTTCGCCTAATGCCGCTTTCCAGGTTTCATTTCATCATCCCCTGAAGACAAAATTCAAAGCTGATACTAAAACTTGCATCCTTGGTCCCACTACGAAGGCAAGAGCATTTAAGCAAAGAGAGGTACCCTCCTTTTGTGTACTGCCACATCCACAAAGATGCTAAGTGTAGATTAGAGAGGGCAGTTTGATTAGGTAAGGATTTTTCTGTCAGGGGAAGGAAAGGTAAGGGTCTGTGCCGACGCTGGCACATCCCTCCTTTCTCTTATCCCTACACTGATTAATGGCAGAGTCCCACAGTCCTGTGAAAGATCGCTGAAGCCCAGGAAACCTCCAGAGATGAGGCTCCCTGCCAATTACCTTCCTCAATAATGGTCGCTCAATGCCTGAATGACAGGGACCCGCCCCCAAGGATCTGAGTGGGCTGCTATTAAAGCTGAAGGCTTCATGAGTGGTGTGGCAGCATATGGAAACATCTGTAGGTGGGGGAAAATAAAAATATATTACTATTGCAATGCTATTGTTTTATGGCTCTGCCTGTGTTCTGTGATTAGTGTCAACTGTGTTAGTTTGAAGAAGGCACTGCTCAGTGCAGAAAAAGGTTTAAAATATATATTTTTTTAATCATAAATTTAACTTAGATTGACAAAAGGGATGCATAACTACAGTATGCATTGGTCATCATTAGAAGTCCTTTTCTTTTTTTGAAAAATACTATGAGAGCGTAGTGACAGTTCATATTTATTTATCATACTCTTCCTCAGAAATATATGTTTCAGTGAATCATCATACAAATGTCGTAGGTTCTGGAAATAGCACACAGCCCACCATGTACAAAAAAAGAAGAGAGGCGACATGCGCAGAAGTGATGGGAGCAAACTTTTTGATTACATGTCTGGGGGAAAAGATGTGAGCCTTCAAGGGCAGGGCACAAGGACTTCAAACTGTGCCACCTTTGGAGAACTTCCCGCTGAGATAGTGCAGATAAGCGTGGCTGAAAGGAGAGATTAGGAGCTTGCAGGAGAATCTGCTTCTCCCTACTGATTTGGACATCCATTTTAATGGGACACTTAACACTTATTCAGAAGCTAGACCTGGAGACTCCCAAGGTTCCTCCTAGTGCAGTCACACTACTCCCTGAGCAAGGAAATGGTAGCCATTGTGGGCATCAAAAATGCATTACCTATGCTCCTCTGTCTGCTCAGCATTCTCACCGGTGGCACGGCTTATTGTCAGCATAGTACCTTACTGACAAGCAGCGCAGCTTGTAGGCTAAAGAGAAACAGGGCTGTAAAGTACTGAGCTACATCCCAGAGCAAATTGAGGATAAAGTGAATACTTAAAAAGTGACATACTGTATGACGGTGCTCTAATTTTGCACAACTGAGTGTGGCGAATATGTGCAGCAGACTCTTTCAGGTCTGTTCCCTCCGGTCCGAATCAGCTGATGAGTTTGTGAACTTGGAGCATTTTCCCCATGATTCGGGTTCTTTTCATATGGGGAAAAATCCATGTGAACTAAAATGCATCAATACAAACCATGTGAGAACATTCACTAAGCCTATTGGTCAGATGTGGTGGAAGCAAGAAAGTAAATGCAAACCTGCTCAAACGGACCGAAAATGAACATGACTCCAATTTAAATGGACAAAAAGCTCTGTGTTAAAAAAAAAAGCCCTCTAGGAACTAAGGCTGTTTAAGTTAGTACTTGTCAAATACTGTATGCGGACATAAAAACCGAACAAAGATTTCAGGGGTTCACAAAGCTAATCTAGAATTCAGTATCAGAGCAGAAAGTTTTGTTTTTGATGTCTGAGGACTTGATGCTTAACTCCATTCTTCTTTTTCCAGCATACGGATCAATTCTGAACCAAAATCTCATTAATTGCTTCTCTACAGAGCTACTTGCATCCTGCTTCCCTAAGTGTGGGACCATCCAATCCTACGGGACAACAGAAAAATCGATCTCGAAGACACTGAAGGCATAATGTCAGCCTGTGTGATAAGAAACATCAGCAGAAAGGTGGTAATTGAAAAATATAAAGACTTGCCTTCCCCTGTTAAAGAGTTAGGGCTCTACCTGTATACTGCTATTTCCAGGCTGGTGGAGAGCAGCTGGAGTAGTGTGAATGCACTTAGGTGTAAAAAGTTGGTTTACACATACAGAAAAGCTATGAAAGATAACAAGCCTCTGAATACATTGAGGAAAAGCAGCAGTTTGAGAATATGGAGGGGGGTTATTTGTGTGGTTTATAATGTTAAGTATTTAAAGCAACTACAGGGAGTTTTAATAGTATACTACTGATGCCTCTACTCTTTTATGTAGTTATTCTTCAACTCTTTCCATGGGTCAGATTACCAGCTAAATCAGACAAGATCAACAGAGAACAGCTGCACACAAAATGATTCAAAACGGACTCTGAACTGGTCCTCCTCCTCACAGGAAAGGTATGTAATGTGTCTATTTCAGACAGGAAATACACCGAGATGTGGTTTAGTTTACTTTGTTTAATCATCGTCACTAATCGCACATTGCAAATAGATACCTCATTGCTATGCATCCCTTCACTTGCTTTAAAAACGAATGCAAAGGGCGCCAAAATCAGCATAAAATTAAAGCCCTTGCTTAAAGTAAATTACTTTCATTTCTTTGTTTTGCTCCATTTTGCAGCTGAAAATGTCTGTGTTATGGTGACTTCATATAACCATTTTTCTTACATCCTTTTGCCACAAATTACTTTAGCTTTCTCTTTTTGACAGGATTGAAATGGGCAATACATCCCAAACTCTCAGGAGGAAACTCATTTCAAACCATTACAGACACAAAAATACAGCCAATTAGAATGAGGGAAGTACCGCAACAATGGGCCCCTGTCAAATTATTTTTTCTCATTTCCCCTTCGCCCCCTCCAAAAACCCCACAGATCATTACACTCTCATAACACACACATGCTGCGAACAGCCATGTCCTGTGTCTCCTATAACACATGGACTTATGTGTATCAACTCACACTGGCAAGGCACATAACTGAGCACAAGTGATAAAAAATCTAAACAAAAGGAACATATTTTTTGACTCAAAAAGGTGGCTGTGCATCTGATCTGTCAAACAACAGGGTTTTTGAGATATTTTCTGACATGAGCACTCGCTGGCCTCTGCCCTGCAACCTTTTCCCCAAAGAACAGCTATTTGTTCTCATGTTTTATTCCTGTATTAGCTATGAGGCTGAGATCCAGGTCTGTTCTTGTACCCTAACACCTAAAAATATAGACTGCAGGAGGCATTTCCTTCTAAGTAACTGTTGCCTGTCTTTACCCGGTAAAAAAACAGACCGTTGAGGGAGTGTAGTACATTTTCATTAGCATACAGTACAAAGAACACTTTGTGGGCAGAATATTAATGTGTTTTTCAGAGTAATGTGACAAGCGTACATCTTGGCCCATGGGCTCAACTGAGCAGGAAGAGAAGAATGGAAAGGGAGAAAGTATTTAATAGTGTTTTGCTTCAAACGGCTGGAAGGTGAAAAGAAAATTAGCATTATCTATAATGTGGTAACAAGAAAAAGTGGATAGCTCAAATGGTGCACTTGCAGATTCAAAGTGGAGGAACTGAAACACACAAGAAATCACACTGGCTAAAATACAAAGAATCCGATTCATAAAAAATTATATTCTTAATAAACTGCAATTGTCTCCAATATATTTATCAAAATTAAAGGGATATATTTCTTTTAACTGCATAATTTTAATTTAAAACTACTCAAAACATCAAATACTAATTCAACATGTCGACCTTTAAATGGTTCAAGGCCTACAGAAGAGGCAATTACTTGCAATTAGTGCATATAACCGCTGCACTGAATCACAGTCATGTATAAATCATTGCTTTCTGACAGTATCTCTCCTATATTTAACACCTCGTCACAAATCCACAAAGGGAGCATTTCATGGTACCAGCAGTGCCACAAGCAAGATGCACACTACAGAGGGTATCAATTCATATCTCTCTTTTCATCTCCCTGCAATCCAAACCTCTATACCGCCCCCACCCTCCACTTCTCAATATAATTTTATATCAAACAGCTTTTTTTTCTTTTTTTCCCAATTCCCCATAGGCTCAAACAGAACTATGATTATAATACGGACAAAAAGAGGATCAGCTTCTTTGCTTGACTTGCCAGCCAATTGAATTGTCTGCTTCATCTCAACTCAATCCATTGACCTTCTGTCTGCTGTCTACGGGAGAATAGCAAAGGTGGCGTCTGAACTCACCCACCTCTCCAGCTGGCTGATCAAGCTAAGGAAGTCATCGATACCTTTGTGTTCACACTCAATCACACCAGTAAATTACAGTTAAGTGTGAAGCACAACGGCGACGTCACGACGTGGGCAGAACTTTCACTCGTAGTGTAACAGGAAACTGCGGAGCATGATCATTATCTTTACCCCGACTGGATCTGACACGTGTGCAGCTTTTTTGGATGTGTGAAGTCCCAGAAGAACATATGGTTGTGAGTTAATGAAAAAAACGCACAGTGGTAGGCCTGCTGTAATCCCTGCAGGTATAAGCTGCTGTCTCTGCCTTCACTGATTTCACCCGTGTCATTCACAACTTGGAGCTATTCTGAGCAGCTTCCTCTCCGAGATAAGGGAGCACTTCTATAGCCCAACAGTGTAATATTTTAGTGCAAAGCATTGGGGTGTGGTGGTGGGCCTCACATCCTGTCTCATTATAGCATTAAGAGTTGTATTAATATTTAAAGCTTCAGTAATCAATATTTTTATATTAACAATGGATCAAATGATGGGGATGATATCACCTCGCTCTACAGACTCTCACCTCTAAGTAGCCTTTTAGCCTGCTCTGAAACACTGTTTTGGTTTTCCACCTTGAATGGCTAGTTAACATTTTAAAGAATTTAGGCATGCTAAATACAGATATTTTTCTCAGGAGCTGGTGTAGATAAGAGAGACCGAAAGTAGATTTATTTGACTTACATTTGTCGAGCAGCCAATAACAAAATTCAAAGTAAATGCAGATTGTTTTCTGTCTGCTTCATCTGTAAACATCAGCCATAACAACCTTACCAGGTGGCCATGTCAATATGGCATTTTTAGATTGAGCAACAGCAATGCTGCTTTTAGGTTGGCCAAAAAAAAGTTAATGTAGCTTTAACTAGGGCTGCCCAATTACAGCAAAAACTATAACACTGAGATTCCAGTGATTTAACATGATTAGTTACTGAGTTTGGAAACATCGTGCATACATAATTCAACTGTGCACTTCCACAACCTACTGAACACAACTACACCTGTATTCTACATTAAATTCAACATATTCCAGCGAGTAACTCAGCAAATATGCACTGGAAAAGACAAAACAAGAGAATCTTTGTGAAACAGAATAATCGTTCCTAATCTACATGGATTAAAACCAACAAATATTACCAATATAGGACATAAAGACAATAGGATTGAAAAACAGAGGATGCAGATGGCTAAAGAGGAAAAGGCGAATACTGGAAGCAAAATGTGGTGATTTTGGGAACAATTTGTGTTGAATTAGACATTGACCATGTAGAAGCAGCGGGGGATTAGCCATTCAAAGGTTTGTTAAGTGCACTGAAGCTGCCCACCACTGACCCCTGGAGTCACATGTAAAGATCTCTGATAGGCTTAATAGAAAATGGTACTAATCGCATTAAAGTGACAAACATCATTGACTGGTCTCAGTAATAGGGGCCAGTTGGTGTTAAATAGTTCAGGGAGGTTAATAGGCTCTGAGTTTTTTATTGATTGGCAGTCTGGTAGCACTGGTAAACAAAACATTTCCCAACAGGCCTTTGTTCCAGCTATGCCTTCCACTTCAGTATATGTGGACATTGTGTTTTGCTCACTGTGGCAAAAAAGAAGCATAAATCTGCTGAATCAGTGTGTGTGATCCATTGTAGCTGCACACAGTTTACTAAAACGTAACCGAGCTCAACTAATATATTACAAGTAAATCACCACATTACAATCTCCTTTTTCTCATCTCTTCATCCCCACTGATGTTCTTTTTTATTGCGGTGTCCACTCGGAAAAAGCTCGGCCGGCGAATGGTAATGAAATGCCTTATTTCACTTTGATATTGATACAATCCTCGCACCCCTCCCTTGCAGTCTTTCCAGAGGTTAAAATTACCCTGAATGTTTGTGTTCAGTCCCTCTTCAGACCAAGATAAATATTGCCAATCTGGCCTCTGCTAGCTCCGGCTTGGCTCTTACTCTGTGGCCAAAAAGAAAAATGGTCTGCTTCCCCAAAGGGGCAGAGGCAATAGAGCTATGTGCAAGGCTATCAGGGCTGTACAACTTACGGATGCTGTAGATATTAGATTGCACTTTCTCCCCAAAAGAATGCCATTTATCTCTTCAACCTGAGCCACCTGATTGGTAGAGATGGCTTTCTTTGTACAGATGTCAGGGGTGACATTTCGAGACATCCAGCTAAAATGGAATGTTTGGAGTCAGTCAGTGCAATAGCTCAAATGTTGACAGCAGGGGATATGCCAAGCCCTTAGAGAACACATCCCTCAAGTGAAACATTTTGGGAGATTGGATCCACCATATGCCAGATGGAACAAGATTATGATACACTGTCGACTCTGACAGCATCTGGTCGTGTGCTGGTTATCACAGAATGCTAAATTGGTTCACGCAGATATTTACCTGTCTGCGTTTATTCATATCAACATAAGGACTTCATTATCCCTTCTTTGCCTGCTAAGAAAATATATCAATCAGTGCTGATGCTCATAGAGTAGAGGTTCAGAATAATCTGCTTTTGAAGTGAAAAGAAACGTGAATATCCAGAGGAAAAAAGTGACACTTTTGATGTGTATCTTAAATATCTTAAGCAAATGAATACTGCTCTGATAGATCAGATCTCAGTTATACAATATTTGAGTGTGGACTCCTTTCGAGACAAGTCAAGGCTTGAGCATAGTGGTGAGATCCTGGCTTCAATTGACAGCCTCACACTTCCACTATTGTAATTAGCCCCTTGGAGACATAAACAACACACTGTAGAAGAAGATATCATTACTTTCTCCTGCTCCTGTCAGGAGTCACGCATCTAGTCCCAGTCGGAATCACTAAACTAAAACCAACAACTACATATATACACTTTTAAATGTAAAACACATCATTAAAACATCTAAATGTCACTTTGTTTTTCGGTGCCTTTTCTCTCCGCATCCACATAAGAAAAAAGCACGTTTTGAACATGAATAAGCAGATGTACTGTAGTGTTCTCAAAAGGATTTAGATTCTACATAAGAAAATATAAATACAGAATTTAATATTTCACAGGATTTTTCTTTCTCTTCTTTCCTGACGGCTCGTGACATTAATTCCCCAGATTAAGTTGCTGATACGTGGAACCATCTTGATTCAATAACATGAAAGTAGGCCAGAAATAGATATAATGAAAGACAATACTGTATATTAGAAACACAGTTAGAATTCACGTCAACAGAATTCAATTACTAACAACTCTGAGACGGTGAATATATCGTCTTGGGAAGGAACCGTCATGTTGCCAAACTCAGAAGAAGAAACAGAAAAAACTGCATAGCAACGCAATAGATTGAGGCAAAAATAGTGAAAAGCATCTGGCAGTGAGAAAATGTCTGACATGACGGAGTATCTGGGGGAGAAAAAGCTGTTTTGTTAAAATAGGTTAAGGCTATTTATTTAAAGACATCTGTCCATCATCCAGAAATTCAAGCTGCTTTGTTCACTGATTGTTTTGTTTGAATTTGAAGGCAAGCTCCGTGCACAAGGACACGATGTGTTCACACCACAGTCATCTTTGATTATAATTACAGATGCCACCAGGAAAAGAAAGTTGTTTTGTTTTTTTCCACTGTGTTTAGTTTTGAGTGACTGAAAAGGGAGTTTGGCCTTAAAATGAATGAAAACAAGAAGCACACAGCTAATACACACTAGGTCTGTCAACAAATATTCAAAATTTGAAAATATAATATCATTGAACTGTCAAAAAATCTGAATATAAAAATGTGTTTGCCATTGTGAAAAATAAGCAGCACTGCGGTGGTCGACTGCTTCAAACATTCTTGCATGAACATTATGCATCATTATTTTCATTGAAAAATGTAAAATTAGGTTGTTGTTTTTTGCTGGCATCTGCACCAAACAAGGATTTTGTCTTAAGTCTGTAGAATATCATTTGTAGCCGGAGAAATCTCTGCAATGCCACAATACTAAATTAAATACTTTGTCACCTTTTTTGCCCTAAACAAATATTATGCCTTCCTGTAATTCAGATATTTTACTTGTCCATATTGCAATTATGACAAAATGTGATTAATTGTGGTCACCAGTCATCTACAACAGCAACAGAGAGTTGTGTTTAAGACAAGGGAGCATTACTTGACAGCCCTGTTACACAGACAATATGTCATTTTCCATATTCTCCATACCATTTGCATGTAAAATTGTGGTACCTAAAGTACATACACACATCTGATATTACATTATCCTAACACAATATATCTTCCACTAATAGTTCCTCTGAACACTGACTGAACCAATGTAAACACACAATAATCTGTACACATTCGCACAGTCACATTCACAATCATGCAGTCTATTCTTTCCTATACTGACACAAGTTATTTGTTTGCTCTATATCAAATTGATTTCCTATTGTGTAGCACTCCAGATGTATGGCTGCTGTCTGCTGTGTCAGCTGTTACAGTAAACCCTGACTTGTGCATTTGAGCTTGGCCGACCAAACACTGAAACAGAAGTGAAATACTGCAAACTTTAAGGGTGTAAACAAATCGATAAGAAGTGCAGGTTCTCAGTCCGTCCCATGCTGGAATACTAAATATATGATTTATAGATATCTCTGATCAACAGCTCCTACCATTGCTCACCTGGCCTTTGCTGTTATGCAGAGATGTGCTTTACTCAGAGTCAGTGTACTATTATGTAAATGTGGGGTGAGAGGGAACATCAGAATAAGATGCAGAATCCTAAAATGTGCATGTCATTTCTATAGGGAGCTACAGGGAGTAAAGGCCATCTTCAGTCCAGTACAACTTTTAATGACCTCTACAGAGTCTGACTACAAAATGTCTTTTTGTGTTTTCTTTTCTAAGCCCGTTATTATATCTGCTTAGTACCAAAACTCTTTGCTATTTCAGAGATGATGACTAAAGTAATGTGCCATTATGGGGCAGGAAGCCACCTTTTGTACTGTAGTTGCAAAATGAACAAATGTAATAGCATTTTGTTTCTATTCAACAGCCACCCTGTACACTTTATGAATGACAGTTGGATCATCAGAAATACTGGATAATAGGCTAATAATGCCTTTAAATACAAATAAAAATTATAAATATACCTTAGTGCAAAGAATGAATGCATTTAGCTAAGCCGGTTGATAAAAAACTAATGACCTGCCCTGTGCTGAGCAACAAACAATGTATTAATATACTCCCCCCAGGATTGTGCATTTTGTTTCTTTCAACTAAGTTGCAAATTGCAATTATCCAGGCTGAAGGAACCAATAAATTCTGGACCCTCTGGAACAATGGTGCAGACAATAATTTCAACAGATTCCTTACAGGTGGTTCGGGATTTATGAGAAAGGAGAAATTGATTGTTCATTAGGACGTGTTTGAGCTACAACTTCCCACACCGGACCCACCAGGCTGTGAAACTTCAATTAAACCACATTTCAACCCCAAAATTCAGAAATGATGTTTTTCCATGTGAGCTATCAAACCCAGCACACAGAAAGGGATATATTTGTGCTGAAGGGATAAGAAGTAAAGTGGTAACCTAGTAGACTCAAACTTCCTCTGTATGAAGTGTTCCTTTGCAGCTGGAAAGAAATGACATGTCATTCTGTTTGGAAAGTGGGCGTATTAAAATAAAAAAGCCTTTATAACACATATATTGGTAACAAAAGAAAGCCAAAAGACAGATAAAGTGCACAAGTTAACCACAGGGAATTCTTCTAATGCCAACCATTTTCTCTGAGACATGACAGATCAGATTCAGTGCTGCGAGTTCAGCTCAACACAGATCCGTCATAATAGAATTTATATACTTCAGCTGTTGAATTCATGCTAAAAAAAAATAATAAAGCAAATTCAAATAACTGCCACAGTAGCTCCCAAAAACTAAACCAAAAATCTAAAAAAGAAAAGAAAAGAAAAATCATGATATTACATTGGCCATAAAGAGGTGTGCCAGGGTTTTTCATATATCTTTATAAGGTTGAGGTGCAGCACCAAAGCCATTTTGGGCTCCACCTCAGCTGAAAGAATGTAAAATCAATGTGGAGAGTATCAAAACTCACTTAATGACTTTTCTTGATCTAATGTTTGCAGTTGGTCCCTAGCGGACGTCTTTAGCTAGTTTTCTTTAAGATGTTTATTGATTTCCTGCCCTGTAGTAGCTTTTCCAGCTTGTTGTTCACAGATATGGTAATAATAGAGGTCCAAAATTATGTCAAATTGCATGATTTCTATTGATAAATGTAGAATTTTCTCTTCCACAAACCTGGGAAAACACTGATTAACGTAGGACTTGTAAACTTGGTTGAAGCTTGTGTGTCAAATAGAAAGCACGTTCATAACATCACAAAATGTTGGGCGTTCATCATTGCAAAATGGTTTATAGTACTCATCTATCATAATACATGTCACTAAATATAACTCCCCCCTTGCCAGTGATCCCTGAATGCAATCTGACAACTACATAAGCAGCTGCTTAAAACAGAGGCTCCTTTTTGTTAATGCAGTGCACTTATCTAAGATATCCTGGGGCAATGTTGTCTGTGCGGACAATAAATCATGCTGTAAAATCATGTGTGCCGGCCTAGAAACAAATGTAAGCCTCGGAATGTTTCCATCAGCTTCCGCCTGCAGGTTATTTTTCTCGGGGTTGTACTGAATTTACAGGAGAAGGCTGGTTGCTCAATGAGGTACATGAAAAAGTATGAAACAAAGCGTGATGTCAAAACAATCCACTGTGCGGCAAAACGGGGCCGACACTGCAATATAATCCTACAAATAAGTCATGCAATAAATAACACCTTTGAGAAAATTCATTATTTCTTTTCTTCGCCGCTATTTATTATGGAGCAAACTAACCAAACGAAACCAGCAGCTATTGTAAGTAATTTGTCAAACATGCCAGTCTACTTGAAATAGTACATATGGATAGTTCGTACTGAGGAGGCACATATAAACAGATTAGCACCTGGCTGATGTTTGTGTCTTTTGGATATAAAGTTAGCTATAAGATGCTGAAAAAAAGAGTGTAAGTATATAACCAAGAAGGATTACAGATGTGTTACTATCTCATTACTCAAACCAGATGTTGAAAAGATGTTAATGCATCTTTCTCTCTATGCTGCATACTTAATTTTTACTTCTTCCAGATGGAACATTACCAATAAGCTGTGTGTGTGGAAAACGCCATTCTTGGATCTTGATATTAGCTAAACAGCACAATTTATCGGGATATGCCGCTGATTCTTTCATCAGCTTTCCTTTTTCTTCTATTTCTCTTTTCATCCTCTCCTTAAAAGCATTTTGGTGCATTGCATCCACTCATCATGCTAGACACTATCCAGATTTGCACCCAGCATGGTTTGGAAGATTTTTATTTTTTATCTGATGAGCTGTAAATATGTGGCGATGGGTAAATAAACTGGTATATATTTCATCTATCCAGATGTGACTGTGAAATAACACGTGTAAATGGGGAGATAGACTAAAGCAACTTTAAGTTAACTCTCAGCTCATCCTGAGGATATCCTCCACAGACCATGAAGCCTTTGACTTCCATGAGAAATGTAAAGCGATAGCAGGACATCCAGAGTTCATTTTTTTATTTAACCGACAACTGTAATTTGAGGCACTTTGCTGTGATCGCCTGAAGACTGTCCACAATCTCCTTGTGCTACAGTGAGCTCCCTCCCACTCTTTATGACAAAACGAAGTGCTGCTCCTAGTTCACACTTCATTACCCACAGTAATGCCTCAGCACAATGATGTATGGAACTCTTCTCACTCCCAGACTTGCTTCTGGCAGGAATGGCTCAACAAACTTGTAAAAGGGGATACAACAAAAGTGCTTCAAACAACTTTTATTTCCTCTTAAGAGTTTGAAAAAGACTAGTTTTGAGATTTATGACACAGCACTTTGTTTTGGCATGGACATATCTATTCTTGATTCTAAAAATGTGTCAATTTCACAAGGTATGAGTCACCGTGAGCAGAGGAAAAACACTACTTGAAAGTCTACAGTAAACAGACATTTTCTCAAGGATAAAACAGTAAATAGATTTTCTGTGTTGATCAAAATAATAAGGTGTGTGTAGGTTTAGGTATTTTTAATTACCTCAGATCTATATTTCACACCTAACATTTACGGCTCTCTAGAGAGTCATAAAATGTAAAAAAAAAAAATATTTAAACTTTGCGCATGGCCTTTACAAGATTACAACAAGACCTGAATTCAATTAAACACTTCTTTGAGGTTTCTGTGCTGAACATCAATATAAACCTGATACTAATATATCTGCATTGGTGAGGCCCGGGATATTATTGGTCAGGCTCCAGTGTACAATATTTCTTTTTATATTACTGTACAGCTTTAAGCTGCAAATGGGTACATTAAACCTTATTTTTTATTATCTTTTGAAATTACTTTTTAACTATGCAAATGCAGTTTGATGTTTTGAAAAAAAAAATGACGTAGCACATTGCCAGGTGGTTAATCTCTGTTAATATACACAGTGTTGCATCCTGATACATTTTCCTGTAATGCAGTAAATACGGTTTGATTGTACAACTTGGTTCTGGCTCACTTTGTTACACAAGTATGAACATAAAAACCTCTGAAAAAGAATTGAAATAGTGTAGTGGCATACCAAAAATCTTTAGAGTTTAATTAGTTTAACAAGACAGTTCAGTACATAATATAACTTGTGCAGTTGTTTCTAAACTTCTCAGGTACTATCTTACCACCACATCACTTTCTATCACTTCCTGATTTATTGTCATAGCACATCCAGATTTCCTCATTTCTGTCCAAACTATGCTGATTATTTGGTTGATTCATGAAGAATCTTCTCGTACAGAATTCCAGATATTACACAGACATAATTCAGTTGGAAGTTCAGACCAAGAGTTTGTAAAGTGGTCCAGACCTCTCGTGCTCGTATCTCATCTTCACAGAAAAATATTGGACATTTTTGTTAATTAACAAATGACTAAAGCTTTCACAGGAAGTCTGTCAACAAAAATACACCACCTGCAATCTCCAAAGCTCTTTAAAATATATTTCTTTAATATTATTATCTCCTCTACACTATTATCTTTTTCTTTATGACTAAACCTGCTTGTTTAAAATAATTGATTTCATTTTATGACTCATTTGCTCTTTAAACCACACCATTATATATGTAAATGTTGGTCTTCTGTATAAATTATTTGTAATAAAAGCCATGCCTTTTCTTTTTCTCCACATCTCCAACCCAGAGATCATTTCTTCAGGTGACTGCCAAAACTTTTTCAGAAAGAAAAAACAAGTTTTTAATAGAATAAGTAGCTTACAGCCCCTAACAGCTTTATATTTGCTTTTATGCATTAATTATCTTTCAGTTATCTCCCTCTTTTTTGATGCTCTGTTTGTTTAGTTTAATATCACTTTGTTTTTTTTCCAGCAAACATTTTTCCTACATCCAACAGTCTGGATAGGATGAAGGTTTTGACAATATTAACTCTTGTTTTATAATTAGTATTTTGTTTTCACAATTTTTTACCTCTTCCTAAGTTTCACAGTTTAATCACTGTTCATTCTCTGTAACAGATGTTCAAACCGAGCATTTTCATTTCTTCAACGTGAATGTTAATATTTTGTCTGTCACGCTCCACTCCGAAACAAACTCCTTCTGTTTTATCAGGATTTTGTTTTGCTCCAGATGCTTGTTTTTCATACAGGTTTGAAGAGAAGTTAAAACATCCATCCTGAGCTGATTTTTTACAACAGCGATGTTATTGGTGTAATCAATGGCTGTAACTTTGTGCATATATCTCACATGTGTACCAGCGATACAGCTGTCGTTGTTAATTCTATTAATTAAGGGACTAATGGCTATGATGTGTAAAGCAGCGCTCAAAGGATGACCCTGATTCAACCTCCCTCCACTACAAAGGAGTCTGTTAAACACCATTTACACTGACACAAACACTTAGCATACAGACAGTTTACCATTTCAATAAAGGCATCAGGAAACCATGTGCTTTCATCACAGCCAAGAGGTAATCTCTGGAGATGGAATCAAAAGATTTTTAGCCCAATTATGTAAAAAACGTTTTCTGGTTCGTAATAATTAAAAAAATTTGCACAAGATCAGCCGCCGATGTAATTGTCCTTTCATTCTTCCAATGTATTCATCCAATGTATAATTTTATCTTATTTTAGCAACCACTGTTCTAACCTTCACTACAAATGGAAATTAAGGTTTCAGACTTCATCAACCTTCAACTGATAAATAATAAAAATAATATTTCGATTTTTAAAAGAGCACAGTAGTGCCATCTCTTTTGTATTTAGCTTATAAACTCAATTTTAGCTTGATTTAAGCATGAACCAGATTTCATCTGTTGTCTACATCTGACATGATAATAAATGCTACATAATTCATTATTATGTTTTAATGATAGTTTCTTCTTCAGTGGAGTTAGGCGTTGTTTGTTTCAGACCAATACTTTGCCGTACCGCGTTTGTTTGTTGTATTTAATTCTCTACATTTAAATGTAAATACATATTTTAGTCGATATTTTAATATTTCCCATCATTTATAAGATTTGGCTAGAATTTTTAACTATGTTTTTTATTTATTTATGTAATTTAGTGCATCTTTTCGACTCTGTATTAAGTTTGTAGAAGCCTGTCTTGACTGATCTTCTGGAGGACTAAAGATCTGAGAAACCATATAAAACTGTTCCATAATAAGTTACTTTGAAGTGTGAAGATACACATATATCCTGTCAATACATGTTTCTGTTTTGAATCAAACCTGGTAGAAGAAGCCCAAGAGGCATTAACAGTTAACTTTGCCTCATTACAGATTTCTTTTAAAGGTTTAGCCTCTGGACTCACATAAAATAATCCTGTACCCCATGCACCATCAATAATTTTCCTTAAAACAACTTGCTTTTCTTTCGTGCCTCTGGAGCAGTGTAAACATTTATAATATGGTGACTTTCACCTCAATAAAAAATCCGCCTCACATGAGCAGTCTACCTGACATACGTCTCTTTTTCTAATTATAACATTTGTTTAAAAAGGATCACCATCAGCTCATCTTTCACCTCTTGATATTGCACATTTCCCTTTCTCCCACATTTCTGTCGCTTTATCAACATCTTCATTTGTTTTCAGTCTCAGTTCCTGAGTGCACGGAATAATAAAGTTAGTATTCAATAAATTATGTTCTGTTGTCTATAAAAACTTGACTGAACACCGTGAGCATTCCAGGTGGCATTTTTAAGGAAGCCCATAAGAAAAACAAGGTGGTGTCAGTTCTATGGTGATGGTTCATGATAGAGATGTTTCCCCATTTTATTTGATTAGAACTGAGCGTCTTTGTAATGTCTTCAAATGGTGTTTTTCCTTTTGGGTTAAGAGCATCACAGGGGCAGTGAACTCTCGTGAACTGAAATACTCTCAGAGTCGAACCTGTTGTAAAGCGCGGAGGGTATGAAGTGCTACATCAGCTTTTTCATTATTTTTGTCACTTGAACCCTCCTCACCTGACAGAGAAGAGAAATCATCAAGGAGGAAAGTTGAAGTCTGCAGCTCCATTGTAAGAAGATGCTCCTTGGATGCGGGCTGAGAATTTGGCCGTTTGAAGCAGGAGCTCGAGCTGCCAGGAGAATGGAGGTATTCCTTACTGGTACTGGGTGGCCAGTGGACACCAGGCTGCCGCTGTGGGGCCTGTGGAGGACCAGTCTCCTGCTGCTTCTGGGCTTTCGCCTCAACATAGGCGGCAGGACAGCTTTGCCTTTTTCGCCAAACAGGCTGCAGAGACCCTCGGGTATGCACTCCTAACCCTTTGTTGCCCCAAAGGCCACATCTCGCAGCATTTCACTGCTGGGCACTGGCAGATTGACAGATGAAAGAGCAGATGGATTGACCAGGGTAAATAATTCTCCCATTATAGGGACCAAGGATTGGGAATTTGAACAATAAATCCAATGGTGTCTTCAGGCATTCTGACTGCACTTCTATACCAGATTCATTGACAGGTTTATTTGTATGTAGGATGTCAGAACTGGTTCAGATAAATCCACAAATTTACCATGAGTTTGTTGTAGTGCCCATGGATGATTCAACAAGATCCCCAAACCTAAATGACAGAATAAGACCGACCATAATGATGCATACAAGCGTTTGCCAAAAGCGACTTGCAGTACAGCAGAGCATTCTTGAAATAGCACACACGGCATTATACATACACATAGGGTTTCGCAGCACCACTGACTTTCATTCAGGGAAGAAAACTTCTTTGTTAGGTGTCATAATATCCAGACAGTTTAAAAAGTGAATAAATGTACGTAAATGCTGGAAGTGAAGTAGTTACGAGGGTGACGTCACTAGCCTAAATTATGTATATAAAAAAGACATGATATGCAAAACGTCAGTGAAGTTTATATAAAAAAACATGAGTTGCAATAGAAATTGTTTACTTTTGTTTTCACATCGGAAAAGAACCCTGTTCTCCTGGATGAAAGTTCCTGTTTGTTCGACCCATCAAACTCACTTTGCATCGGCATCAATCTCTTCTACGTGAGCAAGATAGTGGAGGAGGACAATATAAAGTGAAAATATGAGACGTATTTTCTGCCTGTACGAACGGCTTATATGGACATTTTTGAAAGCAGACCAGTCTGGATGATGCAATGGACCAGTCTTTCCACTCTGTTTTTCTACTTTTGGAGGTTTGAACTCCCAGAAAGTGTTGCAGGAGAGCTTGTTAAAGTAAGCACAGTTCAAAGTATCTCTTGTTAGGGCAAAGCACTGAAGAAATAAACCTCAGGAGATACTAATCCAACACGAGTCGAATAGCACTAAGGGGTCGGCCCCGTGCTCACCAACTCATTGTGAGGGATCTCATTTCAGCCAAGACCGGGAAGGGTCCCAACTGGGGTTTACCATGGATCTGTCTGGGCCCTTTCATGGGACAGATGGGTGTATGGTGGTTGTATCTGTACATTGATTTGGTTGAATACTGGTCTTTGATGCTTAAAGAGCATCTAATCATTTAATGAATGAACAAAATTTCAAAAATTCAACGAGAAATTCAAAATTAAATTAATATCTTTGAATTGGATGTAACAACATACTCCAGACTCAGTATTCATTGGAAAACTGCTCTCTTTTAAATTTAGCTATTAGTGTGGACTTGACTATCTCAAATGATGATGGTCTTGGCATTTGATTGGCCTAATCAAATTGAAGAACTGAGGAAATTATAGGGCCCTGCTGATACTTGACTCATCCTAATTTGTTGAACCTTTTATCACAGTCATTTTACTTAATAAAGTGATTTTGTAAGAATAAATCACTGTGGTAACTCAGGGGGCATGGAACCAGCTGTTAGAGAGATATCTGTGACAACTCTTATTTTGGCGTGTACTCACTCACCAAGTCGTATCTTTTTCTCGCTGACTTTTCCTCACCTGTTCGGTCTCCCGCTTTCATCACTCACCTAATCCTTTCCTTCAATCACCCGAAAGAGCTTGTTCTGGGCAAATTTATTTGGAAGTGTGTGTAGTAGCTCACATAAAATGTAGATTGAAGACACAATAATAAAGACGAAGAGCAGCTGGGCGAGCGTACAACACACAACAGGAACAATACTGAACTGTACTAAGAAGGGCATGAATCTTTGCACCCATAACGGCCTTAAAGGACAGCCGGTACACAGGTGGCTCATGTCTTTTATGGAATGGCATCTTAGGAAAGTACGTCTAATTTTCAAGCTATGTAAATATTAGCCTAATTTTATTACCTAAGATGTTTAATTAATTAATGCACACAATAAAAATCATGATAAACATGATTCTGAGAGCTTGTTAGAACTTCTGAACACTCACCAGATGTGAAAATGACTGTACTCAGAGAGCATACTGACAATTTTCTAATAGTGGGAACGCTGTATGTGTTTCCCACCTTAGCTAATTATAATCATAACCCACAGCCCTGCAGTATTTCACTCTATTCATCTAATAGGGACTGATTTAGATCTAGCTTGCTGCATGAATACAAACAAACCGATAGGATAAAAAGGAAAACAGGAGTACTGTATAGACAGAAAAAAAGCTTAAATTGTCATGTGAGCAGAGAGGATCACAGCACTGTCTGAGGGAGAGATGGACAAACCAAATTCTCCTTTAGCATTATCATATTCCCACATTTGACCATCTTTCCCATCGGCTGGGATTATTAAAGCTGAATAAATTGGAAAAGTAGCTGGCCTCAACTCTGTTTTAGCAAAAAACATTTTTAACAAACATTTTCACATGAATACTTAACATCTACTAGAGAATAATTGGAGCAGCAGGAGAAGATGTGGAAACCTCGTTAAAATGTTTTCCTGTCAACAGAGTACATGGAAGAGCATGATGGGAAACAGAGATGATATGTACTGCATCATGACTGACTGATGCAGCGAGATCATGCTCTCTACAAGGCACACAAATTTCACTTTTTTAAGACAATGGAGAGCTATTATGTTAAATCTTCCTCAACCACAAACGATGAAGCTGAATTCCTTTAATTTATAGTGGTGCATTATGTCATCTTATCCATTTTGAGCATGGAAAAAGGACTTTCTCAGGTCATTGTCTTTCAGTGGGTTTAGAATAAAACAAAAAAGAGCATGACTTGATGCTAATTTATATATATTTAAAAATATAATTATTATTTTTATGAGGTAAATGGCATTCACGTGTTACATGTTGTTAGGGTTACAAAATGCTTTGACCGCCAGCAACAAAATGAAGCAACAACTGTTTTCTCAGATATTTTTTAAGTTCATGTTCTAAGCATCTAATGAGAACATTTCACAGGATCCCAGACATATAATCATTGGTAAGAAAAGTGTAGATGAATCACATGAGTCTGTCTGTCTGTGCTGTTTGTTATATTATAAATATAGCGGGCTGCCTGGTTATTTTTTCCCACGCAGACACACAGCATATGTGCATGTCAGCAGTCAGCTGCTATACTTTGGTGTGTGCTAACTTGCAATTTTAGAACATGAGGCGAGGCAACAGTGTCAGGGATTTTTATGTTCATGGTTGTGAAAGTAACTAAACCAGAGCCAAGTGCTAGAATCACATACAGTATTCACTGCACTACAGGGAAATGTGTCAGGATGCAACACTGTGCCTGTATTAACAAGGATTAGCCACCTGGGAATGAGCTACGTCATATTTTTAACATCAAACTGATGTGCACAGTTGAGGCAATGCGAGGCATGATCAGTCAGACTTCGTTGGCATAAGATCTTTGAGATTGGATTGATGTGTCAGCATGGACTTAATAGATACATTTGAGAAATCTCAGACAAACATATCCAGGACAGGGATGCAACTAATGATTCTTATTAACGCTCAATCTGCCAATTATTTTTTAGATTGATTGATTGGTCAATAAAATGTCAGATAATATTGGTGATTTCTTTAAATGTCTTGTTGTGTCAGTCTATAACTCAAATATATTCAGTTTAATGTGATATACAAAAGTTTTAGAGGTCCAAAAAATAATTTACGTAATTTACAATTGCCATTATGCATGAAGAAATCTGTTAAGATTATCAAAGTAGTTGGTGATTTTTCTTCTGATGATCAATTCATCTATTAGTCAACTAATTGAGATTCTAAACCATGAATCCCATTTCAATTTATTTTATCTTACAGAATTAACTGTACGAAAGTAGTATCAAAGGGAGTACATAAACCAATATTTTGTCCATCAATTAATTTCTATCTGATAATGTACAGCGTCGCAGTGGAATTGTAGTTATCTTTCAGTTTTATGTGAACATTTCTGCATGTACAGCTCATAAGTTTTAGTGCATTTAAGAAAGTCTGCATTGAAAATACATCTTCAGAACAACAAATGAGGACCTGTAACTTCAGAACAAATGCTAAAATAATGCTTAATCAGCAAGAAGTTTTAAGTGACTAACTGGCTGGACCACTGCAGAGGAAAAACCCGTCTGTCGCGGGCTAATACCAGCTACAACTCAGCTGAGATCAAATACTCCCGATTATCCTTCCATTAACCTACAAAGGCCTCCAAACAACGGTCACATGACAGCATCAAAGTAAGTCTTATAATAGCTCTTTGTTGGCTGAAAGCTGGAGCAGGCTGAGAATAACAATTATTCTTAACAGTGGATGGAGCCAGTCGACAACCTAATTAGAGGGTCAGAATGTGAGTGGGTCCTTAATTGCACAATGACACTAATCTAGTTTGAGTTATTAAATTTTTAGTTGAAATATTTTTCAGCTTTTGAGAAATAATTAGTTATTTTCATGCTTGCCAGAGGGGATTTGCCTATCCCCAAAATCTGAGGAAAATCCTGATGGAAGGCTTGGAATGGATAATTGGCAAATGATTATTGATGGTAAATCAAGTGATTATTAGGATCCGTCACTTCTATAGTATTTGCGAAATCGCATCAGCACACGCCCTGAACAAATCCTGCACTGTGAAGATTTCAATGCAGACTACAGCACAAACAGCAAATGAGAGCTTTGCAGAATATTTACATAAAGCATGAAGAAGGTAGTGAATTAGATAAACATGAAAAATGGGTGAGTTTCGCTTTCTGTGTGCTGTGCATTTTCAAAATATGATAATATTTTTAGAATCCAACTACATTTAATTTACAGAAACATACCTAAACAAACGTTTAAAGGTCAGTGCCACCATGCTTTACCCCTTTGAGTAAAAAGAGAGAAGGTGATTTAAAGTTTGCATTCAAGGGCATGGTCACTTTTGTATTGTTGCATTGCAATTCTGATCCAAGAAGGATGAAAAACAGGAGAAACGCACTTTGAGACCAAAGGGGAGGAATATGTTGCAGAGAACAGACTGAGAGCGCTGGACAACAGAAGAGGAGCACACCCATCATTTACCAAACATCAGCCCCTGGGGCGGGCAGCTCTGTGAGAGCGCTGGAGCCATTTCCAGGGCAACTGTGATTGTTAGAACTCTGAGAAACAGCAAACCATGGAGCAGAGGTTGTAAAGCAAGCCAGCTGCTAAGGTTTAGCTTCCAGTCTGGGTCAGAGATCCTTCTCCAAGGCTGGTGGAGATTTCACAATAAGAGAAGAGAGATTATGGTCTTCCCGCCGCTCTGGTGGTGGTGGTTGTAGCGAGCCAGGGGAGGATCAGATGATGTCAGTCTCAGAGACCCGGGAGGGTACTGCAGTCAGTGAGCTGAAGAAGTGAGTTCAAGCCTCTGGTGCAGTGTTAAGATCTGGAAGATCGAGACAAGGTACACTAATAGGCTAAAGGCAAAATTGGAAGAAGGAAAGTAGCAGAGCTCCGGGCGAACTTGCACCTATTTTATAGCAGCAAACAGCTGACCGCCATAACAGCGGATGATTTGTTCACGCAAGCCTGGAACCCAACAGCTGCTATGTAGCATTAGTAAACAGTCCTGTGTGCCGATAAAAAGTCTTCATTTCAGGTGATCCAGAATCAGGTAAGGCAGTTCAGTTTGCACACAAATCCAAAATATTGTTGGAGAATTGAGCAGCAAAGCGTTTGTATTTGCATGTGTGTCATTGAAAATGACTGCCCCAAAAAAAAAACAGGCACTCTGAACACTTTTAATTATCTAATTATCTCTCTGCTAGTGCCTTTTTACAGTCAGAATTAGTGAAGTGTCAAGCACAGACTTTCAGTCGGTTTTTCTCCCTTCCAAAATCCTTTAGGTTTTACTTTGAGCAACTTTTTCTCACGCTGAAGGCTCTACAGAGTGCTGAGTGAAGGATCAAAGGACCTGCTGTGTGTACCTAAATATAAAGAAGCACGGGTCAATCAAAATTGAGCTGCCTTTTGAAAATAAGGGGATGATGCTTAATAATGTTGCAGCTGATATTTGTGCACTTCTGTCAAGCTGCCTGACTGCCTTACCCATTAGATTAGGCACTTGACTGAAAACCAGTATTGGCCCATTTAACCTTGTATCCTAGCAGCCAATTGCATCTCATTGTAAATGAGTACAAGGGTGTCTCGCTGTGCTGTATTATACATTAAATTAAAGCCTGAGCACTGAAATGTGCACCTCGCAACTAAACAAGCAGCTCTCTTTGTAGCTTTACAGTGCATTGACAAATGATTTGTTGTTGTTTTGTCGTGCTCAGTGTGCTGAGAAGATGATGGAAGCTGACAACAGCGACTTTTGATATTTGCACATCGCCAAAATTTCCGTTTGGTTCATTAGCAGTGTTCCTCATGTATGTCAAGATTCATCCCTGGGTTGGCAATGAATTTGAGTGTTTGCCCAATTGAACTCATAGTTGGCTTCTTGTTGGCTTGATGATTTTTTCCCCCTCAAAGGCACAGGGCAGATCAGTGAAATCATTCATACGAGTACTCAACCATCACAGTGCTTTGAAGACCTGCTCTACCATGTCTCTCAGATCTGATTGGATGCTCTACAGCAAGTTCGTGTGACCAGATCTTAAATTCAAATTCCGCATTCAGCCCCTATCCAGAGCAGTTAGTCTCTATTGTTAGCACTTCAGACATTAGCATCCAACTTATTATCATACCCAAAGGTGGTACCGTGGATCAAAGGCAAGGATGTACTGTTTAATATTTCTGCCTCATTACAGTATAAGGGCTTTTGATTACTGGCCTTTGTGTGCCTCTGTCAATTTGAGGCAGTGATGTCCTTTGCTGTTCAGCAGGAAGTGCAATATTAATAGCAGCGGATCTTCGCTCCTGAATTAGGGAAGGACTCCGAGGTGCAACACAGCCAGTTCCAGCCAGTACAGGGCCTGTAATTGGTCTTCATATGTCACCTGCTTGACTTTATGTCACATGTTCTCCCTTTGGGAAAACTACTGTACCCATTAAACTTATGTCACTGTCTATATTAATCGTACCTTTTCAATGTAATGATCCAGTGTTTCACATTTGACACACTGAGTCACTGTAATGGCCATGTCGCCTACTCATCCCTGTGTTATTAATGGACCACATGTCATTCTTATAAGAGGTCGCAAATCCACTATGTTGAAACATTCTTAATTTAGCTTATTGCATGTGTAAATAAGTCAGTTTTATTTCCACCCGTTTTAAAAGAGTCTGCATACTTGCTTGTCGGGTACTTAGTATTAAAAAAAACAACAATACACTATAGGTAATTTAGCAGGTCTACATTAAGTGTTCCATTAATAGGGTGCAAAAAGCAAAGCGTAATATATTCACATTGCCCTGTGCCTTTTAAGCAGGGCGCACTGACTAATTTCACCTGAATCCAGGCTTCTGCTTAACGGATCACAACATGCTGTCAGCGAGCCGGAAGAGTACAATCTAACCCCCTTGTCAGTATTATGCATATGAGCCCATTATCTGCTCATTCGCAGCTCTGTGAGGATACATTTACAGTACCTGCTCCGGAGCATCCCTCTGCTCTGCTGTGAGAGCCAGAGCTAACTGACACTCTGCAGGTGCCCATATATATCGGTCCTATATGCTTGAGTAATTAGAGGAAGAGGCCCGGGCTAGCATGAAGGTTGTTATTGTTTACCGTGGTTGAATAAGCAGTGTGATGAGATGGGCTGGCTGACTGATGGTGTAAGAACTACCCCGGTGTCAATGCATCGATTCACTCATGCGCTCAAGCAGATGAAGCTCTGAGATCATCCCCTCACCCCCTACCTTCAATAATATACCAGTCAGCCATAACACTGCCTTTCCTTAGTGTATTAGTTTAAACATATGGTAAAAGGATATAATGTGCATGTATGTATGTCATATTTGCTGCAGAGAAAATAACATGCACCTGCTCCATCGACCATTAGCTATTATCGTATCGACACCATGAGCTCCAGGACTTCTGTTTAAGCCTCCAGTAATTATCTGATAGAGTGGTTTCTTTGGCTTCAGTATAAAAAAGGTCAAGGATGTATAGA
>CAFUXE010000544.1:196966-225167 GCA_903364295.1 Serranus cabrilla | reverse complement strand
ATTTAACTAATAATTATGATGTATTATTATAGATTAAACTACCCAGCAGTATACAATTTAGTTACAAGTACAAACCTTTAGCAGCTGAAACACAGTGATGAACAATTTGATGCACCCATAATTTTGATTCAATAACATAATATCCAATTTCTGCCCAAATATGCAACTTCTGAGTTCCTAGATAACAAATGCTTCACGATGCTTCTAGTAGTTTCTGAGATACAGCCATTTTCTTATCATATTGATTCTTTGGGCACTAAAATATTGCAAAGAACAGTTGCCCCAGCCTGTTCCCAAAGAATAGATATTGTATGATAAGATAAACTCACTTTCCAGCCAAACAGTTTGACAGATTATAAAAATGTCTCAGCCTAAGAAAAAGTCCATGAGGACAATAAAATTTCAGTTGCAGGCACAAATAGTACAAAAGCATGCATTCTTCTAAATGGTCCATTCTGCAAAATGAGTCCTTATAGTACTTCAAGTATCTTTGGATGCGTAAAGCTATTTTACTTGTTTCTCTTGTGTAAGTAGTTGAGTATTTCTACACTGTGGTATTACTAGTTACTTAAGAACAAGATTGAAGTACTTCTCCACCACTACAAACAAATATCCCTGTTTCACCTGGCAGATTGATGTTTCAAAGGTGACTGATTCTGATCAAGGCACACAGACCAATGCTGAGCTCATTCTAAATGGAGAAACCTCATCTGAAGCACAGCTTGAGAGAGCTATTGTAGGTGTCATGAAGGGTTCGCTGTATATGCGAGAGCCACAAGATTTTTTATTAGCTGCTGATATGAAATTGCATGTTGCGAAGGAGAAACGTCATCAAGTGCCAATGAGGATATTGTGTTGGGAGAGGCAGTTTATGGTTTATATATAACTCCTAAAGACACATTTGTATAAGCACAAGTCGCACTTGAAAAAGGAAAAATAATCTAAAAAAAATGCTCCCTCTTCTTTGCTCTCCCTCTGTCTCTTTTCATTTTAACTGACACTAGCTCACCCAGTGTTTTGTATAACTTTGCAACCTTGGTGGTTAATTTATGAGCAATTCTAAAAAGGGCAAATATTTCAGCAAAACTACTCTGAGCAAGTAAAGCATTTCTTTGCATATCAGGCTGATAATTCTGTACGCCTACCCACTGCTAATGAAACTGTCTGCTCTTCAAGTCTTCATAGTGAAGTGTGTTTCTCGCACATGGCAAAAATATTACCAGTACAACTTGACTGAGTCTTCCACCAAATGTTTAAATGATGAAGCCGGGGTAATGCTAATGAAGCACATTGCTAACATATGGAGCCCACAAAGCAAATGTCTAACAGTTACCGAGTACATACTTAAAAAGTAAAATAGTAGTTATTTATCTTTTGCTTGCTCTTTTCAGTTTTCATCTCATTACTGTTTTATTCTAGCACATGTTCACGTTTCCACACTTCCCTATTCTTACGATGTTTTGGATTCCCAGAGTTGTTTATATGATAATGATAAAGGCTTGTCTAAGACGGTCGGCTGGCATTTAATTGAAAGGGCTTACTGAATATTTTCTTTATTCCTTTTTATTTGAATACAATGTGCTATTACAGTGGTTTATTAAAAGCAAGCAGCTCTAATTCAAATCATGCCTAATGCCATTTAAAACACGTATACATATGTAAATTATGGTCTTTCATGGCTAATTACTTCATCATGACTGTGCTAAAAGAGTGAAGGTTTTCTTTTTAATTAGTAAAATACTTCAGCCATTTTAGGCTTTTAATTTATGTTATCACTAAAAGTATCGGATGATATGATGAAATGATTTTTTTCAAACATCTGCTCACAGTTGTTCTTAATGACGCAGCCTGTACAATGTGCATACAAACACTATTCTTCACATGCCTTATTATCATAGTGTTGCAATGCAGGTGACAAATTGCACAAAATAGTGCAAATAGGATTAAACACATTCACACACTATAATTCTCTTTCACACATACACACAAACAAAGCACTGCACACCTTTTGTTTATATAGATGAGAGGCCCAACTTTCAGCAGTGTGTAGCATTAAATGAGGCGGATTCCCTGTGATGTTCTTATCACCTCATCCCGCTCCTCTCCAGGGTCCACTAATGCCTCCCCTTCCTCGCTGATGCTTGACAGAGCCGATGCAGTTTGGAATGAGCGGAGAGGAGATGAGCGGCTGGCCCAGATATGACAGAGAAACAGACAACACTGAGGTCCTCTGCCCAGTAGGGATGGAAGTAATTACTGACAATATTATCTCCAGCTGTGGACTGCTTGGGCTGCTGTACTTTTTCCACACTTTGCCTCGGAGCCTTAAGGTCTGCTGGGATTTCCTTCTGTTGTTCCTCCGTTACCTTTTTCAATTTATTGCACAGTTGCTTTCGTACAAATACTATGCAAATTCTGCGTGATATATTATACATGCTTAGGCTTAAATATAGCACGCAGAAATATGCAGCGTCACACTCTTTTATCCTTCTGGTAAAAAAAAATTCCCTCACCACTCTGCTGAAATAAATGCATGTTGTCATGCTGAAAATGATTTTGGGGTCTGTAAATTAAATGAGCAGTTCTGTTAATCATTGTCTGTTGCATTTTAACCTCGGGGAAATTATGTCCCACCCACATGAAAATGAGTTTTGTTTTCATTGTTAAAGAAATGTGAGGACGCTCCTCAATTATAGGCACTAGATATATTAAATGTTCTTCACCTTGTTAAAAAATAATGCACCTGGCACAGGAAGGAGAGTAAAATAATGAAAAGCAATCCCGGTGTCACAATCTTTATGTTAGGATAAGTTAGAGAGGGATAATGTGCCAGAAAAGATGATAAATGTATTTTTAGCCTGGATTTTCCACTTATACTGGGCTGTTTATTATGATGAGGAGCTCCCTGCAGAGCTAATGTCAGTCACACAAGTAAATGCCAAACTGTGATCGGCTCATTATGGTGAGAGACTAAGCATTGGAGAGCGATGCTGGCGCGCATTCCCTCCTTCCCCTCCTTGTGTTTGTGCCATACCACATGTTGGCATTCGTGCACGGCCTGAAATAGATACAAGGGGCCTATGGAGAAGTGCATTGCGGTGCTGAATTTACAGTTCCCTCTTTAATGTGAGAGTACAGTAGAGTTTTGAGGTCACAGCAGAGGGAGAGTACAGATTAGCTGTTGGGAAGAACAAAATGAAGTAAATGGTTTATTGATTCTGCCCCTCCCTCAGTTAGAACATTATAGGATGGGACGAGATGTTAATAAAGACTGAAGCTTTAATCAGATGACACCTACACTGTCTAGCACCTGCTGGGTGATGCATGCAACTGTAGTTCCCACAGACTGTTCCTATCCTGCTCTCTGGGAAGTACAGTAACTTCAAATGAATGATTATATTACTGTTGCAGAGAGCTATAAAGTTCCCAGGGTGCCAAGATCAAGGAATGCAATATAACTAAAGGTACTGTTTCTGATCCTTTTCTAAGACTTAAACATAGTCTAAGTGGGCCTGGACAAGTATTATTAATGAGTTGCATCAGACCAAATTGATCAGAGCCTTAGAGAAGATTATCAAAAGCATTTGAGAGAGAAAGAGAGAGAAGCTATTGATTCTTCGGGTTGGTTGCTTAGCTTTTCCACTGAAATCTCATTAAGGATGAAGAGCCCTGCCACAGTTGGCTTTGAGCTGTGTTTACCATCTTCCACATAGAATTTTTTAATTACGGGAGCTGCCTAGCTGCCAGAATCGATAGTTAAGAATCCCACACCAATGGGTGGGGAGAGGAAACCCACTTTAGTTTGGAACTGGAAAAATGAAACAGATGGACTTGAGCTTTTTGCGCTGGGGCCCAAGTTCACAGCAGTGTCCTTCAAAGCCTCGCTTTCGCCTCGCATGGCCTCGACGAAAGAAAGAAAAAGGGAAAAAAACAAGACAGCAAGACTGGCAAAATGGAAAGAAATGGCTATGCTGGAGAAGGTTGGTCAGTTATGCTTGTTATTTCTTTCCCTCGCAGATAAAAGCGTCATTAGCTCAAGGTCGGTCCACTTGCACTTCCTCCTGCATTTTCATTTTCTTCACATGGGTTCTGCTTTTTACAAAAAGGTGCTGTGTGAAGGGAGAAAAGCTCTCCTCCTGACACAGACCTTGCAAACATGATTAGATGATGATTTCATTCCCCTGTAAATCTCTATCAGCACTCTCAGTTAATGCAGCACTCAAAAAGATAATCAAGACACTCTGTGACCAATGTCACTGTTGAAAAATGAAGACATTTGCATTTTAGTACATGAGGGTGTAAGTGTAAGTAAAATGGCAGAAACTATAGGAAAATTTTAAATCATGTCTATATTTTTTGCAATGCTAAAAACAAATCCAAACAATTTCGTTGATGCACAAGAGCATATGGTAGATTTTCAAAAGAAAAAGTCTAAAGATACACCTTAGAAGTAATAAGTCATATGTAATCATCATAAATGTTCCTCTCTTAACCTCCAGTTCAATCTTTAAGGTGGAAATATCATTTGTGAAAATAGGAACACTCCATATGTCTTCTGCCAAGTCCAATTTAACTGAAATGTAAAACAACATTAACGGTTAATTAAAGATAGAATTCATCTCTGATAATTAACATCTCCCTTCTATTTGAGAACTGCAACCACACATCGCACAGGACGTGGTGGAGGAAAATTAGGGTTTAATGAGACTGATGCAGTTGAAGGAGAGACAGCGCGAGACCTGGTGAGAAAATATACACTTTTCATTTAACAGACTGAAGGGTTTTACAGCCTCTGAATTTTACTCCAGGCAACAGGGCAGTAAAACAATCCGGAGACCTATCAAAATATTTGACAGTGCTTGAAACACATTAAAGCAATCAAATCAAAAACACATTTATGGTGGAGATCATGTTACTGTATGCACGGGTATATGTCCATGATGAAACTGTTCCCCGCAGGCTAATCAGCGCAGAGCTGGGGAAATGTCAACATTGATCATGCCAAATTGTACAGGCAGAGCATCAGCGGCTCATTACATATATATTGATAAGGGTTATAAGAGCTAAATTCAATTAGCCAATACCTTAAAATAATGAAGCTCCTTGTTCCTTCACAGCAATTACATCCATCATTCAAGTTGATGCCAATAAATAACATACTCAAATTAGCATGACTATCAGTGGTTAGCCTTCTGCATAAGATGAAAACCTTATGTCAACTTCAATGAGCATGAGAACTCAATTAAAATCAGGCCCAACACATGGTCTCCATTTGTTGATAGAAATTAAAATTCATCAGGAGCGCAGTAAGAAGCAAATGTTAGATCTATGATATATTTTAAAATACGTTGCTTTTACTTTAATTATTTTGGCCACAGATGAGGTGAAGCCTCCAACCTTAACCACAATGTGGCATTCATTCATTGTCCACTCAGTCTGTTTTATAGGTGATGAAACTCATCCAATATTGCTGAGCACGATGTGAGAGTGCAAGAGGGAGCAACATAAACAGTATTGACACAAAGCGTACATGCTTTCTTAATGTCCTCGTCAAACTGTCTAGCTTAAAAGCCAGCTGCTCTAATTAGCTATGGATTCTCCTGTACAGTGGTCCTTCATTATTTGACGCGATGTCATTTGTCCAAGCAACAACAGTAAGTGTTTGAGCAGCTGCTACACCCTAAGTGAACCTCTAAATTATGGTTCACAGAAGCATCAGTAAACATAGGCTGAATTGCTGTCACAGTTTATGTAGCTGAGGATTTTCCTGGCATCAATGTCCACTTTGGTTAATACCTCCAGTTATTGCCTGAGGGACCACCAGTTTGTTAGACTGGGATGATATCAGCTGACTGAGGGATTGGAAAACTGGAATTTCTGACTGCCCTGTAACAGGTTTTTAAATCCTTGTCAGACACTTAATGCCTTCACTACGTCAGGAAATCAGGAGTCACAGGACTGGCGTGTCTAATACACAACCTTAATGGTTATTTGTACTCCGGCACAGCGGTGCTTTGAAGTAACTGTTAGTATCAGCATGCTAACAAGCCCACAATAACAATGCAAACAAGCTGATACTTAGCAGGTATAATTACTACAGCATTCACTTCCTTAGTTCAGCATGTTAGCATGCTAGCATTTGATAATTAGCACTATTCACAAATGCCAGAGCCCAGTGAGAACACCTATTGTAAGTGTTTTTCCTGGTTTTAAAGACTTGATTAAAACAGATGTATTTTTCATCACTTCACAAAATGTTTGGGCAACTCTATTATTTGCCTTTACCCTCTTAGTCATTACATATACTTGGAAAATTGTTACAATATCAAACAACTGATGAACAAACAAACGAACTTTCCATCTCTTCAGCCGTGTCGCTAGCATGGCTGAAAATTCACACTAGAAAGCATTTGAATGATTGCAGTGATGCTGATGCTCAGCAGCCTCACTGAAAGCACAATCCAGTCACAAGGTGTTTCTAAATGTAAAAGATGCAATGCAAGTGTCAACACATGGGCTGCTTGCTTGCTTTTGCATACAGTAATGAGACTACAGAATCCCTCTGAAATATCAAGTCCCAGTCCCAGCGTAAAAGGATCTCCCTGATGTCTGACATTGTGTGCTAGTAGCTGGCTCCGTTTTATCATGTTTGGAATTTTGTGTTTGCCTTCTCCTGCCAGCGTGGGGCCTCAACGGAAGCAGCTCATCAAATCTGGGCTGTGTAGTCGTTCCGATTTTGAGGCATGCACTAGCAGGGATTCTTATATACGTATCAGAACATCATTAAACTCACTTAGATGCCTTTGTGAATTGATGGAGCTATTATTGTTTGGAACATCTCTGCTTTGATGTGCCCCAGATTTATTCCCTTCATCCCTTTTTGAGCCGTATAGTGTTTTGCTTTGTGCTACAGTTATTTGTCCTCTGTTACAAGTGAAACATAAAGAATCCTTCATGGCTCAGGAACTATTAATTTCTGTTCTCTCTTACAGACAAAATAATATGTCAGCAATGTTTATATTAGGCTGTGTCTAGCTCCAAGTATAGTGTCAGTGTCCCGAGGCGTAGTGCAAGAATGCACTGGTCCAGTGGAGTCAAAAGCACCTGCACAGACACCTGCAAAAATCCCCTGTGCATTTCAGTGGAATGCTTCCCTCAACACAACCAAACTCAGCACACTTTGTGCTTGTTTCAGTAAACACGATCTTCAAGGTATGCATTTTTGGTAGCAACCTACATGGCCTATGTCACCAAGTGTTTCACACTCAAACTCAAAGCCTCAGAACCACTCAGCTCTTTTCCCTCTGAAGAATTCTAATCAATCAGGAAGCCCTCCGGCCACCTCCACAAGCGCTCTCTCATTCCCAGCCAGGACAAAAAAAGACTTCAGTCAGTTGGGAATATAGAAAGAGGAAATACTGAGGCTTGTGGATAAAATGAGTGCCTGAAGTCTAATTTTGGTAGATGAAAGCCTGGGAACATTGTGGCAGAATCCAGCCTTTTCCCAAAGAACCTATTCACAGTCAGGATTGAAATCAAGCACTGGGAAATCAGACTGCTGTTTCACATAATTTTCAACTGACTGGCAGAACAGACAAAATAATGTACGTTTGATTAGCCAAATGCACCAGGGAGTAAGCAAGCTGTATGTCTGCTGCTTGGGTTTAATCTGTAAATGTTTTGTGGCAATGAAATACATCAGCAGACATTTAAAATTTTGTTATACACATAGGGTACATAATAATAATGCCTCCTTGGTGATCACAGAGTAGGTAATGATTTTTTAAAAAAAGCACTAATATTGTGAATTTATTGTACAGAGGAGACAGATAAATGGTGAAGTGTGTGGTATTTAATTCTATTAACATAATCAATCTAAACTAAGAGTGACATTTAGCTAATATCTGACTGGCATTTCATGTGATGTGATTAGGTTACTGACTAAACTTCTACCAATCCAAAGTTCAGTTTGGTTGATTATTCAGCTTCAAGTATCTAAAAGGTGGTACATTCAGTTTAAACCTACTAGGAAAAATTAAATTGGAAATTAAAAAGAAAATAGAAAATGGCTGCATGGCTGCAGTCCATTTTTCATCCACGCTGCACATTTAAGACCTCGGACTTCATGAATTAATCAGCTTGTAGGAAAAGCACACAGATGTGATTGGCCAGAGAAAAGCCATAGATAACTTTTTTTTCCATCTTGTTAAATATGCTTCACACTGGTGGAGAGTCCCTGGTCGTTCAGCTCTATAAGAAATTAAAGAACCTCTGGTGACATTATAGCCATCTTACTCTGAGATGGTGATGGGGAGAGACACAGGAGAGCTCAGGTGGAATTCACCCCCAGGCCAGTGGGGAAGCTAATCACTCTTGAACTCTATCTATGGGCACAGGTTGAGGACATTTTTGTGTAAAATGATCTTTATGTCACAGCTTTTAAAACAGATCTGTCTGGAGTTCTGTTTTTTCGAGAGGAACAGAGCATTGTGGATTAATGCCATTCAATACAAGACACCCAGAAGACATTTTCCACTCACAGCACATTAAAAGAAATCACTTCATTAATGGTAAAACTAAATTATGATATTTACATTGATAGTACCTTGGCATCACAGTCTCCAATGAGTGTCAAGATGAAGCCAGTGGAACTTGTGTCACTTGCGTCTCAGAAGAGGTTTGACAACATTTGACAACATTTTTAATGCTACGGCTTTTAAAACTGATCTCTCCGGAGTTAGGTCACGGTTTTAGAAAAGAAAAGAACATTGTGGATTTGTGCAAATCAGTACAAGACATCCAGAAGACATTTCCCCTCACAACACATTAAAAGAAATAACTTCATTAATGGTAATACTAAATTATGATATTTACCTTGATAGTACCTTGGCATCACAGTCTCCAACGAGTGTCAAGATGAAGCGAATTGAATTTGTGTCACTTGCATTCTCAGAAGAGGTTTGACAACATTTTACAGAAGCCCTGTTCTGCTCTGATATCTAATTCTTTGTTTACTGCCTCGGGCAGGATCCTAATTTCCCCTATTAATTCTATAGTGCAAGGCAAGGGATAACAAATGTAAATATGGGAATCGTGTCATATCTCTGCAAGCAGATGTGCTACTGTCTGTTGTTCAATTACATAGACACAGCGAGTCGGATTACCGCTACCTTTTAACTTGTCGGATTTAAATGTAGATTTCATTTTCTGCATATGAAGTAAATGGCCCATGACGTCGCTTATCATGGCCCTAAGTGCATTTAGGGTTCAGCTGAGCGTGTTAACTGTATTCTTAGTCAAGCTAACTCACTCAGTCACTAACACAACATACAAATAACAACACACAGTTGTGCAGGAACACACACACACCACACATACTATTTCCCCTGTGACTGCTCGCCCTCTCAATCTCTGTCTGTTTCTGCATAATCAACCATAGCGGATAAGAAATATCTACAGCTGCTTAAGGAGCAATTGTGGCCACAACAATTGTGAGTCTTATTTTTGTAGTTTGTAGACCATTATTCCTTTCTTTGACATTTTACTCATTGAGAAAATTACTGAAACCTATCATTAAACAAAGTGCGGTGGGGCTAGAAATACACGTCTCTACGGGTACTTCAAGCTATTAAAATAACTCTATTTTAGGTATACTTCAATTATCAGATGAGTGTTCTAGATATATACAAGTGCGTTACACCTGCACCTGTACCAGTATTTCAGGTTCATTAGTAATTTATTCTGAATATGAAAAATAAACACATTAACATCAATTTATCAAAGCAAAAAACAATTTTACACCCATACATGTCATAAGCCCCCTGCTCCAACCACTGAGCCACCACTGCAGAGTACCAGGTGAGTGTGCTTAAGTGCACTTTGCACCGTTTCATTGTGTTGCTCTCCGTTATGAATGTGATCATTATTCTAAGTGTTATTTTCTGTTGGCGTAATTAATGTGACATATGTCGCCTTTTACATGTATAAGAACACTCTTTGGTGTTATTCTGTGATTTAATGGAGTTGTTGGATGTTAGTTTTCTTTCCATTCAGATTCCAGTTCACAATACTGGCTATAGGAACTACATAGAAGGAAAAAACTGATCGGTTCACACAGCCTACTATACATTTCTCAAAGTTGGGGATACACTTCCTCACTTTTAAGGATGCTATAAGGCCTGGCAAGCCCATACAGAGCATTAATATTGGATTAGGAATCTGATCCAGTTAGTGCCGCCAAGTAAATAGTGGTTAATGTTTGTCAGTCTGCTGTAGAGGAGAGTCTGATTTTATTCTGACAATTTTTCCCACTGTGTGCTATCTTATAAAACTGGTAAAATATGACACTCTGTAAATAGCCCCATCTACCTTCATAGTATGCTATAGTTTAGTCCTGTGTCCCAGCTCAGGGAAATGGCCTGTCAGTGTAGCAAATGGTGTGCAGTGAATATAATATAAAGTACTATAAATAAAATAATATACAAATATAAATGTGCAAATGTAAATACATATTCAGCTAGTTATTCAGCCATAACTACATTTTATATAGTAATGACATACATTGTTGTGCATACATACCTCCAGTATTTTCTTTATTTATCATTCCTATTAAACTCTTTGTTCTTTTCTTTTTTCCTTCCCATGTGTTTGTTTGTTTTGAGTGATCTATGCAGGCACTAGAAGCCACTGTAAACTGCAGCCAAAGTCCTTGTATGCATGAGGACACAAGGCCAATAAAGTTGATTCATATTTAGACTTTTGCTAAGATGTAGACAAGAGGTGATCACAACTAGCAGATATCAATCTATACCGTTATTATTGGCTGATATTGACCTTTCAAAGGCATACTGTTATCTTTTTGGTATCAGCATATCAGTATGTTGGCTGTTGGAGCTGATATGAAAACAAAATCTATATTACAGACACTGATTCTTGGGGTAATTTAAAAATTGGGCTTTTATTTTTATTCTTAATTATTCTTTATTTCAGTTTTTTCTAAAATTGGTTGACACAGTAATACATTGCATATATAATGTTAAATATTCTTTAATACATTTGTTTAAGAAAGCAGCCTTCTGAGTACCTTTTCAGGGTCCTATTAGTGCAAATATCAGTTGGTTCTATAGAGAGGAGTGAAAAGACAACATAATGGTGTCGGAGCACTTCCTTGTTGCTGAAACACATAGGTCAGTATGACTAAAAACAGAAAACCTGCACTGATGACTGGAGTGAGGAGAAGGAGGCATAAATTCAAGTGGAAAATGAAAGAGAAGAAGTGGATAGCAGTTTAGGGCGTCAGCAGCCAGTTGTGTTGTAATTAAGTCTGCTTGGCATGTCTTTCTCGGCACTAGAAGAAGTGGCACTGAGTGCCAGGCCTCCACTGGGCCTGCTGAGCGGATGCTAATAGAGATGCCAGCGGGCTCTGTAATAAAGTTGTTGAATATCAGAGTTTTGCACAGTCACATCTTGGTTTTGAAAACTAATATAAAAAAAGTTTGTTGCAACTTATTTTATGCATTAATCACACCGTATGGAATTCACATAATGTGCAATTCTATCAACTCTGTTAAAGCATCAAGTGAGGACGTAATCACAAACAGCCTCCCATTATTATTTTCCATAACTGTCATGTTTATCATCATTAGCTAAATCTGTCAGTTGCCCTAATAAAATAGGTTTATACTCTGTGAGAATATTTGTATTTTAGCAGCGTCAGAGGCTCAGATCAGAATCATGTGGCTCACTCATTGATATTCATCTTGAGCCCTGGGCTTTCAGTACAGTTTAGCCCTGTCCGGCTGTGTGAAAGATTGATGTATCTTAAACTTTAACATTAATCTTTCACAGTAATATGCCCCAACAGGAAGAAAAAATCATAATTTCTGATTCATAAATTTCCATAAGCATTCATTTGCTGCCATTGCAGAATAATACTGCCGTCAAGATGCTTAAGATATTAGTCGGATGACGTCAGACTGTGATTGGTGTGTTTAAAGACTTATGGACGTAATCACCATAATAAAACTATGAAATAGCATTTCATAACACTGACCCAAATAAAAGACTTGCTCCGCTGAACAATGTGCAGGCACATTGTAGCCAGCAGTAATCAATTATTTTCAAAGGGGAAGTAGTGCATGTGAAACATCAATATCAAAAAGTCTGACAGAGAAATTGGTTATAGTCATTTCAGCATCCAGAGAAAAGCTCCGCAAATCAAAGCCTGTTTACAGTCATGAGTACTGCACTGAAGTTTATCCATGTAGCAATGACTGCCGAAGTGCTGAAGTCAGTATCGCACATCAATAATTTTTCAAAGCAGCATCATTTGTCATCCCTAGTCCACACCCCACATGTGCGCTCAGCAGTACTATGAACACTCTTCATATACTGTAAATGGCTCTTTGCTATTATTCACCGCAGAAAAACAATTAGTTTAAGTACTGAGTGTGCAGCAGAATCATGACGGGATTTGTTAAAGGCACACTTTATGGGTTTAATGGTGCGTAAAAGGAATTTACATCATCACAGCACACTAATCAAATATGTATAGTCTCCACTTAAACGTGTGTAAAAGTAAATGGAAAACTTAACGCTGGCTTATATTTTGTGTGAAGACAATATTTTTTGTAGAAATCAGAATCTTCCCCTGCTACTGCGAGGCTACATCCGGAGAGACCTAACTGCAATCATCTTTGAATATTAGCGAGTTCAGACACCACAGTGACACACGACCGCAATGTGTCCACAAAGGATGACAGCAGCGATAAGACTTATTTTTAATTTCCCTGCACATCCCCACTGTCCACTGTTCTAGCCGCTCGACTTGTCATCTTCGCTGTGTCATTTTCTTTTGATCACAGTGTCAATATCTATACTGAGCCCATTTCCCTGGGTGGCTCGCTGCCATTTACACTAAGACATTTATTCAGAAAGTTATTAATGCTTGATCATAAGAGACTTATGCCGCTGAATTCTATGTACATTTCCTGAAAACCCCCATGGACAGTCTACAAATTTTAATTTTATTGGCTTATTGTCAATGAGTGTGAGTGCCCAGGCCAGGACACAATGCAAATTAAAATTCTCAGCCTCTGCTTGGGGTGAGAAACAGAACAGACACGATGATATTCAACACAGTGATTGAAATGACAGATGCTGGGAGGGAGCCACCCACCATGTAATTACTTGCACATTGTTATTCCCCATTTATTCCCCTAAAATATATGTTAAATGCATATTAAACACTGATACATTTGCAGTACAATTACATACCTCAGGAGCACATTTAATGGCACTCAATTCTCCCATAAAACATGCAAATGCATGCACATAAATGCCAAGCAACCCACATACACGGAGCGTCACATCACATGGGATGTCTTATTTGACCTGAAACCTGTGGGTCACTCTTTAATTCACCAGTCACACAGGATATAGTGATGTTATTTAAATATTATGAATAGGGTATAGATACACACATCATTTACACATACCAAGACACATTTAACACCCTCTTATTCAAATAAATGTATGCTGCTGTATTCCAAACAGGTTCTTACAGCCAATCTGAAGAAATAGAGAATAAGGCTGTGACAGTTAAACGTCTTGAATAAAGCACACTAACTGCAAACATAAAAAAAAAAGAAACACAATTACTAATATATCTTAGAAGCTTACTTTCATCCTATATCTGCATTTTAAGAAAATAACATACTATATTGCAGTAATCAAGATGCAGAGTAAACAATGCTAAAGATGTTTAAAACATTCTGAGCAACATTGTGAAAAGGTAAGGGGTATTATTCTTATTGTTGTCAGTAATGATAATGTCCTTTGGAGATAAAACGCAATGTAGTGCCAGTGATATTGAAAATGAAAGGCATAAAAGCTCCACCAGCCAGGTTCCATGACCATAATGTAACTCAGAGATAAATACACATAAATCCCCATTCTAGTGTTTGGAGAGGATTAAATAGAAAACCTGAAAACAAACAAGAGAGAAAAACAAGTACCTCTCAACAGCATGAAGTGTTTTCACACTTTGCTAAAATAATGGCCAATCTCCTGGATATGATGGCCGTTTTCAAATTTAATTATTCATGTAGAAAGCGTGTGAGTTGTGGCCTTTTTCACAGCTAATAGGTAGGTTTATCCAATCATTAGTAACTTTGGCAACTTCAGAAAGAAACTATTTTCAATCTTTTCTTTTTTACTTCAAGTAATGACCATCCATCCACCTTTTGCTAATCTATCATACAGCCGGAGAATGAGAGAGAGAGGGATTGCAGGCGCTGGGGAAATGGCCTATATTTCTCCTTTTGACACTCTCCTTTTAAAGCGATTTTACTGAATCTCTTAATCAAAGCCTCGGTGCGAGAGAGGATATTTAGGATGGATGTTTTGCACTTAAACTAAATGAATCGCGTCTTTTGTCATTAGTGAGTCCTCCTCTGTCCCCCTCCCCCTATTGACAGTGTTGATAGAGAACCCTGTAGGAATGTGAGAGAAATGTCCTCTGTCATGTAAAGCCATTCGGCTGGGAAGGACGTACCGTGGCCCTTTAGTGAATGACATATTCCAGTGTCTCTTAGACAATGTCAGCTAATGATTAACAATCCTGTAACTGTCAAACTGCACTTGTATCCTGTGCTCTTTTCCGATTGCATTCTGCTTGAGTGTTATTGTTGGCAATGAAAATAGTCGGGCATAATGGTGGCTAATGGGGCTTTAATGGAGAGTGTCATAGAATAATCAATCTGAGAAGAAGCTGATGAACAGAAAACACATCACTAATGAATTTCTGCCAGGCAAAATATTGTTCTTAAAGTAACTTGGGAGATTCATTGACAAATTAAGTCAACACAGACAATAACAGAAGGCCATAAGGTTTTGAATTCAATCTGTAAAAAGCAGTTGCCTTGGCAATGAAAATAAAGATTGAATAAATAATTTGAGTCATGTTTGTTCTGCAAAATCCTCTGATCTGTGTACAGTATGAAGCTAATAGATTCAGAGCAGAGCATCTACATTACAGTGTGTGCATTTGCTCTGGTGCATCCTTAGTCACAGAACATTCATAATGTTCAGAAAAGGACAGAAAATGGCAATGAAGGCTGTGTGAGTCTGTATTTGTGCCTGCATGTTCAGAGAGTATTTTTCACCTCCTACTCCCAAACTCCCTGTGTTCCTGCGATAGGTCTGAGTCACTCATCCTGACCTAGATGTCACCCTTCCTTGCACCCTCGCCAGACATTCAGCAGGACCAGTGGACCAAGAAGACGGAAGAAGGGGGTGGTGGTGTAAAGGGGAAAGAAATTGAATTTAGGGCCAAAGCCGTACTTGATGTGAAAAGACATCTCTATTTATTTCCAAAAACATTTTCAACTGTGCTGACAAACACAAAGTGACATTGCTGCCACACCACGGCTAACTCCAAATGCCGTTGCTGCTACTTATTCTGTCCAAATACTGTGATTCATGCAGGAAGTGTTCCACATTGCAGCATGGTGCCAACAGCTTGCAGACTTCAAAGTCTAACTTTTCTTCTGATTTGGTTGAGCATTATTTTTATCACAAAGGGTGTTTCCTTTACACCCATCTACTCCCGCTAGATATTAAACTGCTTCATTGTATTCCACTGCACCAGAAAAAAAACTCCTGGCCCCCTCTATTGGCAGCTAATAAGCAGACCTCCATGGTGCCCGATTGATTCTGGTCTCCCTGAAGGACCCTGTTGTAAGCAGCCATGATGAAGACAGCAAAATTATTTAGAGCAGTTCAGATGAGCCTCTAGAAGATTTTCTATTTGTTGCAGGTTTGACTCCCTCAAGCACGACGATCAATAGTGCCTTGTTGCAGATGCTGAGAGAAAGGACTGTCTGGGCAGATTTGCACTCAGGCTGTGCCACCGCTCTGATATCAACTGCAGGCTTTGGAGATTTCTGCCTTCTTCAATGAAGACAATAAACAATGTTTTGGTAAATGTTGAGGGAGGATTCATTTGCTTCCTTTGTCTCTTGTAAAGATAATGCTTCACATGCACAAAGCAAAAGACATTACACTGCGCATGAGAGGCGCTGCGGTCAGGATATGCAATTTTATAGAGAGCCCTTCAGGATTTGTATTCATCTGTGCTTTTGTTGAGCAAGATGTATTACCCTGGTGTGTTGAGGGATGCAGTAGATGTTTTTGAATCAGTTCATTTCCCATTTTCCTGACGAGAATGACAAAAATAGGTTGCGGTGTTGTACCATGCACACTGGTTAAACAGACAGGAAAATGGAAATATTTGTGGCAGGGTGTATCATCTTTTTTTCTATAACTGTCTCTTCATCTGAATGACTTTGTTTTCATGTTTAATCAGTGTGGTAACAGAACAAGTTTGATTCCCCAAAAAACATTGAGACGCTTCAGAAATCAGTGCATAAACACAAGCTTCAGGTTTTCAATTGAATATATATTACAAAGAACTACAAAATTCTCACATTCTGTTTTATTTATGTTTTAGACAATGTCCCAATTTTGGGGGAATCAGGACTGTAGAAATAAATGCATGAAATGGAAAATAGTCACAAGACAGAAGTTACCTGGATTGGATTTTACTGACAAGGGTCTGAACAAATAGAATGAAACCGGGTTCATGACCAGCTTTAAAATGAATATTGAGAGCTTTAGGTCCTAATAAAAAAGGCATTATGCCATTTTATTAGCTATAATATAGTTATTTTGAAATGTACTTTACCTTTTTATGTTTTGTAATATAACTTGTAACCTCCAACAGTGAAATATAAAGTCACCACTTGTGGTGATGAAGGGAAGGAAATATTTCCAGTCAATTTATGATGTTCATCTTTAAATGACCTTTGAAATTTGAGGACTGTGAGAGATAAATGCTGAGCATAAACCATTTTGATATTTAGCTCATTTATCAGGGGTTGAGTTGTTTCCTCAATTTTCTCCAAATTACTGAATTCAGAACCACAATTTCCAAAAAAGTTGGGACACTGAAAAATGTGAACAGAAACATAATGCAATGATTTGCAATTCCCTTTGACCAAGCATACATTTCATTGAAAACTAAACAAGATATTATAAGGTCCATAACCCTTTCCATAGCATTCTGTTTTTATATACATAACGTCGAAACTTTTTAAAGATCTATGTATCATCAGAGTTATCTTTTGGATGAGAAGTTATGAGCATGAGCCAAATGAAAAAAAACTTTCTCCCTGATGTAGTTTTCTAAATGTATGTCACAGGGATTATTTTACAATCAATATTCAGTTGTCTAACCCTCTTCTGTCTGTCATCTAGGTTTTCAAACTATAGATCTGTCTCACTGTTATACAGTATGTATTACATTCTGCATCGAATTCTTCCCCCACAACCACACCCGCCATCACCACTGAGCACTTCTGCAGAGCACAGATCAATTACAGGCCGGCCTGCCAAGCGATCAAGTCTATAATAACACAGTCTCTCCATCTTGTTCTGCTGCAGTAAATTACCTGGGCTGCAGGACAAGCCTCATCTTTGCCTCCCTCAACCCTTGAGGGATCCTTATTAATGCCCAGGCTTTACATCAAATACAGTCAGGTGGCCTGGTAATGAGATCACAGCCAAGCCTGGCCTGATTTAAATGCTAAATACAGGTCAAAGCCAACCAATGACCTAAACATACTCCACCGGCTGGGTGCGATGATAATCCAGACCCGATGTCGCAGGAGAAACCAGAGAGAAAAGAAGAGGACGAGTGTGGGTGTGTGTGTGTTTTGAGAGGAAAAAAGGATGCATAATCAGTAAGACGACTGGGTGAGAGAGCAGAGACGAGTAGATGGGAAAATTAAAAATCTGAATATAAATATCTGTTCAGCTGTGTTTTGCAGAGATGTCTGTGAAGACGTTGCAGTTATAACACAATGGGCTGACCCACACTACCTTTACACATCTTGTGTCTGGCAGACAGAAGCCAGACAGAGTCTCCCTCCTCGTCTTCCTCTACCCCTCCCAAGCGCACCAATTACTCAAGCCCTGAGCTAAATGTGAGCTGTCTTAAAGTTGAAAAAGAAAAAGTAACAGATGAATAAGAAAACAACAAACTTGTGGTAATTAAACATCAAGGCTGTGGAAAAAGGAAGTGCTAATCCTCCCAACTCAGCTGATTCCACCATTCCAAAAGCATTTACACTTTCATTAAAGTGTGCAGCCAAGCAGAACAAAATCATTTAGAAGGCCCGGCATAAACACCACAAGTGAACCTGTGGCTGTCTATGCTGCACAGTTCAGAATACAATAATTAGGACGAGCTGAGGCCACGACAAGATATTCAGAGAGAAACTTCAAAGAAAAAATACATGCTTAGATAAAATGTTCAGAGATACAAACAACTGTTTTTCTTCAATGAGACATCTGACAAAAGGAAACGATACAATCATTCCGTCTCGTTCCTTCACAATGCGCAAAATGGAAATATGATAAACACTCTAATATGACTAAAGGGGTTATTATTTTCAAACTAATTTTAGCACATCACAAACAAAACCACTGAAGCTGACAGTTTCTAGCGAGGGGTTAACACTGAGTTTTTTCCTGATTGAATTTGGCTTGTAAAGTCAATCTACCAGTGGGATGTTAATTTTAAAATACAGCAATACATTTACTATTTACCTTTTGATCAGAATTCCTTAATAAATTAATGACCTGTTGTTAATTTGTACATCAGCCTAGTACCTAACAACTGCAATGATCATGTTTACTTCCCACAATACTCAAATCAAATGAGGACACACTTGAAAATGCTACTTTATAGTCAAGTATAAACCCCTCATTATACTTTCAAATTCACTACTAGTATTTACATTTTCAGTCAAATGCAAGAAAATAAACATACAGGTAGTAGCTGTATTATAATTTCAATAAGTACAATATAACATTCACTGTCAACTTCAAAAACTAAACTTTTAAGCCAATTTGTGCATGCCACTATAAAGCTATATTACTAAACATCTACAATTCCTGGTAATTTCCATCTGCTGATGAAGGTCATGTGAAATGATCAAAAGCTTCAGAATAGCTATAAAACAGACTCTGAGGTTGATTTTTTTTTTGTGGAAAAAATTCACAGAGCAATACAAGTACACATAAATAAAAGATCTATGCACAGTATTTCAAATATACCTCACATATTTAGAGGGAGAATGGTGTAATTATAATGAATACAGTAATAAGGAAGTTCAAAGCTTTATTTCTTATGATTTCAAGTGAGTGATTGAGCCATGTAAATTCACTTGTTGTAAGAGCTTGTATGTGTGTTAGGGAAGTATTACAGAGTGGCTGTCAGGGCATTTACTGTATATCATGACTACAGCATTCTGTGAAGCCACCCTGTCCATTAATGAAATCATAAAGCTTTCAATTATGCATGGCAAACTAACTTAATGTCAGCCACAAAGGAAAAGCAGCCCACTAGATGGGGTGGAATTATTTCTTCTTCTTTTTTTTCCTTCTTTACAGTTCATTAAGTTTTAAAGTAAGAAAATCAATGCCTGAAATCCATAAAGTCTGCAGTGGTTTTGAGTAAATGCATTCAGTCAGTGGGCAGAAGTATGAGTCAGTGTGAGTCAGTCTGAAGGCTCACACTGCTACCACTCCCACCTGCTTCACTGCCATCGGCATTATGTATTTATTTTTTAATGATTGTGTTTTTCTAGGGGCTGAGTGTTGGAGAGCATGCCAGTGATGCGTGCGAGGAGTGTATTGACAGAGGAGGTAAAGGGGGGAGAGAGAGAGTGATGGAGACCTGAGAGCAACAACAGCAGAGTTCATAGGAGTGAGTCCATCGCATGTGCATCTGTGACTGCTTTGATTGGTGCCATCAAAGTCACCACCGTGTTGGTTGACTGACATGATCTGTTTCTGCAAATTGCTGGAGCAAATTGACTTTCCTCTCAGTGCATATAGCACTATCATTTTCAGCATTCCCGCCAGTGCTCGGAAATAACGGCACCGTGTCATTCTGAGTATAGCCAGGGATTGATCACCCTGGATTTACCTCTGACAGCAAACCTTTGGCGGATAGATGCAGGTTATCGTGTATGTAGAGATCAGCTCCCTCCCCCAAGTGTCTGATCAGCAATCTAAAATGGCCCAAGGCTTCAACATCACTGCCTCTAACCAGTCAGTGAGAAACATGAGGGTGATGGTGGCAAGCACTAGCAAAGATGTTGCAGATTGAAAAATAATAACAGTTCAATGCTGCAGAATTCAGACACACAGTATGTATGTTTAATTCAATCTATACACTCAAGGTGGATTTACTTCTGAAATCGTCAAAGACAACATTGCCTTGCTGATGTAACAAACAGAATTTATAATGGTGTTGACAACTGTAGGTCAAAAAATGATCCTGCAGATAACATACTGCCTTAAACCAAAAGATGTCTCCAAGCTGCGGCCAATCTGCAGTCTGCTGTTAGAGTCAATTTGGTGAAAGATGGATTATGATGGCTTGGCAGTCTATTATTCAAACATCACTTTATTTGACTGACTTTTGCTGCGGCTGAGTTTTACGAATCACTGTCTTTCTGACAAAATGTTCTTAGGAGCTCTTAAAGGGTGGCTTTTTCTTACTGAAAAATACTTGAACGTTGGACTTTTCTTTTCAAAAGGTCTCTCAGCAGGTGCCCAAAGTGGAGGCAGCTTTAATGTGACGATAAGTAAATGTGCAAGTTTTGAACTGACAGATTGGACATGAAATGCATTTTTTTTATACATTTTCTCTGAGTTCAAAAACGTCCAAAGGCCAATGGAGACGGCACACAGTGTGAGCCTTAAAAAGATGCAGACAGAATTATAAGTAATGTATAAAAAAATCCAAACATGTTTGTTAATTCTTCATTCTAAAGGTTGTTGGCAGTAATCATATGATTTTTAGTTTTTGCACATAAGTTTACTGCCAATTCGTGATAGATTAAGTGTCCTTGGAATTTCTGTCTCACTTTTTTTGTCCAAGTTGAGTCATTCACATCAACCAAGTCAATGAATACTTATTAATTTCACTCTGGTGTTATTTCACAAAAGCAATGATTTTTTTTTAATGTGTAATCGCCCTTTGACTCAATGGATGTTGAAAACCTTTAAGCTCAATAACTCAGAACTATCCTGAAGGCAGATAGAATAATTCTATGCTCATGAATAAACCCAGCATGACACCTCCATTAGTCCTCATACGGCTGACAGCCGGTGCAAATTGATCCAGTAAAAAACAAAAATTGGAAATGACTTAACTACACTATTTTTATAGCTAATAAAAGAGTTTGGGTATAGTTGATGTGTATTGATGTGCATGCTCACTGTATCCTCCTATCAGGATTCAATCATTATTAACGGCCAATATCATCGGACGTGTGGGGGTCCACCTGATCTAGTAAGTGCAGGAAAAGAACTGACAATACATGCCAATTCATTTTCTCCGTGTTCAAATGTGGCCTTTGCTTCAAGCCACTAATTAATACAGAGTATCCTTGCAGTTGAATGGTCTCGTCCTTATCCTCAATGTGCAGGTACACAAACAATCGATGCTTGCCAAGTGCCTGTTCGCTTTTTAATTAGGCCTGTTTTCAAACGTATTACATCTGAAATACACTGTTCCTCTCGGTGTCCGACAACCAGCATGTGGTTAGATTACACCCAACACTTACAGTGCTGCACATCCATCTGCAGCACAAAGCTGGGGCTCAGAAACTGATATCATCAGTGGGCGCGCACCGCCTCAAACTGCACAGTGTCCACTCCTGTCCAAAAGGAGACAAATGACAGGTAAATACACCAAACGGCCTGTCACTGTACTGATCCGCTGCCCATTTTTCATTTCATAATAACAATGCAGGGGGAGAGTCCTTTTTGTTGAGCCTGCTGGTGCGTGAATGACTTGGGGAGGAAATAGGCCCAGTAATTATTCTTTCCTCCACTTGTCCCTCCTGTCGCGTCCCACCATCGCTCACACACTGGAGATGCAGGCTATTGAATCCTGATGAAATCCCGGCACAACAATAGCTAGCATACAAGTCATGCAGCCATCACTGTGTTCAAATGATTGTTCCCGGTTGAACATTGGATCAGACACTGAGGGATGGGCAATTATTGGAATTTCAATCATGCAGTCAATATACAATACTGCAAGCTGTATGAAGTGACCAATATGTAAGGCGAAGTGGATTAAACACTGCTTTCATATGGGTCCCTGGTTTATGGAAGCGATATCAGTCAATCGCATATATAAGGTATTATGGATTGAGGGCATACATTTTCTGAGCCATGGCGTTGTCACTTTATTAGACAAAGTAAGCATAATGTGAACATCCACAGCACTAAATTAAATGTCAAAACATGACAAAGACATGGGCTCACCTTGGGCTGAATGCAAATGAAGTAAAGCATAAATGCATGTCCAAATCTACTTAACACAAGTGAGTCACTGCAGAGAGATGTGGGAATTATGAAAAGCAGCCACACTGACCTTTACTATGCTAATATAAATGTATAGCAATGTCCTATAACAGACAGGAGGATGGTGCCATTTTACTTACATCCATTTTTATTTTCTTGGCAAAGCTGAAACCAAAATAAATGTGTGTTGACCCGTTAGAGGCTGTTGTCCTCGGAGCCAACTGCAGAAATGATTCCACTGTCTGATCATCCCTTTGAGCACATGAAAAGAATAGCAAACAGAATAAATATCCATTATTAATATGTACTGTCCTGTGCACGGACTTTATACGATCACATGTGGGGCTTTCATCTCTAGACAAAGCCAAATGAGCGTGCCTTCCAGTTGTTTGGTGTGCAACAGTGAAAACCTGCTGTCTGCCGTGGTTTCGACAGAGTTTTCACTGCACTGTGTGCACCCTTGCACACGTATTTATATGTTTGCACAACAAAGAAAGAGACAGTATCTGTGTGAACACATAAGAGAAAACAATAAACAGAGTGGGAAGGAGGATGCTCCAGATGGCAATGCTGCTGTGCATGGGGGTGTTGACAGTAGGCCATCGAAAGGTGAGCCAGCTGGGGGAGGTCAGGATTTCTTTCCTCTGGGACTGCACAGCCTAACAGGGAGCCGACAGGAGGCAGAAAGACCAGCAGACAGACAGGGAGACAGAGCACCGGTGCATGATATGTTAAAGGGCCAAGGCCAAGGGTACAGCTGCTTCCTATCTCTGCAGTGCTGCTTCAACATTTTCCTAGCTCACAATGCATCATCATCTCTTTGACAGTCCCATGATTTCTGCTTTCAAGGCAGCCTCTCTTGAATATTTTCAACAGTTCTACTTAGTAAACTCTTTCATATGTTCCCCATATGACTTTTTGCTCCAAGCTTTAACTCTAAATGGATACATTTTCAAGTCTTGTCATGCTTCAACCTTTCCATCCCTGCCACAAACTCCTACTACAATCTACAGTCAAGGATCCCCACCAGTTCCCAACACGCGCACCCTTGCCATGTGCCCTCAGTTCCACATGGTGGTATGAAAGGGTATTAGGGTCACCCTCGGGCAGCAGAGAGAGCTCAGGGAAAGACTGTCATAACCAGTGACTTGGAAGGACTTTCAATGCCGAATTGCGTTGGTGGAGGCGTGCAGTCAGTCGGAAGCAAACAAAACCAGCAAGAAACAGCATATCACAAAAAGGCCACAAGCAAGCCTTTGTAGATGACCAAAGCTCCTTTCAGGTCATCTGAGAGATATGTTTGTATCTGGCCTTTTTAATTCATGATACAGAGCCTGATGAGAGTAACATAAAAAGAATAAGACAGAAATGACAAAGAAATGGGAAGCTGCTGCTGATATGGTAATACAGCATGTGTACCCACCCTTCAAACACCTCCACTGGTCAAGTTGTGCCCTGGGTCAGGTATGTAATCTGATGTCGGAGCATATTAGTGCTCAGTGGGTCCTCCACCTTTGTTTATAGTCTGCAGGTTCAGCCCACACATTCGCCGGACATAAATTCACATCATAGCGGCAGCAGCCTTGGCCACACTCGGCAGCTCTAGTTTTCCCATTCTGCTGCAACTTCACACTTGTTTCAGTCAAGGTCCATTGAGTTTGTATGCCCTTAGTCCTTGTCCAGACAACGTGTAACCTTGCATGTATTACATGGTCTGACAGAGTCTAGCTGAAAGTGAGAAAAAAGAAGGCAGAGAGAGAAAGAAAGAGCTGTCAAAAGTCACTAAGGTGCTAAAACACAGACTATTCTTAAATCATAATGTCACCATCTCCATTCCTTTTTTGCAGAATACAAAAAAGAGGAGGAGAGATAAGGGAACGGGTTTGATGAAATCAGAGGCTCCTGATGTATGCCACGTTCCTTCAATTTGCCTAAAGAGAAAAGAATCAGGTCTCTTTACATCCACAATCTAAATTAAAAAGGTCAGGCGTTTCCAAAAAAAAAACTAACTGACAAGATCCTAATTCATTATTTTGAGTCAACTGACATTTTTTTTTTTTTATCAGCAGCTCTGGTTTGTGATTCAAAAAGCAATCAGATAGTATTGCAGCTGCATTATTCATAACACCATTCAATGTAAGAAATGCCTAGAAAAGCCGTAAAGACAGTGCCGTAACAATCAGCTGCCATTGTGGGTCTTTACAGGTTGTTTTTCGCTTCCATAAATCTGCAATGATAAATATCTTGACAATGATAAGTATTCAGAATCGGAGTGTGAAATTGAAGTTATTCATGAACATCTGTGGTGTACTTGTATACACTTTCAGTTTTATGCACAAATTGATTGATTTTGACAGTAATGTAAAACATTGGCACCACTCTTGTCTTTGTTTGCTGTACTGAACACTAATTTCTGACCTATCGAGTGGCCACAAAGGAGGGAAGCCGTTTCCAATTATGCGTCATTACAACCAGCCATCCCTGAAAATGATCAGCGTGGATCATAAACCTCAGTGAATGTGGCTTTAAGTCTTGCCCAGTGAAGAACGTAACAAATATGACCTTTGTGAGTATGCAAATCCTTAAATCAGTCACTGCAGCTATTAAATTGTTAACAAGCTCAGTCCTTGCATTTGCTCCCTACGCTGCCCAAGACTGGTTGTAAACAGGCCATTAAAAGGGTCTGCCTCTGCCTCAAGCGGCCTCTGGCCTTGGGCTCACAGCACCAGCACTGGAGCTCTTAATGAAGCGGAAAATTAGAAGGTTTGGTCAGACATTGAAAGCTTGTTTCCTTCTACGAAGGGTTTGTTTTTCATTCATCTCGCTTTACTCGCTTCTCATGACCACATCCCCCCCACCCTCATTTCACAATCACTCTCAAATAATCAAAGGTCACAATCAAATTAATCCACAAAGTGCTTCACATGTAACAGAAATATGCTCAAGTGGCTGAGTCCAGTGTTACCACACATGCCATCAAGCCACAAATACTTGAAATTACAAAAACATGATAAAGGAGAATGAAAGATTAATAAGAGCCTTGGAAATGAGGGGGCTTGATAATATTTATTTGCATACTTAAGTAGATTTTTAATAAAGTATTGTAGCAATGTCATGGTCTACGTGTTTATGTAGTTCCTTCGGGTCCGACATAATATTCAAACCAGCCAGAACACTGGTCTCATCAGAAGATTATATCTAGGGGCTTCATAATACGTATTTGCATACTTTAGTGGATGTTTAATAAAGTGTTGTACAGTAGAAGTACTATGACATGCCGTATGTGTTTGCAGAGTTCCTTCGGGTCTGTTAAATTACTCAAAACAACCAGCACACTGAGGTCTCATCGGAATTTAATATGTGGCAGCTGCTGGAGTATATCACGACACAAGTGAATGTATGTAGCGCATTTAATCTGTCACTGACTACCCTTACCAGGGGGCCACAGCACAAAAGAAAAACAACATTAACATCCTGTTGACCTATTGCCATGAAATATTCACAACAAGTTTTTTCCTGTTTATTCAAGCTCCTACTCACTCTGCTGTCAGACAGGAGAGTGTATTTCATGCTCAAATAACTAGCTAGGTGCTGAAGGCCCTACCACTTCCACGACCCTATGTCATCTCTAAATGCCACTCTCCGGCTTTTTAATAACTGCAGCCACAGATATATGGTCACTATCCCACGGGACCACTTAAAAACTAAGGTCCAGCTGAAAACATGCTTAGTCTTTATATCTTGCCATTTTCAAGAGGGGGTCCGGAGAATCTTGATGCCAAAGTAAAAAGAACTGTAAAGAACAGGAAATAGTTTTCCAGTGGGAAATGTGACAGACATGTCAATATCAGGAGCCCACTAGCTCTAATTAAATTCTAGGGGCTCAACACGGAGTGAGCTTGGACTACTTTTGACAGAAGCAAAAGGGCTCACAAACTACTTTGATTGGTAGCCAAGGGACGAGAAATTGTTTGCCAAAGGTAACAGGAACTTTGCTCTGAAAATGGCATGCTGACCTCTTGAATTGACCTCAATCATTTGGTCCTGCTGTGTCCCACAATCCCCTCAACTTTTGGCAGTTCCTCTGCGTTACCACGGTGATGGCCTAATTTGGAGGAAGTTGTGCGAGTAGAGAATGCAGTCACTCATTGTAGGAAAGGACCTGGGACTTCAAACCGAGGATTTGGCCCTGTGACCCACGCTTCCTGCTTTATTTGTGTCACTGCACTGAGAGAACATCTAAATTGGCTTGGCTTTTGTTTGGGCTTTGTATTCCCGGAAGCACTGAGCAAGAAGACTTGATGTAAGTGATGCTATTTATCCTGAGACCCTGATTGATACTTTTTTAAAAGGATCATTTCATCCAAATTACAAAAAAAGCAATTTTCCATCAATCTCTGTGGCATGTAGCAATGTAGATGGCTTTTATTTTATTTGCAGGGGTTTACAGATATACACCTTTGAGATTAAAGCTGTTACCTCTGCACAATGCAGTGAGCGGGGAGGGCGGATGTTGGTGATGTTTGTGGTGCTGAGAGCATCAAAAATGACATTTGAAAAGCTCAACAGCAACATTTCTTAGCAGACATAAGGTGCTGGTTGCTCTGGATAATCCACAGACTTTGCTGTGAACATTTTCTTTTTTATTGGAAACTGTTTTCTAAAGAAGAAATAGTCTATGAAATTGCCCAGAGCATTATTTCTGGAAGGACACATTGCTGTTGATTTTTTTTCCCAAACACCTTTTTTCCAGTTCTTTCAGCAGCACTAACAAAATTCTGCTCACCTTTTTTTGTATTGCGGAGCAGAATTCTTGAATACCTCAAACCTAGGAACATATAACTAACAGTACTTGCATAGCTGGATTCCAATGGTGGTAAGTGAGAAAATAACTTTGTTATTTCAGTGTGACCATTTCATTTTTCTAGTTTAGATGCATTACATAAAGTGGTGAAAGCTACAGCAGACTTAAAACTGCTACCTGAAAAACTGTTTCCCGACATCTTATACACAATGGATACTTTACATGAAGAACATTTGCTCATTTATTGGTAAAATACTTATTTTTTTTGCCACAGAAAAGAAATCTAGTCCAAAAAACAATAAGAAATGCATAATTTAGACCTAATGTTGCCTTAGGTGTCTCTGAAGGAGGTAATTTGACAAGGATATTTGACAAGGAACATTTCTTGCACATTCAGAAACACAGTTTCCATAAACCATCGCTTTGTCCAACCACAGGGTACAATGATTTACTAAACAATTCAAGGGTAAAAACTAATTTACAGCTTTGCTGTCTCAAAGGCACACAAAAAACGCTAAATCTCCCCTCTAATAGCTAAATTATGATGATTAAAGAGCTGCATGGTTATTCTAATACTTGCCCTAGTCACAGACCACATCCATTGAGATTGTAGATAATTTTGAAGGCACACAGATAAAACTGTTTATGACCAGTGTTATCGGTTTGTGTGTTTACAGTATACTTGCAATCTGCTCCCCGGACAGCGGAAGATGAGTTCTGTCTCCTCGTTCTCTTTGCAATTTTTAGTCCATTGGGGACTGATGCCATCAATGTTCCTGGCATTGGACAAGATGTTCCCTTGCATAAGAGATTTCCCTGCTGATGTTGTCCCGTCATTTCCTTTCTTGTCCGTAATATAATGTGACGCTGTGGTGTCCCACACAACACGCTCCATCTGAGAGGCCCTACAATGTCCCGTGTCCCCACCCACCCACACAGCCAAGCTGT
>CAFUXE010000544.1:150447-196860 GCA_903364295.1 Serranus cabrilla | reverse complement strand
TAAATATTTTAAGTGCAAAGAGATTTTACGTCTAGACACATTACTTGAATACAAAGACAAACCACACAGCTGCATCCAGAACCAACATGTGAATGAAACAGTTATTTTAAAAGGTCAATTTTACCACTTCAAAATACAAATTCACTGTTATCTAATACAATTTAACTTGGCCCAGCACGGCACTGATAATGTGGGCTTATAAACCTTTCATCTTCACTGTAACACTTTCTTTGATGCTTGAACAGATTGGTTATTCTGAGTTATCTTTTGTCAAATTGAGCAAGTGAACCAAAACCTAATTGTAAACTAACACCAATTACCACTGAATTACAACAGTGCAACTACAGCACAGTTAATTAAAATGACTCACATTTCTAAGTAAACAAATTATTTGAATAAAGGCAGAACATTTTAAAATAAGGTGACAATTATAGATCTGTTGTTCTTGCATGCCATTTGATCTTCAGACTAAAAGATGTTGGAACATCTTGGTAAAATCCATTGCTTGACACAGAAAAGTATTTTATGAAAGTGACAACAGCAACTGCCCTAACAATGAGAATGGTCAGACAAGAACCTATAGACCAACCAATTGATCAATGGACCAGAAGGTGCTAGTCCTAGATATTATCATGGTCATTGTGCATATTAACATAAACAATAGATATTGCACCAGTTGAAGGAGAGATAATCTGAAGCCATATAAAAAGGATGCTAGACAGTGATATCTTTAAGTAATAAACAAACACAAAAAAGGAAAAAAATAATTAAATCTACAAAGGGATAGAGACAACTTCACTGATTCAAAAGAAATATGGCTAATTTCTGACGCTTTGAAAATTCCAATCCAGAGAAAGTTTCAGAGCAATAGCATCAACTAATCCATCGAAAATAACTACAACTGAACCCCCACTCCTGCGGCGAGCAGCATCTCCCTGCGTGCCCAACCCTCCTGACTGCCCATCGTAATGCAAAAGGAGAGGGAGAGAGCTCACGCTGTTGGTAGAAAACAACCAGATGCTCTCCACATTGTTTTTATATTCATACGGCTTAGGCACTGTGCTGTGGATGCAGGCACTATCCAAAATGCTACACAGAACATATTTTGCATATTTTGTATGGATGCTTTTGGCATGGGTTTTTACTATTTTTACAGCTCTGTGAGTAAGCAGGTTGAGACGTATGCAACATTGAAAGTCCAGGAAACAAAACAAAAAAATGCAACATGCTCTGAACGATATACTAAGATTTGTTTGTCATTCCTGACTTTGGTACTGTTTCCTTGATTCTCAAAGACATTATTTAAAGTGGAAGAAGAGGATATAAGCCATTTGGTGTCTAAAGGATATCACAGGAAACAACTTTAAGATATAACAATAAACAGCTGAAGGGGGGTCAGTATTAACCTGTACATTGCTATGGCTCTAATATGGTTTGCTTAAAGAATAAAAATACTGTACTATATATACTTGTACATTTTTTATTAGTAGAGAGACTTTGTATTGGTGACTGTAACCTGCTTTGAACTATTGTACTATAAAGATCATAGATTTTTTTTTTTAAAGGTAACATGCAGTTTATTACCTCGGTTTGTAACTTACATTTTATTAACATGGTAATATTTTCAACCCTTAATCCCCAAATTGAACACCTTGTAAAATTCTATTCAAAAAAAAGTAGTGTTTCAGTCTGAACATTAAATATACCTTCTTCCTAAAGCTTTCAATTGAATACATGTCAAAATGGTTTAGAAAATGATCACACTGCTTATGTTTTAGAAAACGTCCCAACCTTTTTGGAAGTCTGGGTTGCGGTTTACGTTTCCTGAAAGAAAACTCCCCATACAGAATACTACGATGACTACTACTGCTATTCCAATAAATAATATTACGCTCTCAGTAATTAGCGACATGTATAATCATTCTCACAATAAATGACTGAAATGGACCAACACCACAAGCCTGTCAAATTATCAAAGGCGGAAAGGTATAAATCATAATTTTTACAGTGGAAATTTGATTTGATCTGACGCAGTCGTGTACGATAAATGTTGAATAAATGTGTAATGAGGCTGTAATAAATGAGAGTGTGTGATCAAACATGTCATGTGCCCGTTATTAATGTGCTACACAAACCCTGAACAAAGAGTTAGCCATGCACCACTGATTGGCAGACTGAAGTTATAGCACATGATCCACTCTGGCTGATACAGTATGTCTCTGGGACTGTAAATATATCTACTGTGGTTGGCAGACACTACTGTTCAAAACATCACTCGCTTTTTTTCCCGCTCTTGATATTTGTGATGAAGCGGTGGGTGTGATAGAAAGTCTCTCTCATCCTTTTCCCCCCAGTTAAAATGGAAACCAGACAGGGGGAAAAGAGAGTGGCGGGCCACAGCAGCTTCCATCACTTATCCACCACTCATGCATGATTGAAAGGCCTCTGCAAGCTTGGAGGACTGCATCATTTATACCGTGCTCCTTCAAAAATCAAGAGGCAAGCAGCAGCTATAGTTAATATTGACAAAGCATTGACTTAAAAAAATTAAAGGCAGAGGGAAGTCTAAATAAAGTACAAGTTGATTCCCTCTTGGGTAAAGCTCAGACTTTTGTCTTTTCTTTTTCTTCTGCTCCTGCGCTAATCTTTTAGATGGATTCAGCTAAATTGTTATAGTCTCCCACGGAACATAAATGGAGAGCATCCAGGGATTTGGAGCTGCTATTAGGGAGACAAAATGATCCATCAAAGCAGCTGCTAGGGAAGGAACTGGGAAATAAGGATGATGTGAGAGAAAGAGCTATTTTTGTAGGGATGCCATGTGGTGAGTTTTTTTTCCTATTCCCTTGCTTTTTTCCTTCCCCTGTACTGGCAACACGACCATGGTGAGCTTATCTGTGTTCTCTTGCCCCATGTGTGCTCCATACATTTGGTCTACATCAAACTTGCATTCGGTAAGGATGCATTAAGCTTAGCCCATCAGACCACTGACACGACCACCATCTCAGCAGCAGCAGCAGCAGCAGCAGCGGTGGTGGTGTCAGCCTCATCAGGCCTACACTTGGGGCTCACAGATGGACGATCACAGCTAGAGACTGTCTTTCTCTCCCCTTCCTCCCCTGCTTCTTTTCCTTATCAAGAGCTTTAGGTTAAAGCAGCGGATTTCTGCTCATCAGTCAGAGCCTGAGGGTATATGATGTTGAATCTGCATTAGATGCCTGGATGGTGTTGAAAGAGAAAGAGTTGAGGGAGTGGTGGGAGGCAGGGGATGGTGGGTCACCACACTGATTAATGACTGAAAGCAGCAGAGCAACACAGTGTCCATTTCCTCCGCCTACATCACCCTTGGATAGAGGAGAGATACATCCTGCACATCACTGTTGCAGAACTAGGGATGCACGATTCATTAACTGATTTTCTCCATGTTGGCCGCCATCGTCCTATCTGCAAATGAGAAGAACACTATTTTTCTGTTGCGCATACATTTTACACTGGCAAAATGTGCTATTGGTTCTTTGCAGTCAGAGCCGGAAGACAGCAGCTAACATATGGTATTCATGCAGCTGCTGATTGGGAAAAAGAAGCCCCTAACTGGACACGACTCAGACATGAAGTCAGATGGCAAAAGCTGCAGTGCACATGTGTATACAGTCTCAGAGAAAAGAGAAAACCTTTTTTTTCTATAAAAAGATAGCTATGTTTGGAATCACTTTCACATTGATCTTTAATTACATTTCATTAGAATGTCACTGTTTGTGTCAGTAGTATAATAGTTGTTAGGAGGTAGTTGTATAGCAGACTAAAAAGGCTTTTGAAGCATTTTTATAAATAACACTTTTGATTTGAAAGAAAGTTATGCTAGAGGCCATTCATTGAACAAAGATTGTATGGTTGAATTAAAGGTCATTCAGACATAGCCAAAGTTTGGTTATCTTGTTTTAATGATTTAATTGTTATTCTTGTCCAAAAGGAGTAATAAATACAAAGAAAACATCAGTGCAGATATTGGCCAAATTGGTATTTTAAACATCTGTATTGCCCGGTGTTTCACACCTGGTGCATCCCCATGCAGAATCCCAAGCCTCATCCAGTTGTGTTGTTGATATCAAATCCAACCCCCAACCCCCCAAGCAGTGAGATTCAAATCACTCAACTTAGCTTTTAGTTTTGGAAGCTCTTTTTTGTCTCTCCTCCCTGGTCCCAGAGATGGAAAGCTTGCACCTGTCAGTCACAGCTACAGCTGGGTTTTGATGCCTTTAAAAGTGTGACATCGTGCTGTGATATGAGACAGAAGCCCAGGCTGAGGCTGTGGCTGTTGGCCCGCTGGGTTTCCAGTGGGATATGGAAACCACTGCAGTATTTACTGTTTAGTTTCTGCAGCCGTTCCTTACACTAAATAAATCCCCCACAACCGAAAACAACTGTGGAAAAAAGGGAAACGTCTACATAGTGTTATCTCTGGAGAACAAGAATCATGAATCAATACTGATTTTCCCTGTTTCAAGTCCTGCAATGTGCCACATCAAAGGTCATGAAGACTCAAGAAATACTGGTGCAAAAATCAGCTTGAGGTTCAGTGGCTGAAATTTTCTTTATCTGGAATAAAGACAGCAGAATAATACAGATAATTAATGATTAAAAAAAATGATCTTTGTCCCAAAAGCTATATGCAAGTCAGCACATTAATCAATATCTTTTAGTAACGAGAAAGATAAGATGGAATTTGATGACAAGAGATCAAACGCTATGTGTGATATTCTCCCGAAAAGCAGTGTCACAAATGCAACTGTCTTGTGAAAATAATGTGTTCAGCGCTAAAACACAGCCCGTTATTCTCACCCTCCCACATATTTTTAGCATGAAGTCTACCCCCCATGTCCTCAGGGTCCCGTCCTTCAGTGCTGTGCATTTCTGTGATAAGACTGGTGATAACATCTGGCCAGAAGATCAAGAATCAAAGGGACGAATCCTGCCAGGTGGGGAGAAAAAAAACTGATAAAATCAGACAGAATATTTAAGAAAAACTACATTCAAGCTTCCCCACTGCTCTTATCAAATGGGTCTTTAATATCCTGTGAGTTTAATTAATGACTTGTACAGCTCTGGCTATTTTGTGGTGAAAGTATCTATTTTTTCCTCATAAAATGTAGTGTCAAGTGTTTAAGGATGTCAATCAATGCTCATCATTACAGAGTTTCCTGGGCAAAGGGGGATGTTTTAGATCATAACTGTGAGGCCTTATTATACACACTAAAAGTGAGGGGAAAAAGACATACATTATACATAAAACAAGCTAAGTGAGATGTGCCACTGTATAATTTACATCTCATTGTCATACTTACAGCCAAGTGACTTAATTACACTGTCAAACAATTGAAAAAGCCTCGCTGGGAGTTGGAACAGAGCTCTGACAGCCTCTGCGCCTTGACCTTAGGTCCCCGCTCTTGGACGCTTCATGCGTACCGATGCAGAAGCAGAGGCTGACAGAGCTCAAAATAAACCTGTCTGAGACTCCGTTGCAAACTTTTTCTCATTTGTTTTCCCTCTACACAACCAAAAGTGGCTTATCATCCGCGCTTCACGTGGGAATTATCTGTGATTGATTGTTGCAGCCTAGATTTTCAAGGACTCACCAGAAGGATGCGTGAGGGGACAGGTATGCTTAGCTGACCTCTCAGGCCGTTGATTAATGCTGTGTGTACTCCTGATTTGTACCACTCTGCCAGAGAGCACTGAAGGAGTCTGCGGAACACATGGTCCTCTCTGCTGTGATAAAAGCAGCACAGGAAGAAACACACTCCTCCTCCATCCTCTTAGAAGCAATGCAGGAGTGATTTAGATGGAAGAAACACTGCAAGCAATCCACCCCGGTGCTCTGACAATCTATAGTGTTGCTACCAACCCTGCTTCCAATAAGTGGCCAAGACGTTGCCCGGAGGCTAGCTACCGTAGCAAAAGTGGATGAAACAGGGCTTGCTGACCGACATGAACCATAAAATGAGAAAAGCTGGGAAACTTTTGTGTAAACACAACAAAATGTTTTTCATAGGCACCTCCAGGGGGGGTTTAGCTTCACATCTCTCCTAGGTTCCAGTGGATAAAGAGGCCCATGCTTTAAAATCACATCCAGGCACCCTAAGTAATAAGCTCCTGAATGGAAACAGCCTGGGAACATGTGGACGGGGCGAGGCAGGCAATCCATTTCATGTGTTTATATTCAAGGCCGAGGAGCAAGACAGGTCTGCACTGTCTTTCCCCAGGCTAAGGGTTTTTGTTTGACACAGATCAGCTCAACTTTGTTTACCGTTTCCTTGATTTTCTATTTAGTTTCCTCTCTGCACAGCTGCGGGGCTAAACACGTGTTTGTGTTGCAGAGCTCGGTGCGATGCTGGAAGTCCCTTGGTTCAGAGTTGAGGCTTTTGACTGATGGACGGGTTCCCCTCTGGCCATGGTATCCTGCCTTTCTGCCTACTAACACTCACTTGTGCAGCATCAGAAGACAGTCTAGAATACCTCAACAGGAAGGGTTGAAAACTGAGGGGAATTGCTTTGATTTAGTTTGAAGTCTTTTTAGGTTTTCAAAGGTTTTCATGGAGGCCATTGTGATAAGGACTATTCAATTGCACAATTGTTATTCAGGCTGAATAAATAAAAAACACACGTCTAGTTTACAATACAGTATGTCATTGTCTGCAATCAAGTGACACTTTGCATCACTTTTCTCATGAAACAGCAGCACAGTACATTGTACATGTTGGCTTACACAACAGTTACAAAATGGTAAATAAACACCCCTCTATTTGCATACATTTTTCTCATCACACCAGATGAAGCCATTTTCACCTTTCTGTCCAATTTTCACCTTTTTCATCATAGATAGGGAAGCGAGCTTCGGAGAAAGACACAGCACAGAGCATAACCCTGCAAAATGTGTTTAAAGAGCCACTCTGTTATGAAGTGATATAAGATGAAGAATGGCAAAAGATGAGACAAATCGCTACAGGAGAGAGAGCAAGTCCCCTGGGTGCATCTAGGGGTGGCAGCCCAACTAGAGCTGCGAGCAGGGGTCAGTGATTCACTTGTGTGGGCATATGCAAACATGTGCGCAAATGTAAAGCATACGGCAGTCCCAGCAAAGTAACAAATAGCCTATGAGAATGACAGATTAGCGGCGCAGATAGGAAGAAATGGCATAGAAGGTGCAGAGGGGAGAGGAGGCACCATCCATCCCAGTTCGCAGGTGATCCATCAGGACGCACAGGGGTCCGGTAAAGGGCAACCCAGGAGATGTAGCAGAAGACACAACCCTGTCCGCCAGATGTTCAACACTATTCCTGGGATGGATCATCTGGCGAGGGTGTGCGTGTCTGTGTGGGCGCATGAGAATGAGAGAGCCACAAATGATATGGGAATATTTGAATGGTCGTGCATGTGAATTAGGCTGTGGGCGAGATGTGAGAGATCCAGCTGTGTGTGTGTCTGTGTGAGTGTATCTAAGCGAAAGGCACAGCATTACCATGGGAATTCAAGCGTACTAAAGGTAGATGTGAGAGATTTGGGTGTGCATTTGTGTGTGCATACACTCTAGAGAGAGGTTGCAATAGCTGAATGCTTAAGTGTGTGTACAAACTGAGGTGTGTGTGTGTGTGTGGGGGGGGGTGCAAGAGCACAAGCTGTGTGCACGAGAAGAGTCTGTAATACAGTGAGAATACTTGAATATGTCTATGTTACATTCCAGCTGTGCATATGCATGTGTGTGTGCAATACACCCTCACAATTGAAACATGTTCAAGGTTATCGGCATGCATTCAGCACTCTGGTCTAGTTGTATCAACCAGCTCTTCACAAAGCCTCCATATCCTTGCTCAGAGCCACATAACAAAGGGTTAAAACAATATCCTCTCTGATAACTCGGGGCTGAATGGGAGTGAGATTTGCTCCGGTGATTATGCAGTCAGACACAGCAGCCACTTTGATGCGTGATCATACTGTTGATGGCTTGAGAGTGCACGGATAAAATGACAGTTTTGTATTCACATATACACCGCCCACCCACCTCCACCATGAAGACGACACACACTCAGATACACACACTAATCCCCAGACTGTTTGCCCTACATGCTAGAGTAAAAAGTGTGCTGAAAATTCCAATCTGGGGTTCGGATTTGAGGTGGACCTTCGTTGCTTCAGGTGCCTGAGGTCGTGAAATCAGAATGAGATGCCTCCTGAGAAGAATGTTTGTCAAACATCATTTTACATCTCCGTCCTCTCTAGCTTTGGTGTGTTTGCATGAGGAAAAAAGGGGACCAGAAGTACGGACAAAAAGATGGCGTATTTTGGTTGAACAGCAATAAGAGACAGCATCAAAATGCACGATCACATCCAGCCTCTGGGCCTAAGCTTCAGGCTGCCCATGCAATATTTCTAAGTACACGGCTTCAACTTGCATTTTATGTGTCGTCACATAGCTGAAGACACGCAACAATGGCAGCAGTTAAGCTACAGATTCTTTTTTCTATTTCTTGAGGAGCAGAGGTGTTTTAATCATGTTTATATAGTTAATGAAGCAATATAACTTTAAATCCAACCAAAAAAGCTCTCATTTACTTTTAGTTGGTTACAGCAGTGAAGCAAACTCATATCTTTTGACAGCATTAAGGATCTATGCACTGGTTAATGGTGCCTCCAGATTGCGGAGGGCTGATTAATTGATTAGGCCCATTAGGAAAGGAGCATTAGAAGTGCTATTAATTTTGCAGCAGCAGCGCCCCTACGCGTGCTGCCCGAGAGCAGATGGCAATGAATGATGTATTTTGTTAGAACAGTAAATATTGACAGGTGCGCCTGGGCGCCTCCTTTGGCTCCCCACAGATGATGCAGAGGGAGAGCTTTCTAATTGGCTGTCTCCAGTGAGGAGACCTCTGGAAAGCAGATGCCCTGACCCACTCTGGCCCAAAAGGGGCAGATGAGCAACTGAGCAGCCTCGAGCCGTGTGCTTTACCCTCTATTGTGAATGTATACTATGAGTGGAGGGAGAGTATGAGGGGGAGACGAGTGGGACAGTGGAGAGGGAGCTGATTTTGAATGTGAATGGCTTTGGTTTGGCTTGGGGAGCACTCGATAATAGGTCCTTGCCTGGCTCCACTTTGCCTCCAGTCACAATGGCGCCACGTCATTTCAATCGGAAAGCCAAGAAAACTCATTTCTGAGCAGCCTTGACATCAATTGCACTCTCCCGCTCAGTGGCAATTTTAAATCGATTGCTTCACACAGATCCCCTCCCAGACTTGGTGAAATTTAGCCAATTTCAGACACAACACAGACACTGTAAAGCAACATAGAAAGACCAGTGAATGGAACAATAAAGTTATATTAGTCATGATTAGCTGATCTCTTCCTGTCTGAGCATCACATAGTATTTTTTTAGTGCTTTGTGAGTGGGAGGCATCACAGGAAATATTTCCTCAGTTCTATAAGTGGCACTCCTACACTGTAAAAAGTTTCCACCCCACCTGAGTAGAATGTCTTTGTGCTTCAAGAAAAAACAAGAGCACAGAAACATGTGCAAACACAGCAAGATGTCATCAAGGTATTGATTGCGGGACCTTCTTGCTGAGTGGAAACAGTGCTGCCATGTGAGACAGGCATCAGTTACTAGCCAGGAAGCTGGCCCCCGGGGGGTTGGACACCATCAAGATGTTAAGTCAACCCAGGTCAGCAGCTCCAAGGTGGCAGGGAGCCACATCATTGAAACCATCCCCAGCAGGCATGCAGAGTCAGGAGGGCGGCTGTGGAAACCATCAATGCTACAAATCTAATTGCAGGTACTTAATGAGGACAGATGAATAGATTAGATAAAGAACTAACCTACTACTACATACAATTACTTCCATTTTTGATTATTTTGTCAATTATTTAATTATTTGAGCAGCAGCCTAATTGTGTTGTCAGCTAACACCAGGACAAAGTCACCAATAGCAAAAAAAAAATTCCATGACAATTTCCTATTTGCCATACTTAAATTGCTAATTTTATGCCACAAACAAAAAACTTAAACATATCTATAATTATATAAAACAAAGAAAAGCATCAAAATGCTAAATTTGAAAAGTTGTAAGCAGGAAGTGGTTGACAAACTACTTAAATATGCAGTTAGCAAAATGATTGACAATTGTCTGAACTATCAATTACTCAACTTGTTGTTTCAGAAATCAGCAGACTGATGTTCAAGTATTTATCTAAAAAAGTATAATGATTCAATCCCCCCCATCACATTCCAACACAAAGGACACAACACTTCCGTTTCCCTGTGTAAGACAACACACCGCTTCTTTTAGTTACATGACAAAGATAACTGGTGTGTGATAAGAATGTGGTTTTTCCAGGCAGCGGCTTTCCCTTCCAGAGAGATGTGTTGTTATTGTTGTTAGCCAACCAGTTATAGCCCCCAGGAGAAAACCACAGATGATGCTCAGATGAAGTGTCTCTCCCGGAACTGTGGGAATAATAGCTACCCTCATTCTATCTCCACTCCTATGCTTCCTCTATCACTCTCTGTATTTCGGTCTCTGAGAGCCAGCGGGCCACTGTACCTCCGATTCTACTCCTTCATCCATGAAGACACGGGAAATTAGATTATCCTCGGTCTGCGTTCATGTGTGGGTGTGAGTTTCAGTATGTTGGTGCTGGTTGGCAGTGGAGGTGTGGGTTATTTTTAAGCGAAAAATTAAAAGTATATTCATAATGATATTTTCTGCAGAGTAGAGTGAGAAAAAACTCTAAAGTAGAACATGACACCTTATCCCTTTTCTCATTTCGTACCTTGTATGCTCTTTTAATCTGTTTTAGTTCATTGTGACTTGGTTGACCTTTCTGTCTTTTCCCATTTCTTTCTTGGCCTGTAGCTTAACTATTGCCTGCTGTGTTATTGAACTCTGCCATGCCTTTTACTGTATGGCAGTTTGAGATTCACTCTTTGTAAAGAGCTACCCCATTAAAGTAATACAAGAGACAGACAAAGCCGAACATTACAGCTGGGTGACCTACATCAACAATTCAAAGGCAGGTTAAAATCTCCGCCTTAATGTTCTCAGACAATGCTGCACAATGCCTCCACCACACCAACTAGTGGTCCCACATCGGGTTAACAAAATGGCACAAATGTATCAACTTTCTGTGATTAGCTTAGTATATTATCATTTTCCCTTTTATTTTGCTAATCTAATGGTATGACTGGAAAACTTCAATTTGAAAAGGCTATTTTTCTGTTTGATAGGAAAGACTATTTACATGCTTGATATTTTATAGGTTTATTTTGTTTTATTACCCTGAAAATGTGTATGGCATTGGGGGATTCACGCTTACGTGTATTTATCAACAATAACAGGTTACTGAGCTGACAATGGCCAGTTGGAAAGATTTGACAAATTGTAGTGTTCCCTCTAGGCTTTTTTGATGAATATATTTCCATTAATTCTATGCAAAAATCTCTGTGCATCAAGCCATGGCGGACATTATTTATGTGAAGGAAAGCCAGGTGAAGATTCAAGGTATGAAAATATAATGGAACACAGCCAAATGCGAAAATGGAGGTTCTGACCAATCAACACCCTGTGAGGAGCTACTGGCAGCTACGTGATCGTGACTATCCTTCAGAACAACAATGGTGGCTCCTAAATAGCTTAGTGTAGCTACACTACTGTGGGCTGCCACTGCTGTATGGCCCAAGCCTGGTCCCACGCTTACACTCATCCATACATGGAGACTTCCGTTGGCTGTTTGACTGATCAGGACTCTTAGGATCAAGCTGAGAGTTTTTTGTTGCATTGCCTTGTGCAGAGCAGAGAGGAGAGAAAGGAGAGATTGCTAAAGAAAAGTCAAATCCTTGCAAAAATGAATGCTTTCACCTTGTTTGCATCATTTTACCCTATATACATGCAAGAGAGAGAGAGAGAAAAGTATTTAGAATAAAACATAATACTTTACCGGTGAATCATTAGCAGAGCCAATCCCTGACGAAGGATGCTTTCCAGCGGTCTCTCATTATTTTCAAACAATAAAGACACCTGAATTTCTTCTACCCTGTAGAGTTTTTTGTAAACTCACTCACAGTTGTTTAAATTTAGCACTGCTCCCCAAAACCCCTCATGTGAATGCATTTCCCTATAATGAAACAGAGCCAACTTTTTGATCATTTCAATACCTGTATTGTTAACATTCACGTTAGCTAGCAGCCTTCTTTGCCTTTTGCTGGTGCATTGCACATTGTTCTCAATTCACAGAAATTTGTAGGAAACCCACTTAACTGTGAGCCAGGAGGCGCTGCTAATTTGTTTTCCGGCAACGTCTTTTTGTGGCCATAACAATGGTGAAGCAAGCGAAGCAGGAAGTGAGGTGACTTGAAGCCAACAGTCAACTTGTTTTTTTGCATTGAACTTTGAACAACAAACTTATGTTTGTGAGTAAGTCACAGTCTACATCACCTGTGTGACCACCGCATCCACATCCAGTTCTTATGTCCAAAAGTAGTAATTTTAACTCCCACCATGTTCTTTTCCATTAACCTTAAGCTGTGAGTTTTCTTGCCGTAACTAAACTATGAAGTTTTGTTTCCTATAAACCTAACCAAGTTGTTCTGTGTTACAAAGTAAATGAGTCATTTTTACATGTTTAAGACCACAACTTTTCGACTATATACACCAGTTCATGAGAATATGCTGTGCATTGCTGAATTTATTGGCACATCTACACCAACATCTGTTCAACAGTAATAGTTTGAAACGGACAGCCAGAGTGTGCATCATGTCACCAGCATGCTTCTTTCACATGCGACCATTTGCTGTTAAAGCATGAGATACAACCAAAACGCAGGCCTGCTCATCACAAAATTGCTGCACGGAACAGCTAGCGGTCAGCCACATTGTACCTTTAAGCATCCATTTAGTCCATTACATGACTGACAGAATTGTGCTTGGAATCTGTGTAACCAAGCATATTATGGTGCCTGGTTGCATTTCGGCCCACCTGCCTAAACGCAATTTGGGCTCTCCGCTGATGTAGTACACCACACACTTTCATTATTTAGCTGCATAAATGCAAATCAAAGCACAGGCGCTCTGAGGCAGGGCTTCTGGAGGACAAGGTAAATTGAGGTGAAGAGGAAGAGGTGAGTCATTCTTCCAGTGTCCTTCTCTAAGCCTTATTACCCTGGAAGAAAATGAACACAACTGATACATTATAACGGCCTGAAAACCATGGCTATCTCTAATACAGTCTTTTCCCTCAAACAAAGGCAATGAAATAAGGTCTTTGTCAGCAGTTAGGGCATCTGTCTTCTTTCCCTCCTGCTCGCCTTGAGATAAAAGAATCAGCAAAGTAGCATAATGATTGTTAATGGGATCTTTATTAACCAAATTATTGTCTCGCTGATAATTGCTTTCTCAATGTCATGTAACTGTGTTTTACACTGCCATTGAATTAATGTTGGCCATTTGTGGAGTTTATTAGCCAACATCAGCGTGGCTCTCCATCACTTCTTTGATTAGGATAATCGTGTAGATTTTACTAAGCTATGCTCTTCACGTTCAACACAGTGCATTTCAGACCTGGGACTGAGGACAATTCTCTTGCACTTGGGAGGCTTTGCACTGCAGCGCAACAGCAGCCTTTCCACACTGTAATCTACTGAGAATTGAATTGTGTGTGTGTCTGCGCTGTTGTGTTTGTTTACGTGTGCACATGCATGTACATGTATTCATGTGTGTGCATTAGCAAGCAAAGGCATCCATCTAAAATACCAATGTGTTGCAGCGACAGAGATGAGCTTTGCTTCTTTTTAATTAGTGGCCCAGCGGACTTAACCCTACCTCATCATTCTGCCTGAACTAAGGCCCTACGATTAATTGACTCCTCGGAGTTGTCATGGAACTTCATTTCCTCAGGACACTCCGAGTGTGCCTCTGAGTTCACAACACATTTTGCTTGCACAAATATTGAGTCTTTAGTAATGACATATGGTAAAGTCCTACAGGGCTTTGATGTTCCATTTTTCCATCTTCCTCACAGCCGTGAGATGTATTCATCTCTCTTAGGCTGACTATAAGCTTAACAACTTATCATAAAATACCTTTTTCCACATTTTTATGCCAATTCCTCTTTTTCAACTCGTTACAGGTTTAATTGTTCTTTTGAACTGCCAGAAAGTTGCATGCTGCCCTTTGCTGGTGACTCTATTACTGTTTCCACCCAACTGTCAAGACAATCTGAATTGCACTTTTGAAATGTCAGAAAAATAAAATGCAAATTAGATGCATTTTCATTAGCTGGGTTGAAGAGAATATATAGTCTTTTAGAATAAAACTAAGACAGAAAATAGACCCAGTCGGAAAATGTAGCAGAAAAATGCAACCAGTCAGTGCTACATCACATACTACATTATATGAAAACTGGAACTCCTGCTGCTGACAGCAAACGTTACTGTCCTCAGTGAATAATTGATCATAATGTACAGTTTGGATTGGTTTTTTACTTAAGTGAACAGCTGCACTTATTTTGATGAGAAAGAAGAGTGACCTCACCAGAATATGTAAAAAAAAAATTGTTTTGCATTCTATGATTAGAAATGCCAGAGATGATGTATGAGGGGCACCTGAGATGAGAAGGTACCATGGGATGCAGAAAGCAAGCCATGGCAAATAGGTATGCTCCTGCCTTGGGCTAAACTTATATATATATATATATATATAGACTTGGGTACTTACAATTCCCTAGCAAGGGAACAGTTCTCAGTCTGCCATGGAAAGCAGACCTCAAAACTCACTAGGGGTTCTTCTGAATGAAAGAAAAAGGCTAAAGAACAGAATACGGTTTCTTCCATATGGGTATTGCTGGATAAACATTTTCATCTAATAGCTATGGCAGATGAAAACAATCTTCACCCGAGCTTTCTGAGGTAAACTTTGGCCAATTAGTTTATCCCTTTTCGTCTTTTCTTTTCAAAAGCATATTAGCTCCTGGGCTTACTGTGACCTGTAGAAATGGACAAGACAATAAAATAATACATTTAAGAGCAAATTACACACCTGTGTAAATCTTCAAATTGTGCGTTAGATTGTCAGCAATAAAACACTACCTAGAAGTACTGTACAGCTTTAAAGAGTAAAGCAAACAATGCTCTATATTCTTCATATTGTCAACAGAACCAACGAAAAACAACTTATGAATGTATACTTTCATGGGGGGAAAAATGCTGGAGGCTCTTTTCAGCTATGGATTTGGTGCATAAGCTGCAGTAACAGCAGCAGGATGGTGTATGTGGCAACAACTTAAAATAAACTATTGAGATTTGTTCAACGTAATCAAGAAACACATCAAGTGCAATGGTGTGACTTACTAGAAAAGAAAACGGAAGTCTGTGCCAAAGGAATAAGATTTATTATGCTTTACCAACAGAGGCAATGCTTCTTAGTCAGCACAGTTGGTTTTGGTGTTTTGATTCATTTGTTTAATAATAAAAATATGGATGATCACCACACCAGACTTATCCTCCAAAGCCCCACTATGACACTATTGTATTTGCTTTTTCCACCAAGTTGTTTGGACACTAAAGGAGGTTCAGTTTAAGAAATCACACTGTAAACTAATCATGGCATTGAGCTTTAATTCCTGCTAAATGGTGGCCAAAATACCAGCAATATATTTGTTTTTTCAGGTATTGGCAGCTGCACCCAGATATAAATGTCTCAGCAGAATTGTAGGCCGACTGCAACAGAGGAATTAGTTACCTCTATTTAAGGTTTGCTGCCTATGCTCCCCCATTAAGCTTACACCCACAGATTTATAGGGGAAGGAATAGGGGAAGGGGGATGTACGGCTGTTGTGGTGCAATCTAGATTCTGCAACACTGAAACTGGAGCAGTGCCCTGTGAACTCAGCAGGAGTGCAGCATTTATATTGAACCTCATCAGTCATACCTGGCTACACACACACACACAAACAACTGCTGCTCACCTACTGAGCATCATCTCCCTGGGATGATAATCTTTTCCTATAAACTCACTGGAATGAGGATTTCTTTGTAGAACATAACCATTAGACAGTCAGTACATCAGCTGCACCATGGGAACTGATCTCAGGATGCAACTAAAGATGCTGCGATAACCTTATTGACCCTCAAGTTTATATAACAGGTACAGTTTCTGTAAATTTTGTATTGAGCTGTCAGACATTGTTACAATTGTTGCCACTGAGGAACGGTGCAGAGGGTTTTGCAGAGTCAGTTCTTGTTATAATAGAAAAACATATTAGTCATTTTACTTTTCCCGTACTCCACTTCGTAAGATTTCATGCTCGGCTGAATATTCTAAACATTACTGGTAACTATCAGCATAAGTTGCTCCACGCACTCTCCCATGATTTATTAGATCTCTTTTCATATTGTGTATATTCCTCCTTCTTCATTGTTGATGTCACCCTTGAGTTCCTTTATTTATAAAGTGGACAGATTTTTGGTAGGTACTAAACTCTTGGATCGTGTAGTGGACTATTCATCAAACAAACTTCAGGGAAGTTAAAGGTCAAATTGTGGACTGTTTATGTTTTTGGATACAGTGACAACTATTAAAGAATTTCCCTTGATAAATCTTTCCCAGTGAAACGGCACAGTGCGTTCCAGAAGAAACACTTGAAATGAGTGAACCCAGTGTCGCACTGCCAGGAATATGTTGCCATTGACTGATGTTTGAAATGAGGCTTATCACTAGTTGTGCTTGTTGGTCCAGATGCTAATGTGACAAGACATCATCTCAGCTCAAAGCCACATGGAAAAACACAAGTACATATTAGGATTGCATTTTCTTGTATTGTTGCCAGTATGGTGTTAGTTCTCTCTGGAGACATGAAAAGAAAGACTATTCTGCTTTTCCTGGACGTCACCTAAAGCTGCACCTTTAAAGGGCTTTTAGTCTAATTCGTTTTCCCACCTCCACAACTACTTCTTCTCAAATTAATGGGCCCCTAAACGTCTATCAGCTGAACACATTTAGCAGTGCTTTACTGTGCCTCAATCACTGCCAATGCTTTCAAGCATTATAATTTCGCTGCTTTGCATCAGTTAGAAACATTCGCTCTGTGCATTAACTACATTACAATTTTACCCAGAGCCCAGAAGACTCACAAAGGAAAAAAGGGAAATTGGCTCGGAACAGAGGCACTTACATAAACTTTATGATTACGTCTTTATCCCATTTCACGCTCTACCATAGGAAGCTTAGATTAGCAATGAGCAATTGATGTCAATCACTACTTCTCTGTGCAGCAGTACTGTTATTGTAAATGTGTCCCTTTACCACCAGAACCAAGAATTATCAAGGTTTGCAACCAGTACAAATAGTTCCTGATTTTATGCAACAGAAAAAGAGAAGTGAATCAAGAACTAGTTCCAGATGAGAACCAGCTCCAAATGGTCCGATTAATCAGAATTATATGCCTCCAAGTTTATCAGTTCCTCTCATCAATGTCGCCATGTTGCACATTGCAAAACTCTTGAGTCTACAGTGCTGGAAACCTGCAACAAATAGGAGTCATGGCTGAGAGGAAGAAAGGGTTCAAAGCAAGGCTTCCTTCACAGGCAAAGTGTGAGTCTACTCTGTTTCTAGACTCTAGGTTTGCTTTCTTCCTCACACAGAACTGATCGGAAATCAATAAGGAAATTGATAAAGAATTAGGCCAACAATTAGAATCAATAAAATCTTATAAATTCCCATCCCTAATTTTTACTCAGAGCACTATCGCGGGTTCTTTGAGGTACAAGCACACTCTTATCAACAAAAAATTGAAATAGGCCATCGCAGCATGCAATTACTCACAGCTTTGAAAACAAGTTTTAACAGATCAGCCGGTGCCAAAGTCTAACTCTTTTAATCCATGTGATTTTTGCACATTTGTCTCAACTGTGCCACCATCTCCAACTTGCCACTTTTAAACCCAAGCAATTTAGCTAGGTAAACAGCTGGCTGAGAACAAAGACTTGGAAAGAACAAAAGCTGTTTGATTCCAGCTGGCTGCTCAAACGTTATCCGAAGGAACCAATAGTTTCACCTCCTAGAAAAATGCGGGCTCAACTTGGGTCAGACCAGACACGTTTTGGAAGTAATTAAAGTAGTCGTGTAGCTATAGGCGGTCTTGCTGCCTCACAGGCAAATATGAGTCAGCCAGCACATCGGGAGGGTGTGCGACTGGCTGTCGTCGAGGCCGAAATATGCTTTGTTTCTCCTTTTGTTGTGCTGTCATGTGAGGATGTCGCAGATCAGCTCCTGCTTGTTTATGCCAGCGCCAAGCAATGAGTGCCCCGGACGATGGCTGTGGTAATACAGCTGGTTAGGGATCGCTGACACAAATGCACACACGCATACATAAATACAGCTGCTTCCTGGGCTTCTTCCTCTCAAAAACACACGTATACAAGTAGAGAGATAACACACCTGCAGTGTCATATTGCAAACTCAGCTCACAGTGATGATAGGGGCAATCAGATACGCATCTTTACAAAAAAGAAACATGCACCCAGGCAAACACACACAAGCGATGGTCCAGTCAGTATCCCAGAGACCAAACTAGGCCAGGAACATTCACTCTCTCTGTCTCTGCCTTTTGTCAGTCTATCTCTGGCTAGTGAGGTGGCTTTTGACTTCGAGGACACAGAGCAGGGAGCCTCTGCCAGGCTGGGAAACGATACAAAGCAGCAGCCCTGACAACCACAGAGCCTTTCATTCCCTTTCAAACCAACTCCCATTCAGCCACCAGCCTGCCAAGATCCGGGACAGGAGCAGAGGGGAAAAGTAATTGACCCCCAATTAGATTGATTAGACCATATTGAATATGATTAATTGAAAATACTAGAATAAGACACACAAGACAGAATCCTCCATTCATGATGCCCCGGAGTCGTGCTACCTCTTAATCGCTCCCTGGGCGGAGTTAGAAATGTATCAAATAGATGAAGAAGTCAATGTTCATCTGGATAAGGGCCAATAAAATAGTCCTCCTGGCTGAACTCATATTTAGCATTCATTGCATTTGACTTTTCACGAGCACATGCTTTGATATCTGCTCAAGGCTGCATCAAGGAGCAAGGCCAAATATGAAGTGAGTGTACAGCCCTCATTTGCTGCAAGACTGAACCAGTTTGTATTGATTTTAGAAAAATATTATGCAAACATTCAGATGTATCTTGCATTCAGAATCCTCAGGGGATCCATGTGTTAAGTTTGCTTCAGAATCAAAGTTTAAGGATCCGTGTTACAGCCCTTAGAGCTCAGCTCAAGCTTCAGCCAAGTATAATTGTCTGCTTTTGTTTTGCGGTGTTGGCCATTTTATATGTAATTAGCTGTCAGGGATAGTGAAAAGGGGCTAATTCCCTTTCTATTTTTGCCTTGCTGAGAGGAGGCTATGCTCAAGTCTGACACTGACAATAATTAAAACTCTGCCTCAATGACTCTCATGTCCAGTGTTACATTTGTTTTCACCCGTGTAATGTGTAATATGGCTGGGCATCACCCCCCACACATTTCTCTGAGTAATTTGTTCCCCTTGAAGGGTTTGACCGCGTGACAACGCTAGGCCATGATACTTAACCATGCTATCACTCACAAGTCTAGTTAAGAAGTATCTGAACTGGAGGGCTTTTAAAGTCAGCAGAACGTGAGCTCAGATCGTACAGTTGGTTTCAGAGGAACTTCATTATTCATGGTGACACAATTTTCAACTTTGGCAGTTTAGGAGGTTTGGGGATTGAAAAGTGCTCACATCTTCATATGTTGTTTTCTCCTAATTAAAAAAATATCTAAATATTGTATGCAATGAATTTTAACATTGAAGGGTTTCCATTTTAGGACTGCGAGGACACAACGAGAGGTGCAGACCAATGTGAGCTTCAATGGTAGTTAAAATTCAAACTGGTCTTACAATTCATCAGAACCCAAAGCTTTTCGCATCAAACTACTTCGGCTTTCACCTTCGACTAACAGTTGACTTTAACTCCTCACATTCACACCATGCTGATGAAGGTAAGATGAAGGCCAAGAAAAAAGCAGCTGTGTAGTTGTTGGTGTGTGTGTGTGGATGAACATTGCAGCTGTAAACATATCCCAATTAATTTAATTCCACTACTCAAAACAGAAAGGCAGCTAGTTTTAATCATAGTGTATATAATAAAACTTGGTTGATTGAGTTTCAGGCCGTCGGTTCGAGTCTGTGTTTGTTGGTGGTGGGATTATAGATGTAGGACTTGTTTAATTTTGCTTTGAATAGACACCTATTACCAGGAGCTGACCGGTTCATTAATAAGATGAACGCTCTGGCTCCGCTCAGCTTCTTGGCAAGATTGTCTGGTGTGTGCCCGACAAAGAGGCTGAGTGAGGAGCACACTGGACTGTATCTCCCAGTCAGCACTGACAGCATGTCACTCCAGCATTCGAAGTGACATGTAGTTGTGATGTAGCTTTCGTTTGTGAAAGCTGTTAAGCAGTTGTAGGTCAGACTTGGCTCGTCTGCCTTGGCTTTACTTTAGTAGAGCTTAATTTAAGGTAAACTTTACCTCTTTTCAACCTGCTCTGGGTCATGCAGATGAACACTGCTCATTTTCCCCCCATACCGCAGTATGCCGCAAACATCTTTAAATCAATTGGAAATTGTGATTAGCTTTAACTAGAGATATCTATAAAAATAATGAACAAACAGTCAGATTTGAAATGAATTTTCTTTCCAGCTATGGCACGAATCTAATTATAGTACACAGAAGTATGCATCTGGGAACCGACAGCTGTTATAATAATGATTATCTTTCCCACAGTTATCAACACGTCATCATTATGATGATGGTAGTGATCATCATCATCCTCATCATCATCATCATGTGTATAGCAAGAAGTAATCAATGCCACAGACAGACTTTCACCTGAAAGATACGGGCTCTTTTAGAGGAGCAGACCGTTACAACACCCAGTGTGACATGATGATATTCACATGGCGAATTGCAATCACTTAATCCTATTACAGCCATATCGTAGTCATGGTAACCCTTACAATGAAGCACCCGTTTGATCAAGATGTCCTTCTTTTGCAAGGGAGGTGCACAGATGTTTGCACTCATGTGAGTAAAATTCAGCATTCATTTCAGCTTTTCCCTCCGTCTCAAAGCCGCAACATATTATGTAAATTTCTACACTCCTGTTTGCATATGTGATGAACATCATCAGCACTAGTTTACTGCAAACAGTGAGGTAAGTAAATGGAAAACATAATTACTGTATACATTTACTGTTCCAGACTTTTAAGTGAAAAGTGTGCTAGCTCTGTCCTTCCAGAAAGAGTTTTACTTCTTGTCCCCCCCGATAATGCAGACAAATTCTACTCTGCACTGATAAGAGACACACCCGCTGCGTTTAGAGAAAATTAAGGTCTGAGACTGACAATCAAGCATGTCAGAGTATTTAAAAAAAATTGTATTGTTTGGCAGCAATTCTCCAGGCAGGTGCAGCAGGCATCTCTTTTTAATTTGCTACATGCTCAGTATTCAGCCGCATGGATCAAAGGGACACTTAATTTTCCTCCCCTCTCCCCATTATGTGCAGTGAGGAATGAGGCAGACCCTCGCGGGAGCAGATTTGATTACGGTTTATCATTACTGTCACTCTCCATGGTGACAGAGGGGCCTGATCCCAGGCCGCCAAGACGCAACCAAACAGATTAGTAAGAGGACCCTTATTTTCTGCTGTAATTTTATGCATCACTTGTACACTGAAGTCTTGTTAGATTTTAATTGTTAAGCGATTTAAAGGCCTATTTCCCAGCAGCTACGGCTACATTTTACAACTTTATATTTGTGTTTAAGTGACGGACAATTATCCAGAAAGCACTTTAAACATTAGCCGGAAAACTTAAAATAAATGAAAATCATAAAAATGTATAAACAGCTGTAAATCCAGCCTGCATGGCCACCAACCAGACTGCAAACGTTGATGTATGCTGATAACTCTTCCGTTCAATGCAGGGGCAAACCGCGGTCCTAATTATCTCCCATCCAAGTTTGCTGTTGTCTGTTTTCCCATCTCTCCCTCCTCTCTAGTGCATCCTCAACCCTCACTTTAAACCAACCCCAACTGCCGCACAAATGTGAATATTTCCGAACTACACACTACAACAGTATTCATTTCCAATTAGAGACACTATACTTTCATCCCTCAAGTGAAACTGGTAATTTTTTATCCGATTTGCTTTCCTCTCTAACTTTTTTTCTTCTTCCTCTCCTTGTGTGATATTTTTCTGTGTCTACATTAGCATAAGTGCAGCAGTGATCTGCTTCAGGTTGACGGTTTTTAATGGGGCGGCATTTCCATTTCACAGAGGACACATGTGGCGGTGGGATGTCGAGGAGGGCCGGGGGGTGGTGGGGGGTAGCGGGTAAGGGGAAGCAGTACAAAGAGAATGGTAGAGACACTCTGCAACGAGTCCTGTCACCCTTAATAATGCAGCAAGGATAGGGAAGGAGTAGTCATCTTCATCCCTAAACGGCAGACGTAGGTTGTATGCCCCTGGATGCAACGGAGCCTAATTATTAGAGAGTACCCCATATACCGTCCATGGCCATGTTGGCACTGAATCTGAACCACACGAAAAACTATAAGGTCCCTAAGGCCCTCGGAAAAAGCCTCCAGGGAGCATAGGTGACACGTAGGTAAGTCGCAGAGCCTGAGGGGACAGGGGCAGAGCCCTCATGGCAGGGACTTGTCACGGATGTCAGAAGGACTTGACCCAGTTGCTGGATTGAGTGCTGGCAGCTGTCTCGTCGACAGAGCATCTGTCAGTCTTGGCCCGTTAAGTCACTGTGCAACAAAATGCGCCAGAAAAGGTTTAAAATTCCAGGACAAAAGTCTGACTTTAACCTGAATTTCTCAGTTAATGTGTGAGTGTGGGCTGTGTGTGCCTGCTGCTTCCTATGTGTGACATTTCAAAGGTTACAATCAGTGAGTGAGTAGGAGCTGAGGAAATGAATAACACTCAAAATGTTTTTACAATTACAGAGTAACACTCGGTAAGTTACCAGTGGACTGTGCATTTTAAACCTCAGTAAAAGTTATCTGTGAAGAAACAAACTCCATAACACAGTGACAACACTTTTGTTTTTTTCACTAAAATCCTCTTACACTGAAAGCTTTTCACACTTGTATGTTGGAAAACAGTCCCGAAACAAATCGATTTTGACCACACTCCGACAACACTCAAGAGTTAAACAAAGGTCAGCTTGTCAAGAGGAGGCATTTCAAATGGCTCCTCCTTAATCAGCACACTCTGATTAACCAATCAGGTCTCTTCTATTCAGGATTATGGAATTAAGAAAAAAGGAGCAAAAGGTCATATTATCATAGCAAATGTATTTGAACTTATAAATCTTCACATCTAAGCTTATTTTAACTGCAATTTTTCACATTAATACCATAATCCTCAGGGCTTTCCTTAACAAGTGGGGAAATGAGGTTACATCATCATCATACGCCACTGTAGCATGAAGGGTGTTAAAGGTTTGTTTGATACAACTGTAGCACACAAAAAATATATACACAAAATATATGAGTAATACACTTTGAGTGCAACATTGTATGTGAATTACAGGAAGAGCCCTAAATCTTAACTTTGTTTCATTTTGTTTTAATCTAAATAGATTACAAAGCACCACTTTATTTTTCACTGTTATTTAGTTATTTGGCAAATGTACCGTAGACAGGAAACTATTAATATTGACTGTATGATAGCAAGACAACACACACTGCTTTTCTTTAAAAAGGAAACATGCAAATGGTAGACTGTATTAAACTGTGTGTTTGAGGCATACAAACTGTCGACGCTTTTAATAACACCTCGAGAAACAAGCTGTGTGACCTCTCTGCGCTCTAAATAGGAGATGCCTTCACAACAAAATAATCTGCAGGGAAACACCTTAATAATAATATTTTCCTTGATAAAACAATATTGTCATATTACCCAGATGCAACAGTCTCACTTGTTGAGTTAAAGCACACAAACTGTTGCTGTTCAAAGCAGTTTTTCACTGAAATTTACATTTAAGTTTGGGGGTATTTTGTCCAGAAAAAAATCTAAATCTGACTGATTAACCAGTACTGGAGTTAAACATCCTGGTCCTCAGTTATGATTGTCTGGGTCAAGTTTTAAAAAAACAGGAATATCAAATAAAAACATATTTTGTTTCAGAATGTCTTGTTTCCATCAGCTTTAATTATTGCTGGTGTTTTACTTATTTATCATTATTATAGTTATTTATAGCAGATTAAAAAGAAATAAGGGTTCAATTGCTTTTGTGTTTTTCTGCCTAGTAACAAAAGGGCAATGTATGATATACTGTAGGCCATTTGTAATATGGCACCTTTATGTGTGTTCAATAAACCGTGTTATTCAAGAAAAGGAACATGGTTAATGTTCCTACCTGCACCTAATGTCCTAATTAATCTAGCAATATCCAAGGTCTGCTTCAGAGTCCACACCGGGTTTTCGCTTTTCTCTGTACAAATGGCTTTTTATACACTTTTAACTGCCTGAATTCTTATTTTGCATTAACTTTTTAGTTAGAGTTATTGTGTCCTGCATTATGCTGCATAATACAGTACATAATAACCAATGTAGCTTCACTGAAGCTACATGATGCTTTCATTGAGTGACATATTTCAACTCTCGTTGCCTCTTGTGCATCTGTTTTCACCCATTTAACTGTAATTCAATGTGACATATTTGGTGTTTTCAGAAATGTTTGTGTCGTGACTAGAATCTAAGAGAAACTTCTGTGGGTTTGAACAGTGCTTGTCCTAGCTCCATGCATTTTAATGATAACCCCCCTGGTGGAGTGCAGCAGGGTTTAAGAGGTTAAATCCAAGGAACACAATGGTGAAAGTCCACTTGCAACAAAAAAAAAAATTCAAATGCAAAGTTACAACCTCTATTCATTTGGACAAGGACACGTGTACTTATGTTGCAAAGGCTTGTGGGAAGGTGAGCGTTGAACATTTGCAAGCAAGGCGGCGAGAGGGACACGTTGAAAGGAGAGCTCAAGTTGTCTATGCAAATGTAAGCAGTCTGAAAGAACCGTGGACTAATGAACTGCCAGGTGTCTTTTTGATTGATGTCTGCTCATAAAACATCCCAGTCCCACTTCCACCTGCTTCACCCATAGCCTACAGTGCCACCATAAAAAAAAAGCATCACAAAAGACTAAATAAATATTGCTGCCTTCAGTTTTCCAAATAATTACAATACATGCCTTTTTAGGCACAAAGACAAATTAAGTCATGCAGCATGGACACAAATCTGTGAAACTGTGGGAGTTGCTGAAAGATGCAGAAGATGTAGCATATACTCTGGTCCAAATCCAATTTAGAAACAGCACCTATGAGTATATAAGTTCACCCATAACATGCCACTGAAACATCTTATATTTTGAGTGAAGCCGTGTCAAGTAACAGGAGCGTCGTAAGTGGACATGTGGTCTGAGACTAGGCTCATTCTGACCATATGGGCTGGGTTGCAGACTTGCCTTATGTGCACTTTGGCAGTCTCACACCTCACAGCACATATGTGAGGCTGAAAAGCCCAGTAGTAGTGCTATCAGAAAAATTCTGCTTTTTGCACCTCTTCTGCAAGACAAAACAATAATCCCTTTGGAATCAGCTAATGCTTCCAGTTTCTCTTTGTTTGGCCGAGCTTGGACATTTTGGCAACGTCAACATGGTTTGAAAATATCAGGTGGCACGCCTCCTTGTGCAGGATTGCAATTCCCATATTCATTTTTAGAACAACTGTGTTATTATGAGAAGTGTGCAAAAGGAAAGTTTGTGCAGTTAAACTAAATGGTGCTGCAGGACTATATGTAGATATCACAAAAGCGTTATATTGGTGTCTAATACAAAACACCTCTGGTAGAGAAAAGCGAATAACTTTACTGCTATTTTGTCTTTTACACCAACTACCACTCTCAGCTACAAAAAATATGGGTTAGACAGGGCTGAGACGAAACTACTTAAATGAGATGAGGTCAAGACAGCATCTAATAGGCACTGGCTGCTATGAAAGCCAGATTTACACATAAAAAACCTTGATTATTACAAATCATTTTGGGAACTAATTTGACATGATCACATGCAATTTTAAAATTTAATAACTATGCTGTTCGCAATAAAATAAAAAAAACTAAATATTATGCAACTCATTTGGCAGACCTTGCTAATGAATTGTACTGTGTTTACCAAACTTAAATGGTATCAATGTGTCAGAAAATACAACACAACAATGTGAATGTGGACTACAGTAGGTCTGACAACAGGATTTGCAGTTTACAGCTCCACAGACAAAAGAGAGATCACAACATAGGCCCAGTGATGGCATGGCAGCCAATACAATATAAACAGAACCACACTGCACAGGCATCATGCAAACAGTGACTTGCTCACTGTTTGGAAGCTTATGCCCACTTATGCAAAATGATGTAACACATATGGTTAGCCTGTGCAACAACCAAAATCACCAACACACTGCATTGAGACAAAGTCAGAAGCATTCAGGCCTGGAAATGCCACAAAACACAAATCAAAAAAATCTTTTAATTAAATAATTAATTTAAACCAGGTTTTCTGTAAAGATCTACAGCTTACAACTCCACAGCCACAAGCAAGGTCACAGTATAAAAAGTGATGGCACAGCGGCCAATACACAATATACCAGAAGCACAATGAAAAGAATGACAACCAGTTGAAAAGCACCACAATGCGAAACAATGACTTGCACTTACCTTTTGGAGGTCAAAATGAGAGCGAAGTCCATCAAGCAACAATCCTTCTGTTAGGAAACATCCATTATGGCATTGTAGATGTTTCCATCCATTTAAAAAGTCAAAAATGCCTTCCTGGCCTTTACTTTGATAAAGCTGTATTGCTTTATGCTGGTGCTCAGAATCTCTTTACTCCTTTGAATTTTCTTTACATTCTACTATTTACTTAGTTTAGAGAAAAACCCACAACAACCCATCCAAGATGATATGAAATCCCACTTTAAACACCAAATCCATACAAGCCAACTGATGGGAAATTGCTATATATACATATAACATGTGATTTTCCATTGCAGTCACCAAAAAAATCCATATGCGTCAGTGTGTTGAACAGGGTTAAACAATACCAATGTCACAAGCATTTGTGCCTAGTGTTGGCATCACAATAAATAAACCTAATGTAATGCAAATAAAAATATAGAATGTGGGTCTCCTATAAAAGACCTAGGCTGTATAAAGCATATTCATCCAGCCACACTCTGACAATATAAAACCTTGAGCATGACTGACTTTATAGTAGGTCAAATCTCAACAGGCCACAGCTCCAAAGGCACAGCTGAGGTCAACACAATAGGCACAGTGAAGGCCCTAAATATACTAAAACACAACAGAACTTGACTCCAACAGTGTAAAACCAAATAAACCAGCTTTATTTCAGCTAGTCTGACTCATTTATCCAGCAGAAGTTGCCCCAATAACTGAGCTTGATGTTTAAAAATAAAACAAAAACAGATAAAAGCTAACAGGCCTTATGACTAAGTGCAATTATTAAATTAACATAATAAAGACCAAAAAAGGAAAGCCTGTATGAAACTCTTACTCCTTTTGTTATTTATATATATGCATACATGTATACTTGTATACATAAATAAATATTAAATTGCAACGTTGCCACTTTTATATACAACCCACGACAATATAAATGTAATCTATACAATATAACAACTATCAAAGTTTTATATACGTAGTCTTTCCCTGTTTTATTTCCAACCCACTGACATTTAAATAAATAGTTCATGTTCAGAAAGAAAAGCAAAATAAGCCTGGCGTGTTTGTAAACTAGCTGGTTAAAGCCCCACAGACACGAAGAGGACAACACTATATGAACAGTTATGGCACGGCGGCCATAACACCATAAGCGGTTATAAATCACAACACGAGAGAAAAATGACAATAATGACAGTGCCAGAGCAGGTCGGCAAGTTATAGCGTCATAGACAGAAACAAAGCCACACATATAAACGGCACGGCGGCCGCACAGTTAAAGAAATTAGCATAACTGGCTTACTATTTGCTGTCTTCCGTGCCAGGGCTCCCGCACAACAATATCCTTCGTGGCGTTGCATGCTAGCTGTTGACACAAGCGGCGGATGTCTCCACCTGTAATATTATATTTAATTAGCAGGGTGGTGTGGACCTTTTTCTTTTACTGTAAAAATGTGTCTTTATGTGTATTTTTTCTTATTGCTTACCGTCCTTCCTGCAAAAAAAAAAATGTCGAGTGAAGCAGTTGTTTCAGGCCGTCTGGGCTCACGAAGTTGTTAATTAGACCAGGTGTGGGTCTCAGGTGTATGACGCCTGGCCAAATTTAGGTTTGGCGCCAATTTTCTTCTTCGGTTGTAGACGCTGCACTGTGCTCTGTGCTGCCCCCTGCTGTCTGAAAGCTACACTACACCAGTCTATAACCCCCAACCAGTGACAGCACGTGGTTGTAAACATCAAACAGAAGCAGAGCCTGTTTGGAAAAAATATAGCAAACAAACATACTGCACACAAATTATTGCAAGCTTAAATATGCATTACAACTTTGTTTACTACATACATTGTAGCCTGAGAGATAAAAACATATGCAGCACTATTTGTACTGAACAACTGTTGCTTATTGGTACTTTCACCAAACAGTGGTGCTTTGTTTCCCTGTGTGTGTTTCCTCAATACAAAATGCTTAAACCTTGTGTTGCAGCTTCTTCACAAGTTCATTTATTATTTATGAGAGATTATTATTAAGCACTAAGGGAGCCCTATTGTGCGCATGCAATACCTTCCCATAGTTAATAAACAGGTGAACATTGGGGGATACGGCTATTGTTAAAGTCTTAATGCAGAAAGTATCCACAAGAAACAACACACATTTATTTTAGCTTTCTGGAGGCTGTAACTTCCCAGGTTGAGCTGACATAAATCACTGTATTTTGCAATAGCCTATAAATTCATACTGTATGATGATAACTCAGATCTAAGTAGGTAGTTGGCAAAATTTTGCTCCATCTCAGCTGCCACTGGTAGCCTGGCAGTGTCGAGCAGATGGCGCTTTATGTATTTATAATTGTCCAAACATTGTAAGAACCTCTCAGTATTTGGATCCTGTGCACACTAATTAGCTTGATGGATATAAATAAAGTACTTAAAATTTAGCACATCGCAAAAACTGTGTGTCGGAGTGGGTGTGCGTATGTGTGTGTGCCTAGACATAATGTATGGACTCTGCTTGCAGATGAGTGTTTTTGCATCAGTGTGAGTAAGCCCCTATCCATTTCTAAGAGCCAAACTACCAGTGGCCATTATCTCATGTTCAACATGGTGTCATGAGGTGCTCAAAGCGGCGCCAGAAAATCATCAAAATATTTACGATCATTCCCGGCAGGGTTGTAAACCTGCTTTAAATGCAGACACTATACATTTGTTATTATTTGAAATGATTTCAGGGAGCAGCATCTGATACATCTGGTGAACTGAAGCTTATTCACTGTGTTTGTGTTTATGATATCGACTATGAAGACCGCAGCAGGTGAAAACAGACTATCTTAAGCAGCTTTTAAGTTATTGGCATCTTATATAAGACATACGAACGCTTGTTTTCACGTCCAATATTTTATGCTGTGGCTACCATAAAAATGTTCAAATGAATAATAAAAAAAAACAACTTACAAGCATTATTACTGCAAATTATGAATCAGAGACTGTATCCATGTATCTGCGGCTAATGATGCACGCCAGGATTTTCTGGACACCACCTTGTATACAAGTAATTATACGAAAAAATCTGTCATGCTTTTCTGCTCTGCTTATGCTTTCACTGATTTTCATAATGCTGATAAGAGAGGGACACCTAGGTCCTCTGGAAAGCCCGAGGATTGGCATTGCCTGTTAAGACGCAACACTGCATAAATTAGTAATTAAAGAACGACAGTCATATATAATACCAGCTGCCATGAGGTGAGAGGAATATATCAGAAATAAAACAGATCAATCCCTCCAGCCTGACACCTCTAAAGTAGAATATCTTCTTGTAGAGTGATAAAGGAAAGCATCATTATGCTCGTCTGCAGTGGACTAATTTCTGGAGACATAAACTAATCCGCACATGATTTCACCTTGGCGGTTATTACTTTAATAAGATGTGCTAGACTGCGACTGACTGCTGATGTCACTGCACAAGATCTTACAAAAAAAAACACCAGTAACTGCCTTTGAGCGTGACTTAATCTCAAAAAAACTCCAGCTGTGTTCTGACATTGACACTGTGATGCTACAGACTCCTTAAATTTGGATAAAAGGCTCAGACACAGGCACAGACGACAGAGGTTCAGATGTTCCAGACAGGAATTGTAAAAACACAGGCACCGGTTTGACATGTTGCGCTACGTGACTTGCCATGAATTCTGTCTTGTGAAGAGATAAGCAAAGGGTTAAAGAAATGCTTTCAAAACAAGGTCCACTTATATTGTGTTCTAGTATCTTTTCTACCAAATCTGATGGCTTTCCCCAGCTGATGGAGGCGGTTTAGTTATCATCATATGATATATAATTGTGGTGTCAAGATAAAAGTTGGGGTTGTATAAGGTACTTATGGCAGGCACCCAGGCAGGAGTACAGACAGTGAAGCTAAGCAATGTAGTGCTGTGGACAGGGGCCTTCAAAATGTATTTAATCCACTCCAAAAAATAAATTCATCACCTTGAATTTAGACAGCCCTGTTTGAGTTTACATTGGGGGAAGTGAAGCCGTTCTCTGCTCTTGTCAAGGCCACCAGACTCCACTGACAAAAACACTTGCAGAAGACAGGAGTTGTTGGTCTACTTCTTCCTTAATCGGTTAGATTTTTTGTGTTATTGTGTGACTTTGGTGAATCTGAACTAACCCTTTAAATACACCAAAGTCACACAGTAACACAGTAACACAGTAACACAAACAAACTGAGAAATCAAGGCAGCCGCAGACCAGAAACTCTCATGTTCTGCAAGGTAAAATTACTATTTTTGTCAATGGAGTCTGGTGTCTTTGACAAGAGCATAGAACGGCTTCAGTTCTCCCCATGTAACCTTAAACAGGTTTGTTTGAGGTAAGGTCAAGCTGTGACACTCATACTGATTTTTTTTTAGTCTGGCTTTTTCTTAGGTGGCTTTAATACATTTTCCTGCTGCCCCTGTCCTCAACTGTACATTGCTTAAATTGTTGTCTTTGTGCCTGTCAAACTGGGGGCGTGCCGACCACCATCTACCGGAGGTAATACACTGATTATGGAAAAGTACCTTATACAACCCCATTTCGAAAAAAAATCTAAATTACCCTTAAATGGGGGCCTTGAAGGGCAGTGGATGGAGTCTTTGCCAGTTCCCTGGCAACCCTGCCTCTGCTCTCAGTCACAGTTTACCAAGAAATGGAACATAGGACCAACTTGTTAGCAATCAGTTGCCTATTTATACATCCATCAGATTTAGGTCCAATGTTTAGCTCTCTTAGCAAACCTTGAGGGAAATATTAAAACCTCCACTGTGTTTACCAGCTAACTGCTAACTTTGCATGCCTGCCTTTTGGTGCTATGCAAGTAGTGTGCAGTGGATTTAAGAAGGTGTTGTCATTACACACAGTCCCATGTGTAAGTGTAAGCACACAGCAAGCGTGTTGTCATCAGAGAGACTCGTACAACATTCTTCAAAATCCTCCACAAAGTATAAGTTTATACATATTCACTGGAGTAGTGGAGGATCCTAACTCATCAGCATCATCCAGTTGTTTATGTAACATGGGGGCCACAGTAATTATGCGAGTACACCATTGTAATTTATGGGAAACGTGTCCTATTTTGATGTAGAAGGATTAAGAAGCCTCCAAGGCTTTTTGACACCAATTCACGCAGGAATGAAAGCAAAACATTCTCCGCATGTCACCAACAGGCAGATCTGCATCAACAACATTGTGCTGGGGAAAAGATTACACTGATGATGTGTGCGTTCAGTGAGTGTAGTCATCCAAACAGTTTGTTACTTTTTTTCCTTGATGTAAAGCAGCAAGTTGTCTGGCCTCATTTCTCCAAAAAATGTTCCCATTCCATCTGTCTGATTAAGAGATTGTAAAAATGCATAGCTGTAGTTTTAAAAATAGTGAAACACTTCAGGTGAGACATCCCATGAAACTTATTAAATCTCCTATTTCCTTCCGCTACCTGTTATTTAAAGTGTAGAGACCTTCCATCCACCTGTAAAGCTCTCGGAGAAGATGTAATTTGTATTTTCTTTGTGTGCGTGTAATAAGATGTGGGATCCAAGACAAGAACTTGCTGTACTCATCGCTAGACTGAAATGAAATAGCAGTGTTTCAAAAGAAAGTCTTCATATCAAATAATTGCATAATAAATTGGAATGTCCAACACAAGAGTGACATTAAATATTCAGCTATTTAATTTGAACATTCTCGCTCAACAGTTTCTTTATTTAAATAAAAATTCACCACTTCAAATTAATATAGAATGATGCCCGAGGGTGGGCAAGATTTATCTGAAATAAACAGACACTTCTCTTTGGGCAATGAGTCTCTTCTGTCATCTTTTCACAGGGACTAAAAATCCTTCTGCTCCCACTTAAAACATCAACCACTCTAACCATGTGGGCAGGCAGGGTAAATAAAACGCTTTGACAGAACGATACGGCTATTCTATCCTGACCCTCAACCCCAGCATGCTTGTTTTCCTTCCCTGCAAACGTCTGCGTAGGTTTGGTTCGTCAGCTTCCTGTTGCATGTGTGTTTTCTTTTTTTCCCCTCGAATTAACATCAAACCAAAGCAAACAAATTTGTTTTTGTGATATCCTGTTAAGCAGTGCACAGGCGCCCTGTTGGGAGACACAAAAAACTCTCAATATTTGGATTGACACAATAATTACATCAGAACTGCGGGTTCTATTTATGCTAGTTGAATCCACTGGTGCACATTCTGACAGAGTTTTAAAGGTTGATGTTTCAAAATTGGAATGTACAATGTTTTGCAAAAAAAGTGGCTGGATAAATGTGCACTAAGGGAGAACACATCTTTCAGTCAAGGATCTCAGTGTCTCATGGTGACACCTCCACCCTGCTGAAGAGCCCCATGAGCACACCAACTCCTTACTCCTCTCTGAATCCCTCCATGTCTCTGCATTGACTTCCTTGCTGAGTGTGAGATACAAAAATCAAAACCACTCTCACGTCTCTTCATCAAATATGAATCTACTGCCGGCAGCCACTTAGCTTAGCTTAGCATAAACAGTATAAAGCATGGTGCAAACAGCCATCCTGACTCTGAGCAGCGGTAAAAATAAACCTACCAGCAACTTTTTAGTAAGCCTGGTCTCCTAAAAAATGGCATTCCTATTCAACAAAACTGCATTGGGAAACATATCAAGTTTGCAGAGGGGGAAGGTCGAGGTGGATGGAGGGCTCAAACTGAAACAAGACTTTAACCCAGGTGAGTAAAACGCAAGAAAAATTCTTATAACCATGATTCTTTACGAAATCTAAATCTATCTATCAAGTAGTTTTGGTGCCTACACATAACCAAACTGCAACTGTTTTACAACTTTAAACACATTTTTCAGAGACTTAATTGATTTTCATGTTATCTTGTTGGTTTAATCTGTAAAAAAATTTTATCTAAGAAGTAATGGGCCTCATGGAAAAACATTTTAATCATTTTCTCTTACTAATTTTCAAACTGCTACAGGCTAAACTAATTTGATAAACCTGTTAAATGCCTCAGGCTTAACATTAGCATCAGTCCCAAAAATGTGGTGGCTTAACTGAAGATTCATGGTTTTGTATTATCTTCAGACAGCGCCCCGTGCTGCCAGTCTTTCTGCTAAGCTAAGCCAAGCTAACCTCTCCCGTATAGACAGGAAAGTGGTGTCAATATTCTAATTTAATTCTTTGCAAGAAAGCAAAGAGTATTTCCAAAACTTGAAATAAGTCCATTATAATCCTATTCCCCACTGCCTGTCAATATGGAGTCTGTTGCCACTTATTTGACCCTGATCCATATTGGCTCTTCTGGATAAAATATCCTTTATGCCAAAGATCGCAAGGCCGGTGGTACAAACCCTAACTTCGAGTCTACATGTGGCGAAGTATGCTCGGGAGAGCTACTGATCCCCAAATTGCTCCCTATGCTGTGTCATCAATGTATGCATGGTTTACTGACAGGTGGCAGACGGCACTGTGTAGGGGAACCTCAGCCACCTGTGTATGAATGTGTGTGTGAACAAAGAATTATGATCTGTACGGTAAGAAGTGCTTTAAGTGGTTGCTATGAAAGGAAAAGCGCAATACAAGTGCACTCCATTTATAAAGCCAAGCTTTATGTTTATTTCCTGTCATATAAGGACTGTAAAGAGATTTTTATGTTCACAACAGCACAATCTACGGTATAGACCCATAAGTTATAGACTTGATCAAGAACGGATTTGAGATGAGACATATCATGCTCTTTTAAAGTTCATAGTACAGAGATAGACTGAATGAAAGTGTGTCAAACTGCATAATCCCAGTGATTGTGTGCTCTGCCCAGGATGGTGCCATTGTTTCGTGGATCTGTTGATGGCTGGTTTCCAGCACAATCTCCTTTGTCACATCTGCAGCTCATCATCCCATCTCTCTCTCTCTTTTTTTTTTCCCTGGAAGCAGCCCTCTTATCTGGCTTTGCCTCTTCTCTTTCTTCCGTTGCTTTAATGCATCTTGTCAGATTGAGTGTCTCCGAGTCACAGCTCTCTCATTTTTGGATTATAGAGCCCTCGAGGGTTTGTTGTGTTTTTTTTTTCTATCTGCAACTCCGCCTCCGCTTTTTTTCCTCTTCAACTTCCTCTTCTTTATCCTCCACTTTTTTTTCTCCTGAGATAGTAGGCCGGTATTCCCAATAAGCCTCTTACTCCAAAAACCTCACCTCCATCTTTCACTGTGTCCTCATGATTGGAGCTAGAAGTTCATGATATCCAGCAGAAGGAGTCCATATGCCACTCAAACTGTTTCTGTCTTTTGCAACCCTGGATCATATCGGGAAGGGCGGAGGTCTCCATCGCCTCAGGGTTTTTCCTACAATTGCCATGCAGAGTGATCAGTGGTTACACTTGGCATTCAGCATTCAGCTGTGCCACATCTATATCACAATCTCTCCCTCTGCTAAATCAACAGCTTCACCAGTACGTGTGAGGCCAGAGCACAAAAATAAAGCTCAGCAGGAGTGCCCTACTTAAGCCGGCAGTTTGATGTGCTTCCGTTTGACTGATTTCACAACTGCAAGTTCCAGAAAGACTTGGCTTTTAAACCCCACTGAATGGTCTTAAGGGTCCAGACCTCACAAAAAGATCAACTTGATGTCTTTTTATCCTAAAAGTCTTTGGTTTCACTGTAACAATGCATTTGAAATATTCATAAAGGGACTTAGAGCTACAGAGGACATTCAAGTTTCTGCATCGGTAGACTCAAGGAATTTCCTTTTGTTTTTCATCTAGAATAATGGGATTTGTATCATAATGTAACTGGTTCAAACTACAATCACCATCAGCTTTATTTTTGTTTGTAATGATGTTCCGAATGAAGAAACACACATAAGTCACAGTAAGATGATTCTTTGTGGTTTCTTATCTTCGCAGTAGATGCTGATTTTCTGAGCGAGTTCAGTGAACCGCCATCATTTATTAGGATTTTTACTTCAACCTTTTTTCGTCTCTGCGGGAGGTTGTGTTTGTTAATTTCTCACATCTCTGCACAGGATGGAGAGTGTTGCCGTGATGAAAAAGGGAACCATCTCCTCCTGTCTTGTCCCCCCCGTTCTCCTCCTCTCACTCAGCTCAGCACCCCACGGCGCGGCAAAGCTAAGCAGACGGCTGTCCAGACTCCCCAGATCATTACACAGGAATCATACTGGGCGAGGTGTGTGGGAAGTGGCTGTGACTCAACGTGTGCACCAGTGTTTACTGACATTCATCTCCATATGTCATGACCCCAGCCAATCAGAAACCATTGACGTTGATTTGGCTTTGGTTTTGGGTCGGAATAAATATATGCAGTTGCCTGTGGCAGCTGCATGTTACACATTTATTAACACACCAGATAAGATTGTATCTCCACAAACACGGTTCATTTACATTCCCTATCGGATAAGTCTACATTTTGCCCGTTTTGCACCATGCACACTGATCTAGTATAGGCCGGGTAAAACATACTGTTTAGACGATACAATTCACAGGGAAAAAATCTCAAACCGCAAATGAACACCCTCAAATCTCAAATGAAAACGACCCGCTCTTGTACCGACTCCAATTACATTTTGGCATATCAGTATGAGAATACATACTCCAGAGCAAATTAAACCCCTTGCTTAACCAACCTCCCCCCCAGCAATTCAATTCTATGCAGTGCTGAAATCACTTCCCTGACTGCACTGCCAATCTCTCCATATGAGGGGAGAGATTCACTCCAGTCTATTTCTGAAAGTCTAATAAGATGAACCCTCACACTTGCCATGCTTAGATAAGGAGTCGCTTGAGTGTGTTGAAGTGTTTACCATGGCTCAGACTTGCCTTCCACATTCACAGTACCCCCTCCAAATGTCTTAACCCTTTAATTTCCTCACAAGTGATTCTAGAACTAATTTGTAACAAAACGTCATTAGAAATTCACAGTTTCAGAGCATTTCACTGAATAAACAATTTTCTTTCGTAAGAGGACTCATCTTTTACATAATGGATGATGTTTCATTCCAGTCACAGCCAGCTCTGGTCATTCATAGAGATTCAGGGCAACAGTAGCAACACTTGAGGGTTGACCTAAGGGGAGATTGGCTCACGATGAAGAGGAAAAAGATAAAGAGGTTGTAGGATTGTCGTTCTTCGGCCTTGCATCTTATTATTAACCTTGTTATCAGCCTGAAGGCATACAGTTCCACGCTGTTTATGCATCCCTTCTATTATTGAGTGCCCATAGGCCATGCTGCCATTTCATCATAGCCTGCTAAATTGCCGAGTTGAAAGATAGCCCTCCCCATCAGCTAGTACGCCGTGAATCGCTTTTGTGCATGATGCAAAGTAGAAAATGTCATCTGCGGTGTGATTTCCATGTCCTACGAGAGGCCAGATCCACCTCCTATTTCAGCTGCATCAACTTCTGCTGCTCTCTGACTCCCACGCGAGCACATAACTCACTGTGCGAGAGATGGCATTTAGGCTGTTTTGAGCAGGGTGTGCAAAGTGCACTCGCAAAATGGAGCCTGTTAGTTATTCATTCATGAAATTATTTTTTCATTTGAGAAGGGAAAGGTTTGCAAACATGCCTGTACTTGGTAATTTTTACACTCAATCCCACTCTGATAAGCTCAGTAGTTGTTTTTTGGTCAACAGATGACCCTCTTTTTACTATGGATGGATTCATGAACGGACCTTCCTGTCACAGGCCAATGGTCCCAGAGTTGCAGGGGGCCCCGGCCTTTACCTGCAAAAAATCATTCATCAAGACACGTACCATCCAGGAGCAGACTCAAAACCAAAACCACAAAGAGACACATAAAGGCTTCAAACAAAGTCAAAAAACGGGATGCAAAAGCACTGCAAAGTTCAGTGTTGCACACATTCACACAAACTTGCTTAAAATTCAGTTAACACGCATTCAGATGACCTAGTTCACGTTCATTGTTCACTAGGTAAATTTTGAACTATGTTTACAGTCCCAAAACAACAACTAGAACTTTATTATGCTTCATTATGCTAGGACTTGTTTTTTCAGACCCAGCAGGTACAATATGCATAAGATCGTATTGATCATTTGAGTGGCCTTGTTAACTGTTGACTTTAAGCCAAAAACAGCTGTGGCTACTCATGATAACTTAACATATGTATTTCAAAAACCATTAATGTAAAGGCTTTCACAAGAATGTCAAATTCATACTTACATGTACCTGTTGTTGTTCTCAACAGCTGCCGTCACTACGAGCAGCCACGCCACATTCAGCACAGTCAGCAGTTAACAAGGACACTCATTAAAATGTAACACAAGCCATCAGCTCAACAGAAGAAAACTATCGGAGGAAAACACTGTTTGACTGGGGAAGAAACTTCAACTCAACACTGGCATGCCAGGTGCTGCCAACCACAGTGTGAGCATTGTTAACTGTTGCAAAAGGTAACGGTGCTCAGATTCACGTTCATTAGTTGCAAAATGATGTGTTCAGTGCTCCGTCCACCAACGATATGAGCATGTTCACTGAACACGGTCCTTTAGTGCATTCATGCACAACACTGGCAAAGACACTCAAACAGACAACAAAGAGACTCACAAATTCAGTACAAAGAGACCCACATGTACTACAAACGGACACAAAACAACAAGAAAGAGACATATACATGTACTACAAAGAGACACAAAACAACAAGAAAGAGACATATGTGTACTACAAAGAGACACAAAAAGCACAAAGAGATACAAAACAACCACAAAGAGGCACAAACTTACTCAAAATTGACACAGAAGCACTACACAGAGATGGAAAAAGGGTCATAACAACACAAAATAACTACAAAGAAACACTAAGTGACCACAAAGAAACACAAAAATGAACACAAACACAAAAGCCTGTTGTTTTTGTCTTGCCCCTATGTAGAAAAATGTGTTTGGGCCTTTTGCATGTCTGTGCCCAGAGGCCTGTTGTCTCATAATCCACCCTCGCTCTTTACTCATCTATCAGTGTGAGTGATTTTACTAGAAATTACACAAATGTGCCTTTTTCCACATCTCAGATGTTTTCTGAACTTCATAAAGCTCATCCATTCTTCTTCGAATGACTTTTACTAATGGAAAACGTAACATCAGTCCCATCTTTTGATATATTGTGCATATTTTTAGAAATACATTCCAGCAATGACCAATGTCTATTTATAACCATTGATTGCACGATCACTAGGGCACAATCAGGCCATTGCAGACGTAGCAGAACCACATTGGTTGATTGTTCTCTTTGAGCCACTAGTTCCCTTTGATTATTGCTGGTGATTGCTACAGAGTGAGTGCAGACACACGCAGCTGCACACACACACGTACTCTTCAAACTCTTCAACTCCTTGAAATTATGACCTGTGGTAATCAGTGTAACTGTTCAGTAATCATGGTGTGTTGATATGAGCGTGGATGAAGCAATGTTTAAGCAGAGTACAGTAGAGTCAGCCACTGTTAAATCTACTTGGCTCCTAGGTTGTAATCCTCTTTCTTATACCCTGACCTCCAGGGCTTGGATCACAAGACTGAGCACACCAATCTTATTCAGATGATACAATAATAATGATCATCTCTCCTCCTTCTGTCCCGTGCCCCTGCCTGCAACACATGCCACCATGGATCTTTGTAATTATCCCTGTGCTGCAGATGGCAAAATTTGATTAAAATCCTCTCCAAAAATCACGCTTTGTGCCCATTTCGCTGGACAACAGGATGTAATACCGCGCCTGAACATTCAAAGTTACAGTAGCTGTGAGGGGGCCGCCGTGAAAGTGGTTTATCAAAGTAATTGGGGCTTTTCACTTTGGCCCAGGGTGTGGAATGGAGGTAACAGATGTCTGTCTGAAGGAGATGTAGGTCACTGAGTTTCCTGCGCTCCCACTGATCTCATCAGATAAAGAGGAGGTTGTTTCTAAGGCGGCTTCCCGCCATGACACCCTATCAGATCTGTAGCCCCGTCTTACTTCCTGTGTTTGAGGAAAATCCATGTCTTTTGAGACTGCGGTAGAGGCCATGTCAGAGTAATTACTGCACAATGATATCATCTACCCCCACTTATCTGCTAATGGCAACAGAAACCAAATCCTAGTATTTGTGCCTCCTTTTATTTGCTTTATCTCTGAATGAGACAGGATTTTATTTTGAATATTAGAATGATTTTTATAAATATATCACACATAAACAAGGTTATGAGAAGCAGGATTGATGCCTGTAATATTATCATTTCCAGACAGTATCAGGGAATCCTTGACATGCATCCCTTTAAGCATGTACCATGTTTCGTGACACTTTGGTCTGTTTCGTGCCACAGGGTTAACAAGGAGCTTAATGGTGTAATCCTTGTTGGATGGCAGTCTGGCAGACTGTCCTCTTAGTGACTTATCCTCCGAGCCAGGGGTCAAAGTGCATGACCCAGGTAATGAACCCTTCTCCAGACAACTCCATGACAATCACAACATGCTTTAAAAGTGCCATATAATAGTATGAAAGCAAACCCTTGATTGGTTTCCACAGATAAGAGATTCCCTGTAAACTCCACCTATTCCTGACCCAAAACGTTACCCCACCGCTCACTCTCCCCTCCCCTTCGCTGTTGCCGACACACTGCCTGCACAACCCTCGCCATCCATGATGGATTATGGGAAGGCCTCGGGGCAGGCTGAATGGCTGGTTTCACTATCTGCCGGGTGTGACCCACATCCCTCTGTCTGGCTAATCCTTTTGTTCCTGCGATCTCTGAGTACCTAGCCACATCTAATCCTTTGTGCTGCTTTATTTCAGCATTAGATTTCATCTCATCCAAGCGTCTTCCTGATGATACCCTTCATTCCCCTCATCAATTGGTTGTGGATGTGCATTGAATCTCTATTTGTCACAGGTTCAAATAAAGGGAAAGGATTTCTGGTAATTTGAAGAGTTGTTTTGAATCCATCCTATGTCTTCATCCAAAGCACATCAGATTAGGGGGCAAGGATTATTACCCTGCATGTAACACTAGACCTACTACTCACTGTGTGTGTTCTATATATGTACCATGAAACTGTGCATGACCAGCTTCAGACAAGGACTTCATATATCTTCCTCTTTTCCGCATTCAATACATCATTAGTTTGCATATTCATGTCTGATTTCTGTAACAACTTTCAAATCTGATTCCTACAAACTCCAGACAGCATGTCAGAATGAATACGCCACGCTACAATAACCACCAACAATTGATTGATCAGTTCAATACAACAGTTAATCCAGTGTGAAACATCAATGTCGACATTTTTATCTCTCCTCATGAAAGGGCAAGTGCAGGAATGAGATATGGAACAAAAATTTGGCTTTTGTTTTGGCTACAGTATCCTGACTGGATTTCTGATGATGATTCAAATCATGGTGGCTTTCAGGTTTAATGTTTTTTTAATGTTTTTTTAATGATAGTACAAAGAGAATGGAGCATATTTATTCTCATCTCTCGCTCATGCAGGCACACACGTTTATGCATGCTCACACAAACATAAACACAAAAATTAAATTGGTCAGAGTCCCTTTGAGCCAATTGTAGCCCCTCGACAGCTAACCCAGTATCTAACGTAATAAATAAATAAAACTTTCTGCATCTATTATACATGGATTTATTCTATATGGGCATATGGAGGAAGTGAGACCACATATTAAACCAACTGCACTGAACCACTGAATAATCAGTTGCACACTTTACAAACTAAATTGGCTATAATGCACAGAGTAATTACAGCATGTGCACTAACCTCTTCAATTCTTTTTACATTTCTGACCATAAACAGCTGATATTTGTCAACTTCAAAAAAACTGAATTACACTCTGTGCCAACTATACCTTTTATAATCCTCTGAAATGTTCACTCTACAGCATATCTTTCTCCTCTATTAGCCCTGTTATCTATGAGTAAAAATAGCTTTTCTACTCCTCTTCTCTGTTCTTATTTCTGTCTTTATGACCTTTCATGACCAGTGGAAGTGACGCTACTTTCCCAGACTTGAACTCTCTCTCTATTAAAGATAAATTAACATACTTTTTAAAGCACCTTCTTCACATGCCCCTTCATCTGTTAATGGTCTAGCAATTTCTTGTGTCAATGTCAAAGCATGTGGGAACGGTAACCTGATTTTCCATGCAAGACACAAAGCCATGTCATCGACATGGAGTATAATTAAAACAGGACATGAGTCTACAGAACTGACAGCTAATGGATCCTGGCATGCTGTATACACATATTGAGTAAATAACAATTTAGCTAACGTTAGCTCTACAAGCTGGTTGAAAAAAATCTGTGGCCAACTATAAGGGAATATAAGGAATTTCTAAGAAATGTTGTCTTGTTGTTAATTGTGTTGTGTAATGTTATTAATGACCTTGGTGGCTGTTGTTAATTGGAGGTCCATGGTGAAGTAATTTGGCAAGCTAGCTAGCTAACATATCCACTCAGACAGTGTTTTGCTAGCTGAAAAATATTAGCAAGAAAGCAAGCAAAGGAAAAAAAAGGCAAGCTAATGTAGGAAGAAAGCTAGCTTGGGGTTAGTTTAGATCCCCAAAACCAAATGAAGATCCCTCCATTACTTGAATGTTCTGCCAGTATTGACCCTCACATTGTCACATTTCATGTTTGCCCAGACTTAGGACCATATTTTCCCCAAGACACACTATAAAGATAAAGATAAAAATGAAAAGAAAAGCCCTAACATATTTATTTATCATAAGCAATCTTCTGCAGCCAGTTAGAATATTTTAACATAAATTATTTTTAGTACATAACTCATGGGGAAGGCAAAATGTTCTCCACAGCTGACTTGTTGTTTTGTTCTGCTGTTGTTTCTTCATTGTCTATTACACTGGAAGTGACTATGCTATATATGCAGCTGCAGGATACCACTAAACTAAGCTGTGTTTTCTTGTAAATTATTTTTGTGTGGTTTTTCTTTTCTTCTAAAGCATGCATTTTTGTGTGTGTGCAGTTGGCCTCTGTGTTGTGGTAAGAACCGGCTTTTTGTTGACATTAGCCAAGTCTTTCTAAGCTAACAGTAGCTTAATGTGTTGCACACTGTTTGCACTGTATAGAAGCTAAAGAGAGGCAAAGCACTCTGAGTGCTTTTAAACATCACATCTTTGAATTTTCCTGGCAAAACTGTCCTGAGTTCTTAACATAGAAAAAAACAGTCCACACACTTAAATAGGCAACAAAAAAAGGCGGAAAAGGTCTTGGTTTTTAAGTTATACGAAAATCCATTCACACATTGGCAATACAAAGTGAATAATACATGTAACTTGTTACACTTTGTGCCTTTCAATGGAAAGAAGTCAACAAAGTCAAAGTTCTGATTTAGGCTTTAGTGTTTGCATTTCCAGATAGTATGTTTCACATTGTAATAATAACAGAAAAGCTTTCATAATCAGGATAAACCGATCTGTTTGTCAAATGTAATGCTTTCTCAGGTAACGAGTTTGGCTGGGGCTGCTGAAGTGTGAAATTACCCAAACCTAATAAAGAGCAGGAGACGCAGCGGTATAGTAGCATTTTAAACATCCTGTAACCCCACACAATAATGTGTTATGAAATGTTTCTTGGCCTAAAGTTAGGGAGGGTTTGGTGGTTTCTTCAGACAGTAAGCTAGTTAGTTAGACATGATAATGTGTGCAGCTCAGAGCAGATAAACATGCAGTGTTGGCTCTTGTATCTGTTTTGGAAAGGATTAAAAAAAAAAACACCATCCAATTTCTCAAAAGCTTCAGCCTGCTGTGCATTGTTACAACTGTCGTTTGGGGGAGGGGTTTAGTTAATTGCAGAATGAGTTTTAAAATCCATAATTTCAATCAGACAGAATTCATTACTTTTCTGGTTCCCATATTTTCCATTTCTCAAGTTGGACCTTCTGCCTCTTGCAAGTAGACAAATCCTTAAATCTGTGATGTCTTGTGAGAGCAAACTCAACAGATAGTTTTTACTTGTGGGAATATATTATGTTATAACTTCTTTCAACTTGTGATTGATTTGCATTGTATGATCACAAATTGAAAGGAGTCATAACATTTAAAATAAACTAGTGTGAAAATGAACAATGAGCAGATTTATGCCCTGACAGGGTGTAAATATCACCTGGATACCACCTCCTGCATGGTCCTAATTATTCACCTCAGCAAAGTCGGCAGCTAGTTTTCACACCCTTTTCTTTTCCTTTCTACTGCTGCAAAGTCTTATTGGCCAGTACAGATCCAATTTATGCAGTATCTCACTTTCAAGGTCAGGGTTTTGCACTTTGCCTCCTCTGCACAAATCTCATTTTCCTTTAACTCCAACGATCCTGAAGTTTTGTGGACCAACTTGCAAAACACAGAGTTGATATCTGGAACTCATATTTAATTAACAACAAAGGATTGATAATATGGATGCAGTTACACTAAATAAATAACCAAATATATATATTTTTTGAGTTGAAAAGTACTGTTTTTACATGACCAGTGTTCTTCAGCTTCACAGTATTTCTTGTCAAAGCCTTAAATGAATGCATTGGCAGTTGGGGGTGGAAGACAGAGGTCATGTTTTGTCTCAACATGTGGATACACTCACGTAGCCTCTCCCTTACTCTCCAACACACACACTTACGCAAAAGGCAGAACTTGGCAGTCAGACACCATAACTACTCAACAAATTGCTGTCCAGCCTGCTGTTGGCCTGTGTGCATCATGTCTCAGCATTCGAACGACAGCTTTGAATTGCTTATTATGCAGTTTCTCTGGAGTGCTCTGCTTGCACATGCAAGCCGCAATCTCTGTGCAGCAGCAGCTGACTAGGGAAACTGTGGAAATAATTGTCTGTCGTTCCTTGTTGGCTGCTTTGACGTCTGGCGAATCCCTTTGTGGTGCTCTAACAGAGTTGTTTGAAGTCTCTGTCAGTGTGGTAGGAACTGGCATGGCGCGAGTGTGTGCAACATGCTAGTTTGCATCTGCGGGGCATTTCAAGATCCACACAGTGTCAGACTGGCTGGTGGGCAGAAGCGAGGTTGGAGGCGAGAGCAGGCTGAGCATAATAGCTGCAGGTTGACCCCAGCAGATGGACAAGACAGCTTCTGAATGGAGATTTTTTCTTCTTTTTTTCCAACATCATCTTGCACTTTCTTTCAGAGACAGGCCAAACGCCCAGACAATGGCAAGCTGTTGTGGCCACCCAAGCATTTGTTACCATTTAGAGTGTGAAACCTGCTGCTTGATGTTGGACACGTTGAGGATTGTGGTGAATTTCTCTGTTTTGATCAAGTGTGTATGTGCAAAATGCTCCTATTGTGTGAATATAGTTATGTTTTATATTTACTGCTGCACTACTCGTCTTTTCCCACATGGGATTGTTTTGATTTGAGTAAATATATCTGAAACATTCATCAAAAAGTACAGAAAATAACTCTTACTGAAATTGCTACAGAGGTCTAAAATCGACCCAAACGATGGATGTGAGAGTCTAGTGTTTATTCAAGCATTGTTACTGAAATATTTACTCCTGTTTTGCTACAAATCAAAGATGTAGAGAGCTAGGAATCTTTGAATAGCTGTAATCAACTTTTAATCAATTTTGCACTTGTCAGAGGGGAACCATTGTTCATGAAACAAACGCACATTTTAGAAAAACAAGGGAGGATGCACGTTTTCCCTTTGTCCCTGATCACATTTCTCTATTGGAAATAAATAAAATTGGCTGCCAGTGACTTTATCACACTGCTTGCAGAGTGGATGCATGGTGAAAGAGAGTGCAATTTTAATTCCTTTACAAGCTTACATGGAAAATTCAGCAAAAGGGGAAAAATGCTGGGTGAAACTTTCCATCGCCTTATCAGCTTTTGCCGCATGTCACTCAATAAGGGCGACAGTCATCAGAGAAAATGTTCCATTTTGTCCACTCAAGTGTCACTAAGTGATGGATGCCTCCAGAGTGAGGCGGGCTGCAGCTCTGCAGCTGCCTGCAGAGCAAATGTGAAAAGCACTAAGGATTTTAGCACTGCTTTTCACAGGCATAGTCGAGATGCCATGTGAGGTCACAGAGGAGTAAATTTAGCCCCGAGAGAGTGTTAAAGACCTCAGTCTGGGTCCACGCTCATGTCAGATGTGCCGTCCTTTTCATGTTCTGGAGGACAGGGGAACTAAGTATTGGTTGTGCCAACAAGGCGAGGACAGGTTGAGGGCAAGCAACATGTCCAATGCTAAAGTGAATTATAGGATTGATGTGGTTCAGTGTGTTAGGGGACTGTCCTCCCCCCAAAAATGACCTCAGAGCTCAGATTACTTTTTTGTTCTAATGAATAACGTAACGTGTTACTTTTTCTTATCAAGTTATTAGTTAGTTGTTATGGCTGTTTTTGTTAATTTTGTTCATTGAAGTTAAGTTTGTAACGATAGATGGAGCTTCTCTGCACTCACTGTGTGGTCATGGTTTGTATGACAAATAGATAAATAAATGCATTACATTGAAGATGTTGTGCTCTCCATGTTTTCTTTTGATAAGA
>CAFUXE010000544.1:86710-150380 GCA_903364295.1 Serranus cabrilla | reverse complement strand
GTATGGGGGGGTCAGACAGCTGAGGGACTATCTCTGTGTCCCCTGTGGATTTAAAATCAACATTCATATTTGAAGTTACGTAACTTGACTTCCACATATAGCTATATCACGTTAACGTCACACCTTATGTAATCTACATACAAATTTATCCCACTTAGTCATGTCCATTTATTTTACTCTTTATGTATTTTTTAACCTCTTACCTATTGTCCATGGCTTCTCTGTGGGTTGTATTTGAACATATGACCTATGTAGTTGTGTAGTTTATTAGACTCTGACCTGTTGATGTGTGATTTGTCTCATCCAGAGATCTGTGTAGGGGTGTCATCCCACCCTGCCAAACATTCTGCAGCCTGTCTCTGAAGTGGGAGCATGAATCGTTACCACAATCAGTGCAAATGTCACCTAGCATCATCTCAAACTTGCTAAATGCTTATTACATCTTGTCTGAGTCACAGCGTACCATATGGCAAGTGATAAGATTAAAAAAAAAAAAAGTATCTCAGCTACGCTCTGAAAAATACATTGAAATAAAGCCTTGATTTTGAACAGATGTGCACATCAGAATTTGATTCATTGAGCGAGGATGTGCGATTGGCATTCTCTGCTATCTAGACTGGCGGTGCTCGCACTGATCTGTGTGCACGGCGGATAATATGTTGTCTTTAGCGGGGATGAATACAAGCCCGGATAAGTGAGTCTGCTGAATAAATGATGTTTATAATCATAGCCCTGGGTGTCAGCTAATGTGCCTGGGGAGACGGGGGTGGGGTGGGGAGATGAGGAGTTCCAATCATCTGTCCAAGCAAGCCCCTCCAAGGCAGATGATAATGTGGGTCTAAACTGCTGCACGGGTGGGTAATGGGATTGTGTGCACGCTGGTCTCCTGCTGGATAAGCTCCCCTGATAGCGCCACTGACCTCTTCCCTCATAGCTGGAACACGGAGTCACAGCACAGCTCCATTTAGTGTACGTGTGTGTGTGTGTATAGGGTGCGGGTATTATATGAGACAAAAGGACAACGGTATGGGGTGCCGGTGGGGAGGTGAAAAGGTAGGAGGTGTGCACATTTCCCCAGCCAGAAATCATAGGGGAAGAGCAAATAAAAATAAGGGAGGACGGTTCGGGAATGAAGGCTCAGGAGAGGTCATATTTGCTGTGATTAAAGTTGTGTGAAGATTTCACTTCCAGTCTCTCTCTGAGTCACCAGTAATCAAAGTTCAAGGACTATTCTTGTTCTGCTGACTGCAGGAAGTACACTAAATGCTAAGAATTTCATTTTCTCACGCAGGAATAATCATCTCAACACAAGTGAGTCATGTCAGGCTGCATGAATATTAGCAGTTTGCAGCAACCTTCTGTGCATGTCTGTCATTTCTCTGACGGTAACTTTCAGCTCGTGACTGTTGTTCCTCTTTGTAAAGGCAGCTTGTCTCAGTTGGCCAGTGTTGCAATGACTTTACAGACAGCTCTTGAGTAATTTTGCAGTTGCTCTGATTTGGACACAGATAATGTTCCCCTTTTTGCAGCTGTGTTTGCTGACTGCAGTTCCTTTAAAAACATGCTAATCAAACTGACGATAACCCTTTATATATATTGTGACTTGCCAAAGCAGACGGGTAAATAACATTACAAATGGCCAAATGCCATTAAGAGTCCTTGGACTGGCTCAGCTAATGGAATAGAGACATCATTAGTGCACCTTTGCTTTTCCTGCTTTGACAAGACAAAATGTTTGCTGTGAAAAGACCAGAGCTCTTCAATGGCTAACATATGGGGTTAATAAGCATTCAGGTGAATATGATGCACCTTTTGCAAATGTGATTAATTCAAAGTCAGTCATTTTTCTTCAACTTCAACCTACACTATGTAATTTTCTGCTGCCAGGGGTTCGTCAATCAATACATTAACAAAGGAATGCTGTAGCAGTCAGCTCCTACCTTCAGTGTTAAAATTCTTTCAGTGTTCATTGATCAGGAGATTTCTACCAGCTGAATTATCTGCAGAGTTCTCTTCCTCTCCAAAACAAACACACCAGGTGCTCAAAAGGGGTAAAAACACTGAATAAAGCAGTTTTACCTTAAAAATCCGTGTTTCTTCAATGGTGTTTGACATGCTGCTGTAGGGGCTCTAAGCCGAGCTGCTGCTAAGGTTTATTCAGGTCGTTTCTCATAAAATCCAGTAGTTTGATTACTAAAATTCTTCATTTGGTTGAAATATATAGTTAAGAATGATAAAGCCTTTAAAAAGTATCTTAAAAACATTGATTCTAGACATTTTGAGAGACAACTGTTACATATAATACTTTAAAAAGGTCACAACGTGGACTGAAGACTGTCAGTGCAGCACACATTGTATGACTATGAAGCTGTTTTCATGTTGGTATCTCTAAATGCAGCCAAAGCTTTGATGATAACTTGAAGGATCCCCACCCCTGTAATAAAATGTTCCTGAGCTGCACTTTGAAGGGGACCTGCTAAAGAGGTGTGCCTCATCCTGAATGCCCTTGTCCTTTAGTGACAAGATTGTTTTCACACACTGCTGTATTCAGTCAATTCAGTCTTGGACTCCCTTTCAGTGCCTCTTGATGTCAAAATGTGCACGTCTAGAAGATCAGACTAAAACCAGATTAACTTACTAAAAACTCCCGTGATGCTTCCTTTTGGTCCTTGTCATGCTGCCGCTGTACTTTCAAACAACAAATAACTTCAGCTGTTGATTTTTGTGTTGGGCTGAAGTGTGAGACAGCTTTAAAAGGAAAAAAAAAGAGAAAACCTCCGAACCAGAGCGCTATCTAAATGAGGCATAATAGATGTGAGAGTGACATAACCATGTTGAAGGGATGTAAGCAGCCTGACAGGAACATTGCTTCTAGCAACTCCTGTGTTGCATTAGTGATGATTTTCCAGGAGGCGCTCACAAAGAGTCCTCAGAGCGCTCTCCTGAGCTCCAGCCAAACCCGGAAAAGCCCCAAAACAACAGGCCATGTGCACACAGACGCGCTCTCCCTGACACAGCTTCACACGTTGTTATTCATAACCCACCCTCAACACCGGCCAAATCTATTTCCCCCCACTTCTAAAAAAAAATATAGGTCATTCTGGATCTAAAAATGGCTGCCTCTCCCTGGGGCTTGCCAGAGCATGAAATAGACTTTACATCACGTTAGCCAAGCAACAGCAACCAAGAAACTTTCCTTTTTTTTTTTTGGTCGTTGCTCATTTTTCATCCCCTTTTGTTGCTGTAATCTAACATATGGCGCTTCTCTCACACTCTCCTCCTCTCTTTCAGTTTATGACCTGAATAAGATATCTGCAGTTTGCCAGGTTTGGAATATGACAGGCGAGGCTAAAGTCATGTAGAGATTTAGATAATATGGTTGCGGAACACTTTACAATGCTTTCCACCTCTGCCTTTCAGACTTCCTCCATGCTGATAAGCAGGAATTCGGGGGTGGATTTCAAAAACGCTTTGGATTTACAAAGTGCGGGCTGATATGGCGGGGGAAGTCACGTGACGGCACAATTATTTCCAACCTGTTTATAATGCTACCTATCCCCTAAACCAGTGGCAGATGGATTACAATAATATCCACTCTTCTTTTGGGTAGTGGCTGCAAAGCTCCAAAACACAATATGCAAAAATAAGCTGTTCTCGCCTCCATTGTGGCTTTGACAACTTAGACTGCAATTTATGGAGGGAAACTCACTCGCAGCAAATTGGATAACGCTGTGAGGAAATTTGTGGGGTTCTATTTGCTGTAGAGTTTACACGCTTCCAGATGCTCTTCCTCCACAACCATATTGTCTCATTTGAGTTTTTTTTCTTTTTTTAATTTCCACCTCCTACTTCTCCATGTCCAATGCATAAACTCCCTGGTGGCTGTCCCTTGAAATGGCCTCATGTTTATTTAAACTTGGAGGGCGGCAGTGGAGCGCCTGGTGCCCCATTCGTTTTCTGTGGTGTTTTCTTATAGCCAGCCAACCCCGGAGCCATTCATCAGCTGGGCTAAGTGTAGCTACAGCGCAGAGGGCTAAACAGCACTTCACCACAATGAGTGTGACATCAACTCTCCACACAAACCAGCGGGTGTGTCAAAGAGAAGCACAATTACAGAGGAGAAAGAAAAGGGAAGAGGTGGAGAAATGACCATGGAGAGAGAGACAGAAGGGTACAAAAAAAAAAGAGAAGCTGAGATTGTCAGTCATGTAGCTTCTAATTTTGGTTCTGGCTCGAGCACTACTTTGTTCCACCACGGGCTTTTATGCTACGAGCATGAGCTGGCTCAAGACAGACACACACACAGAGACAGAAGAGCTATTGAATTAGCAAAGACCAAACTCCACACACACCAGAAATACCACACACTCAAAATAATGAGTAGGAAAAGAGTTTAGAGTCAAGTTAAAAAAAATAGAAATCCAAGTGGTGATGAGTATTTTTCCATGTGTGAGCACACAAATACTGTTTGTCTTGTGTTTTTTTAAATAATTAAAGCTCCTCTGAATGTTAGGCTTTTAAAATGTAATCTAATTTCCTTGTGAAAATTTCACACAAAATTCAGCACAGCCACATTAAACCGTTACAAAAATGATTCCCTCAAATATGGATAAAAGAGAAGTACTCGCATCCTAGTTGAGATGGAGAGCACAACAAAGGGAACTCGGGCTAGGATCCAAATTAGAGGAAAGATGAAGATATGAAAAGATCAAAACCGAGAAGGGGGAATGAGAAAAAAGGAATAGGAATTGGCAAACACTGACATCCCAGCTGTGCCACACTGAATCAAATTTTAAAGGCAATATGAACTTGAGCCAAATTGCAGGCAACTTAACATGGGAAATAATAAAAAGATTAAGAGAGAATCAAAAAAGAGTCCACACAGAGCGTAAGTGTATATATATCTATCTATATATATATATATCTTCATTTATTTTAATATTTAAACCCACTAAAAGTTGTAAATACAACTTTTGAATGAAAGGCACAGGAAAAATCAGACAATGCTGATATAATACTCAAAAGAAAATTACAGTACAAAAGTGGACAGTTAGTTACGCACATACAAATCCCTCCAGGTTCAACGTCCTCCATACAGGGGAAACAGAAATATATCTGACACAACAAAGGAAACGGGGTTCAAAACCAGAAATCCATTAGCCAAACTTCTCTTTATTGCTTTTCCTGACTGACAGCGGTCACATGTCAGCGATCCGGGTCTTGCCAACAAGCAACCGCTGTGCTCTCTCATTTCCCCGTAGATGGAGCGGTGAATATTTACTTGATTATTAGGCCATCTGTTGACCGTGCTACACAACACTCCACTGGGCATTTAGCTTCTGATTTCACAACATCAAAGCTGATGAAATACAAAAAATATGGAGCCAAAGAGGAGATTTTTTTCTTTTTGGGTTATCCGAGTTGAGATCTCTCATAACCCATTACCAAATGAGCCTGTATTTGTAATTACTCTTTAATTCGTTGGTCCGCTGAGTGTAAAATCAACCCAACCTCTAAGTGGTGCTGAGTGTTTAAATATTCAATAGAAATTTCTGGGCTGCAAAATTTAGAAGTGCAGGTCAGAAGCCGTTTCTGGTGCGAGGGAAGTAATTTTGGATATCTTCATTCCCTTTTTTAACATTTACTTGATGGAGCTTACTGCGCTCAACACCAGTGGGAGAAGTTTGACAGTAGGATTCATTTATCAATTACAGACATTTAGAGAGAATTCGGCACCGGAGGCCACTACTCGGCTGTTTTATTGTGTTTGCTGGTCCTCCTAAGAATAGCTGCATTTTCCCCTCTCATTTAGTCGAGGTGTTTTTTACATTATTGAAGAAAAGCATGCCTCAGCCTATCATTTCATCATTTATCAATCATATGGGAGGTGAACAGAGCAGAGGGGGTTATGTGACATTAAGTATGCCCAATGTTTGATTCTCATACCTCTGGATTAGGTTCTTATTGAAAAAAATAAATCAGAATGCAGGCCTGTCAGCTCATATAGGATTGTGTACACATTGCGGTTGCTTTGGACAGCTCTATTGGGGAACAACTGGAGGGAAAGGTGCTGTCACTCTGTACTGCTCAGGGTTCTTAAGATTACATATAGCCTCTTTGGTATAGGCACATCTGCATCAAGGGACCACCACTGTCCAATTATTCCCTTCCATTTCCTATGTGCAGCTGTCTCACTCTCTCGGTTTCCTATTGTAAAGGGGGGAAAAGAAACACACAAAAAAAGATGATTGCCACAATCCTGGAACCTGGAAATCAAGTGATTGATTGGAGCAGCAGGAAATTAGACTTTTATAGTCGTCAAGGGTTTTCTTTTTCTCCTGCATGAGGACCAAACCCCAAAACCCCAACCCCCTGCCTCTCCTCTCTACCTGCTGTAGCTTGGCCTTTCCTGGCGCCTGACAGCAGGAGATTCATGCTACCTCTGCCTTCGCTGCAGCCATGCTACAGAGAAAAAAAAAAGCCATGGCACAGCATAAATGTAAACGCACCAATGTACTCAATTCAGCCCTGAATAAAGTAAAATAAAAAACAAAAGTTCCTGGGGGCAAAATGAAACTGGTGTTAAGATTCAATGTTATAAAACACAATAGTTCTGATGGAGTGAGGAGGAAACAGGAGGATGGATGCGGTCAGGGCTTGGATGCTCTGGTTTGCGGTAGCCTGGGTCCAGTGAAGGGTGCGTTTACCAGAGCCCTTTCTCACCTCCTCCCCGAGGATGACAGCCCACCCTGGGAGAGGAGAAGTTACCTCTATCCCCTCTCCTCCCTGGTTCAAACCAGAATCTCTTAGCGCCACACTCCTCTTTCACACAGGAGCAAAGTCAGGTAAAAGCTAGAGCTTTAACAAATCTGCTTTGAAGTTTGGATTCTTACACTTCCTGATGCAAGACCTCTGACACCTTCCTGCTCCAGTGCACAAAGGAGAGCGAATGACATCATGTACAAGAACCAGGATCTCAAGAGTTCGGAGATAAAGAGTACAGGATCCAGTCTCTCAGTGCTTCCGGCTAACGCCGACTCCATTCATTACCTGGCCGTAGCGGAGGAAGCGGCAGCTAGCTGTGTGAGGTATTCACGCAGTTCTTTGGCCGCCTGGAAGCGACCGTAACGCTTTTTGGGTTTGGTGCACTCGTCCAACAGGGTCTCGAGTTGTCCATCTTTGGCTATGTGGGCGGGGGGGTCATGGAGGAGGCCTCCAGTGGTGCCCCGCCACGTAGCGTACCGTGACAGCAGGTTCTGGCACACGGCATAGTAGTTGTGGTCCACTGTGACCCTGGAACAAAGAGAGTCCTTCGAGAAAGACAGACAGGCCTCCCTGTCGCACTCCTCAAACCGGCTCTCGTACCAGACGTCATAGTTCTCTGGCTTGTCTGCAGGGAGACGGAGAGACAGTTAAATGAACACTCTGCAATAAAAACACACTGATCATAAAAATCAGTCAATAATATTAATATAGACCTAGGTGCACTACATTCATCTCAAATATATAAAAGCATTTATTGGGTCATAAGCTTGTTTATAAGCCTTCATCAGGTGAATATGTAATGAGGTTTGGATCTTGCTAAATGTCCTGACTTTATCACAGAGAAACATGCATTTATATATTTTTGCAAATAGCTTTGGACAGGGTTTGTGCAGCTTTTTAAGAGGTCAAAATTGTAATTTATACCCACAACAAGCATTGCATCGTAACAGATTGTTGTACCAGTTGTTGATATTACATTTGATTGCATGTTTCTATTGTGATTATTTAATGTTTGCTAAATTCTATTCTATTAGATAGCTTAGCTAATCTGGTGTGAGCCTTCAGGGGACAACAAATAAATATGACGACATCATTGTGTATTTTCAAATACTAAAAGATTTTTGGTTTACAAGTGACGATTGATGGAACACACAATCGTGTTAAAAATGAAGCATCTTGCCAGGATTATACACACTCAAGCATATTCCTAACCTTAAAAAGACAGAATGGTTCGAATTAAGCATTTTCAACCTTTGTAATAATGCTGTTTGCAGCTTCAACCAACCTGCAGTTTATATTCTATATAGCTTTGCAAATCCTTTTCTTTAACATCTATTTCTTCATAAGAACTATTTGAAGTGCAACTGTTTCAAGTTTTAATAATGTGCAGAAAACTTCCTCAAAGTTTAGTGCTTATAATTAGCCCAGAAATCAACCTGACCCGAAGCCGACAGGTCCGAGGTGCCATATTTGACATCCTGCAGGCGCTAACAGGAAACTCTCCCTCAAAGCACACAGCCAAACAACTCATCCACAGTTTCATTTGACAGAAATGAACCACTTTCCAGATTTATTGAGCAAATAAAATTCACTCTCCAGCTCATTTCACATTGCTTTTTCTCTTTAGAGGATTGTGCTGGGAAAGAAGGGAGCCAAGAAAATAACCTGGAATGATGAGAGAGCTATTGGTTTGTGCATTAAAAAAGCAGATCAATAACATTGTTGGTGGGGGGGCTGTGGGGTGGGAGGCGGACCCAGAGGATGCAAACACATAATCAGTGAATCAGCGTTGTAATGCACTTCTCCTCTGGCTCATCAGAACAACTCAATCAAACATCCAGCGCTGCCCTGTTAGCAAGGGGCCCCCGTGGCCCCCCGAGGAGGAGGGGCACATCAACCTCAATCAGTAAAGGGTGATTGAGATGGATCTGCCTGCGTATGCACACCACCAGCGCGCACACACGCATATAAAGATGAACGCGCAGAAGCAGCAAGGTGAGGTGAAAGCAATTAATGTTTCAGAGCTGGCCATGCATCACACCTCAGCACTGATTGACAGATGGCATCAGGAGAGTGTCCTATTCTTTTCACTCGCACACACAGACACACCCTGTAGTCAGACAGACAGAAGGCCTGAAAAGAACAAGCAGGGAGGAGAAGGTTCATACCCAAGGACAATGATGAGCGCAGCAAAAAAAAAGTACTTTGAGACTCGACTACAGGCGAAAGGAAGTGTGAGGTCTATTTACTTGCACCTCGATCCCCCTCTGTTCCACTCTTACAGCGGGCCCGAGCGTAACAAAGCTAGAACATTTCCAAAGCAAACGAAATGATTTCCAATTCAAATGAGTGGGAGAGCCGTGGACGAGGCAGGCCGCCTAGCCTCTCTCGTCTCCTGCACCTTCCATGTTAAGGAGCTCAGGTCGGACTTGTATACATTCACCTCACTCCTCCACCTTCCCAGGGCTACACTGAGAAGGGACATTGGGCCTGAAATGCTTGTTAGCGTGGCCTTACTAGTGGCATTCAAGAGTACGAGCTGGTTTTAACAATGCATGCCTGCGTTAGAGTGCATTATTGAATGTGAGAGAAAGAGAGGGTGTGTGTGCGCGTGTGTTTCAAGTGCGGTTGCATCTGTCTGTGTTTGTGTAAGCCGGGGAGCGACCGTGTCAGGGGGAGAAGAGAATGAGAGTGAGTGAAGTGTGTGTTACATTATACAGCATGTGTTTCCAAAAACCACTGGGGGTGAAACCATCCTCAAACACTATAAACTCAATGATGGGGAATGGCTCCTTTCGCACCACTGGACTGTGCAAACACAAAGCATGCGGCACAACTTGAACACGGCATGCGTTTTATCTCGCCAGAAACGCCGCCGCATCAATATGGATGGCCCTAACGAGAGGGTGGAACTGCGCGTGGTCTTTCTGCGTGTTGTGATTTGCAAATCAATTGGCCTCAGTTTAGACCGATGAGAATCGTACCACACACTTTAACGCGCTTTCAATCTCGGGCTCTAATTGTAGGGAATGGATCCTCGGCTCGTGGAGCCCTGGGAGGTTACCGCGCCTATTTCCTGCTGCTGTCCGACACACGGCCGTGACCTCGTAATACTCATTACAGCCCTCATCCCTCTTCTTCATGCTGCGGCCCGGCACTTGGCACGCACACAAACAGATCAGACACACAAACACGCGAGTAGCACGTAAACATTCTTGAGGCTTAAACTCTGAATGGCCGGGGTAAGCAGCTTGAGTTGTCAGGCTCTAAATGTGTCGGCCAGACAAAGGGAGCCTCAACCTGGATTGTGCTTCGGGACCTGCGATGGGGCTACTGTGACAGGGTGGAAAATTGCAGCTATTGGCAAAAAGGTGAATATACACACTTTTGAGTATGATGCACACACCAGCATAATCACACAGGAAATCAAGTGCAAACCCAAAGCGAAAAACTACAGGGCATGCTGCAGTGCCATGACATGTTACAGATCTATTTATGGGTTTCTGGTGTCAGATCTTGTAATTTGGCAAAGCGGCATTTTATCACAGGATAAATTCATCACAACATTTCCCCTCCAACTAAAAAAACACACACAACCCCGTTCACACACACACACATCCAGACAATAGTTCATATCTGTCACAGGGCACAATGGTAGAACCTCAACACCTAGCGACACAACAGTTTATCACTTTAATAGGATTTCTGCAGGAAGGGATAAATCTACGAGCCTGACTGGGTGGTCGTCCCTCTCTCTTTGAAGTAGCCCAGGGAAGGGGGACTGAGGGCTAGCAAACTGCCACACTGAGTGTGTGATGTATAGCTCGCTCTGTCCTTGTTATGAGGTTTATTCTGAGAGGCAAAAAAAAAAAACTAGGGCAGCGGAGATGGCTTGTTATCCGAACTATCTATGCTTTGATGGGGACGAGCATGTCGGAGGCACAAGGGCTGCTGGAGGAGTGTATTCTTAGAAGAGAAGAGGCTCAGAGCACGTGCAAATTTGCCCACAGCTTTCTGTCCCCCGAGACCTTTCCTCGAACCTTCATCACTGCTTCATAAGCTACAGTCGGTAGTCATAGTTTTGACAGAAAGTGCAGTATTTTCTAGAGTTTAAAGCTATGGTCAGTTTTTGAATTGCACTTTGGTTTTTAAAGAGGTCTGGGATAAACAGTTGGAGAGGAGGAATAACCAATGCATGAGTAGACATGTTATGAATACAACTATTGCTTTGTTTTTCCCACTTTTTTCAGTTTTAGAGAAGCACCAATCTCATGAGTATAAATCTCCTAATGAGGGCTCCATAATTTAAGCGTTAGACAGTCTTAAGTGTAAATGTACACACTGTCCTGCATAAATGAGCAACATTTATCTTTTTATGTAGTGGATGTGGTAATGTTTACAGGTGTAAACAATACTGAATTGTCATAGGAACTGGGAGAGTAAGCTCCACTACGCATCACTCTCAACATATATAAACACACCCACACACTCAGAGCACATATGTGTTCAGGTAATAACGGACGCTGCCACTCACTCTGCTTGATCAGCCTTTTGTCTGCCACAAGAACATTCTCAGCATCAACGACGATGACCTTTCCGTCTCGAGGGCCGACCGCGAAATTATCGAAGCTGACATCGAGCAGGTAGAGGGCAAACTCAAAGTCGTTGTTAGTGAGCTGCTCGGCAATGTCCATGAGCTGGCGCGCCAAGTCTACCCTCTTCTCCCAGGGTGCGTTGTAGAAGCTCCACAGCTCCTCGCCCACGTAGTTGACAGCTACCATGCGCCCACACGCTCCCAGGTACTTGGCGAATGGCCACCCTTCGTCTGACGGAAAGCTCTGGGAAGAAGAAACATATGAGAACAGAAAAGCATTTAAAAAATAGATAAAAGAAGTTGGGCTGTGTAATGTAGAGTTGGCTGAAAGAAAAACAAAAATACCCCATTGGCTTTGAAAAGCAAAGGCTAACACTTAAATTGCGAGAACCTTCGCACTGTCAGAAAATATTTGTTTAACTTGCACAGATACCAGTAGCTAAATAAAGAGACAAAAGGAAAAAAAACCCAGACATCAAAACCAAAGTTGCTGTTTGCAGCCTTGGGTAATTTTTTTGATACACAACTCTAAGTACAATAGTTGAAAATCTGCCAAAGGATCACGTGAAACGGAGCCAGCTCTGGGTATAACGGATTAACTTTAATAAAAGAAAAGAGCCAGTTTGTGTTAAAGCCCCACAGCTATGAGCTGATGTACGCTGCTATACTCAGTGCTTCCAGAGAACTGATAGGAGGTGATTTGTGGTAGCAGCAGTTAGCAGGAAAGCCTTATGTGTTGTGATGCAGCAGCGGGGCGATTTAAACTGCTGCATGATGTTGGCTAACCGAGTTAATGCAGTTTGGGCATGCTGACAAGAAATCGCTGCGTATTACAAGGTTAAAACTGATTAATAATAACAAGGTAATACCGCTAGCAGGAAGTGGTATCACTGCTGCTGCACAAAAAGACATAATCTCTCTCAGATTTACTCGACTTTATTGAGGTCAAACAAAAACAGGCACACATGCACCATTATCTGCAATCACTCACAGTCAAGAGGTAACATCTGCACAGGCAAAAGACACAAACTCACATATACGGATGACTTAAATGAGTTGGGAGAGAAGCAGCTGTATTTGGCAAACGTGCCAGGCTGCTTAGGGACTAGATTTTTGTATGTCTACTGCTTCCATCTCTCCCCATGAGCTCAGGTGTCTCACACTTTCCATTTCTTTTCTCCTGGTCCATTTCATTGCCACATGGGGTTGGGGTTGACAAATGAAATCCCACTTTTTCTTTGCAGCCCACATGCGCTTCGCTACAAGTGATAAGCTCCCATCTTTAACAATAAAGCCCCCTGCCATAGGCCTCTATCTTTTACAATAAACAACCAGCCATATGCTAGCTTAATGATAGCCCGCAATTCCTATGTAACAAATCTCTCCTGGGCTGCTGTTTCTGGCAGGCAGTCACCTCGCAGACACAGACGGAGAAGCAGGAACGCTCATGTTTCACAGGAGTCTCAGTAGCCCTCCCTTTCCGAAACCCAATTGAATCGGAGATATAGCGGGGAGCACACCATTGTCACTGCAGGTAAGGTGTGAACTACTATGACTATCCCGTCTCATTTTACACTTGTGGTAATTCAATACTTCACCAGCTTTCAATTTATGTCAAGAGGGGGGATTTTAAATATGCATGGCTGCCCTAACTCCCTTTAAATTTTAATGAAATACAAATTATTTAAAAACATACATTTTAACCCCCCCGCCGGCCACGCAGCTGCTGTAATTCAAAGACAACAGCTGGACCTCTGCCACATCGACAATGTGGCACTGGGGGGGTGAATATGACAAAGAAATTGCTGGGTGAATGAATGGCTGTGCAGTGATTTAAATATTCACATTTGCAGCATTGAGTGGGGACACATTTGGACTCGGACAGTCCTCAAACTATGTTTCTCTTAAGCTGCTTTGTTACATCCCTTCACTGGGCTATAATTTACTAAGTGTGTTTAAGGCCAGACCATACAGATCCTACCCGTGCAAGATGAATTTCAAATGAAGCCTAAGGATGCCTTGTGAGGGGTCCTGACATGACAAAACAGCCTTGCAGTAATCTTAAGGATGATAAATCTTGATGCAACAGTGACTCACAACCATAGACTGCGTGACAATAATGGATGTAGTCACGAAGGCATCACCCACTGGGTTTGTGGACAGTTTTAAAGCCTCAAGATTGGTATTTTGGCAATCGCCATTTTGTTTTTTAGCAAAAAATGCATGTGCAGAATGGGCCTCGAGTCTAAAGGATATCACATTTTCAACTATAGTTGTATAGCTAGACATACATTATTCTAAATGAACAGACTCCTTTGAGTGTAACAAGACATTGTTAAGCGACCGAAATCTTTGTTAACTTTGACTTACTAAAAAACCACTACAAAAAGTCAACATTCTTGTATCAAAATGCTTTATTGTCTACTTTACTCTAAATTAAACTATAATTTACAAGATGAACACCATGCTCATGACTTTAAACTACAAATTGAGACCGTAAAATCATTAGTAAAATATTTTCTCAGGTATTAATTAAAGTGAGAAGTATAGCGTTTTTTCCTGTTGACTTACATACAATCTGGCTTCTTTTCGCAACCAGTGAAGTCGCCCCCTGCTGGTTGTTTAAAAGAATACAAGTTTAATGCACTTCCACATTGGCTTCACTTTACCTGGAGGCTGTGGCCTGCATCAAAACAGAAAGGCATACTTTTACAGTCTGTAGTGTAAATCTATACCAAAGGCGTATCTTCTGTTCCCATCAGTACAAGAGAGAGGAGGACAATGATAAGTTGCATACAATGCAGTCTTGGTCGAACCCATTTCCCCGAGGTGACCCAATCAATTGTGGGACAGACGAAAGTCTGTCCAGGAAGCACTACTGGCTTCCAGCAGCCTGTCCGTCTGAGTGTGCCCGTCATCCTTAAACTTGGCAATGACTCACCCAAACTTCCCAAAAAAACTATTCGCTTAATAGCCTACCTCTACAATTTCTGATATAGCAAACTTGACAGGAAGGGGAATCTGAGGAAGAAGACATGTCTCAAAAAGTGAAAAATTCCAGCAGATACTGAGAAACAAAGGATAATGCTGGGCTGTCTGCACTCCCACTGTTATACCACTGAGTACTGGCTGGAAATGAGACAATCCCAGACTACTGAGATTTTGCTCGCCAATGGGCATTCCTACATAAGAGATTTTAGGATTAGAGAATTAACTGGCTAAATATCTAAAATGGCTTTCTAATTTCTGAAGTTGGTATAGAAAGATTAGATTGAAGCTGGATCAGTTGGTTGTACATCCCTATTAGGCGCGCTTCCCTTTGACCCAGATTCAAACCTCCGATCGCTTTATGTTGCTGCAAATCTAAGCGGCTCTCGGTCTTGTTGACAAAACTTACCCTGTCCAATGTTACAGCTAAACCTGCTTTGTAAAACACCATCCTCCCTCTGTCACCCCTGCAGGGCGGATGGATAAACGTGGGGAAGGGGTGGTGGTGGTGGTGGTGGTGGTGGAGACAGAGAGCAAGAGAGGAGAAGAGAGAGAATACGATGGAGACGGCAAACAGAAGAGACAAACAGAGTGTCTTTCACTTCTTCGCTCCAGTGGACAGGAGGAATAAACCAGCAAAGACCTGCCTGCTAAACACATCTCTCTCTTTGTTGTCAGGTTGCAGTCTGAATGGGAGCGAAAGTAGAGCGACGGCAGATGGGGGGGGTGGCGGCCGATGGGAGGGAGGAGAAGGATGAATGCCCCAAGGCTACTTTCAGACACTGTCAACGGCTGTTATGAGAACGCCTTCATGTCTATCCGGCCCTCGTCCGTGGGTCTTAACATAGATGTCGCTCATTCACCGCTCTGACAGGCTCATTGCGCCGCGTCAATTACCAGGCGAGTTCTTGACAACTCAGCTATTTTTATGAGCTTCCTATATTTAAGTTTCATATGCAATAAGTTTAAAGGTGAGAACTACTGAACAGTGTAGGCAGGCATGTGGAAGTGGGCACCTGAGCTTTGGATTCAAACTCGCCTATTGCAGAGCTTGATAAATACTCCACGTGTCCTACCAATCATTCTCCCTTAGCGCTCTTTAAACGGTTACTCTGCAGAAGTCATTAACGTCCGCAATGAGGCGTTGAGGGGGGGTGGACGAAATAAATTGGAAAGCCCTGCCTAATACTACATCCACTGCACTATCTCCGAGTAGAATTGGGAGGTACTGTATGTGTGTGCGCTTGTATGTGTGCGTGCTGCACAGGTAGTGAATTTCACCAGTCGTCTCTCGATGATGTTATGCTATTGAAAAAATGCTGAGGGGGCAAAACTGCCAATGTCACATCTCAGCGACTTTTACGGCTTTAAAAAGGTCTTATCACTTCTTGTTCCTGTCATTGGATAAAAAACCTTTTATCTCCTGCTTAGCAAAACCGTTAACTTACAGAACCTGGTGCCAAATGCACTTCTTATTTCCCAACCACATTTTTTTTGCTCAAAATTCTCGCAGTGTTGCAGAAATAATGAGCCTGGCTCTGGAGACAATGAAAGCTTCGGCGGAAAACAGGCCAGAACAGAGTCTTCTCATTACAGACGACCTCACAGTGACTTCTAGGCCCAAGCCTGACTAATCTAATCTTAAAGGTTGTGCCGGGGCACTACAGTAACATTGACTAGGGGGGCATTTGTGCTTTCCACTCCCCTCCCTGTAATACAACAGACGCACTGGCATCCTCTTGGGGGGAGATTGGAGTGGGCTGAAATGAAACAGGGCCACAGACAAATGGGCAGCCTCTGGAGAAGAGGATGAAACGAATGGAGCGAGAGGCACAGGAACACACACCTGCGTCCTGACATCTGCTGACAAAGGCATGCCCTTCTACTGGGCCACTCGGGGGAGGGCGTGGGCGTGTGTGTGTGTGAGAGAGTTCGAAAGGGGCTCTTTGTGCGCGTGTGTATGTGTGTCTATGTGAAACTGTATCCAAGTGCATGTGAATGAGAACATGCAACGTGACCAGGGCTGATAACAACCTCTATTCAGGGGCCGAGTAAACATGAGCAGCTCCCAAGATATTGCCTTGGCTGGTCTGCAAAGAACACTGGTTCATCAAAAACACATATACATACACAGATGTGCACACACAGGCATATACAGTGGACACACACAGAGCAGTGTTTATAAATGGAAGACTGAAAGGAACCAGTTGCCTTCATCCTGCAACCGCAACTACTTACAACAAAAAGGAAATTAGTTGTTGGCCACAGAGGTGTTTCATGTGTGCAGCTTGTTAAAGCCCTGAGCAGGGTGTGGTGTAAATTCTCAACATTTTCTGTCCTCAGCAAAATCCCACTGCTTCATAGGAAACAAGTTGGGACAGGTCTCGTCAAGTCCTGGGATCAAACGGTGAAGTTGAGGAAGCATGGCGGGCATTCGGTGAACACAACAACAACAGCAAAAAAAGCCTTTCAACCCTGATGTTGCAAAATGAACATTATTCAGCCTGTTTATCAAAGGGGCTTAGCGTTAAGAAGGAGTCACATCTGCTCTGCAAGGCGAAGGCTGCCAAGCTGGACTTGAAACGTTGCTTTTTTGTGCAGCCCTCCTGTTGACCTTGTGTGTCTGGAGGATGTGTGGCAAGCCCCGTCTGGCATTTTGCTGGCCATTTAAGTTTAAAATCCAGTTGGTTTGTTCGCAGCGAGAGCACGGGCCCCACAGGGGAGCCCGAGCTAACTCCTCATCCTGGCACACATGACGCTATTCCTTTCTTCTCTTTTGCTCTCGTCTCCTGCTGCTGCCGCTTCTCCTGCTAACCCCGCTTTTTTCCTCTCGCTTTGTTCCACCCCCAAAACCTGCAATACAGGGCAGTGACGCTGTCTGTTCCAGACACGGGAGCCAGGAAATGCCTAGTCAGAGCACCAAGCTGAGGAGAGAAGAGGACTAGGGAGAGATAGAGACTGTGTATGTATCTGAATTTAGAATAGGCCCTGCCTCTCTTTCTTTACCAGACATGCGGTTCAAAGAGTGCAAAGTCACAGTCTGTAGAGCTGGCAGCAGTCTTGGGAAACGGGAAAATCATTGAATGTAGGAGACTGGAACTAGAAAGGGCTGCCGGGTGTGCGCCAGGTGCATGTGTGTGCATGAGTGTGTGCATGCATGTACACCGAGCTCAGATGAGAAATCAAAGCCAAGAGGTCAGGTAGATACACCACTAAGACCACGTACAGTCGGCTTGTGCAGCACGGAACAGAGTGCTCATGATTCAGTGAGCTCTTCTGTGCAGTGATAGAAATGGGTTAGCTCGGTGTTTGCAGGCCTCTGCTCTGCAGAGGGAGAATGAGAGCAGGAAGAGGAATGAGAGCAAAGGACAGTGCAGCTTGGGGTTGTTAGTTTACACTCTGCTGCTAGTTGAAACCCCTCGCCGACTTGAACCCGAGCTACTGCGCACAGAGCCACCTCATAAATCCCAACCACTGGAAGACGAGGAATGTATTAAGTCATAGGCAGTGGTGTTGACTCAGTCTAGGTGGTACTGCCGCCCACACGGCTGGGGAGAAACCCAAGTGAAGCTTGGCTTCAGACCTGAGGGCTGTGGGTTTGAGGCCTACATCAAGGGTTGTGTATTTCAGGGCAGGCGCCAATTATCTTGGGGGCAGCCGGGGGGCGTAGTGAGCAGGGAGACTGCTGTCAATGACCCTTCCCTTTAACCTATTTGCTGAACAGGGCAGACTAAGAGAATCTCCCCGATAAGGAGCAATTAAGCATCTGAAATGCTGGAAAAGACCTACATAATATGAAGTGCCAGCCTGTGACCAGCTCCAAAACATCTACACTAATAAAGTTTGGATAAAGTGAATGTTTTACCAACTGCAAGGTTGAAAAGCCTCAAGACTTGAAGATGCTACAGTATATCCCTGACCTCTCATATTTTCTCTGACAGGAACTAGGTGCTGACGCTTTAATGCAGTGGACAATTTTATTACTGCAGACAAGCTGATGTGCTAAAAAGCATATTCTTGCTCTTACATTAAGCCCGGGGCTCTCCGGGGGACACAGCACAGTAAAGAACCACTTGTTCCAGATCCATATTGGCGATCTTAAGGGGCCCAGGGAGAGTTGTGAATGGGGTTAGACTCTCCTGCGTTGCAGAACTGCGTCTTCAGGAGCTGGGCGTGAGTTAGGCTGGGGTGCTGGCTGTAACAGTAGGAAGCCAGGGGGGGTGGGGGGTAAGAAAGCTAAAAAAGGAGCTGGTGGGTGGGATGACAGGAGGGGTGTAGGGGGAGGATTCAGCCACAGGCATTTACCTAACCAAACACAGCTGTCATGCGTGTGTGTGTATGTATGTGTGTGTGTGTTTGGAGAGCAGCAGAAAGAGAGAAAGGATTATGGTAACACAAGCAGTTTGGCTCATTCAAATGGGGGGAAAACACCACAAGGCTCCGGTTTGTACAACACACACTCACACAAACCCTCCGCTCCTCTCCTCCTCCTCCTTCCCTTCTCCCCTTTCCACCAGGGCCTCCATCCAGCGAGGGCAGCCAAGAGAGGGGAGTCGGGCCCAGATAACTCCCTGTCTTATCCTAACAGGATTCAGTCTGTACACAAAGGCCTATAAGAATAATGAAAGGGGGTTTGGGAGCACTTGAAGCAGGGTTAAGCGGCGTACACAACCTCCTCTCTTATGTGCTAAGAGCGTCACAATCCCCCAGACCCAAAAACAAAAGGTTCTAATCACAGACTAGCAACTTAAATACTATTTACCGGTGGACCTCAGCCACTGAGCCGGCCTTAGAGACAGAAGCCTCTCACTTAAGCCGGGATAGCACGCAGTGCCTGTGATTAAATGAAAAGAAATAAATAAAACTAAAAACAAAACAGGCTTTGATCCGCTTTGTAAAGAGGCATGACCCAGAAAGCCAGACAGTAAGATTGCAGACTTTTCCTGCATAGACAACAGAAAAGGCTCAAGTGCTGTGCATCCTCTGTCAGAGGCGACCATGTGGGCAATAAGGAGCTTTTTGTACATCATTGAAGACATTTCGATATCGCTCCATCTATATTAGCAAAAGCCTAATTTCGTCCTTAATTTTTTTTTTTACCATTTGACCATATAGACGAAAATATTTTTTTGTTTTATGCAGTCCAATACAGCACACACAAACTACCTGAATAGCCTCAAAATGACAGAATAAAACAATTAATTCACATGAACATTTACTGCTTATAAATTGTTCACCTTTTTTAAATTCATATGCACCATACTGTAAAAAGTAATTGCTTTTCTGTTACAGACAAGTTGGTATGTAAAATGAATTGATTTGCTATAATTATTGTTTGACTCTTGTCACTGCAATTTCTTGAAATAATTAAATTATACAGTTATAAGATTATCTGACTCATAGCAAGTGTAGGCAGGTTGCACATCTGCTAATGACATGATTTAATTTATTTTGCTATTAAAATAATAAATCAAGGTTCAGTAGGTCACGGTCTCGGCACCACCTCAGGTTGCCTCGCTTTGTGCCAAGAAAAACCCTGAATTTATACTATTTACTTTGGCTTAGTTTCCCAAAGTGGATGAGCATCGTAATAGATTATGCAGAGCCTCATTAAATCAACAGCATACCAAAGAGGCATCCCCCCATTTTAGAAAATTCAAACAAGCTGCGAGTGTGTTTGCTCAAAGCGCTGTGAATGTTTACTTTCACATTTGCGTTAAAATGCTGCTGTCAAAAATCTTAGGAGGAATAGGAGATAAGGTCAACCGTCTAATCTCCATCTTCCCCTCTCTTCTACGATTTAGTATCCGTGTCAAGATGTCTGTGTTCTGGGAAAAACAGACGGCGCTGCGTGCAAGGTTCGTGCCTTCTGACGAGTATGGCTCTGTGTCAGGTGAGGGCGGCGTGTTGAATGAGGTGGAGGGTCTGGGGAAGGTGGGGACAGACAGTAACGGAAAGAGGGAGAGGGGTGCCTGGGTGAGCACAGATTTGAGTCTGGAGGAGATGACTGAGTTAACCCCACAGGCCTGTCACATCCTATTCTCAGCTTCACTGAGCAACACAGGGCTGAGGACCAAAAAGGGTGCGAGCGCAGTCACATGCTCCTGGCTAACTCACAAAGCTTAATGATTTGGAAGGGAGGACTCGGCTAAATCGAACTAATTTAAGGTTGGGCCAGATGTACTCCATCAAACACAACCATCACCTGATGAATCAGTGAGTCATCCAGCCCAAGGAGAGAAGCCAAGGATGGCAAATAAGGCTGTAGCCGGGGAAAATTAGAAGAATTTATTACTCTCTTTTCATGCAAATCAAGTTACTGTTGAATAAGAGGTAAAATTAAACAGCATCATGTAATTTCTCTGGTTGGCAAAGAGACAGCACTTTGAAACAAGTAGATTTATCACAGGAACAGAAAAAGCTTTCCAGGCCAACTTATCTGCGAGACCTTTAGAAAAACGGCATTAGTTAGGAGGAAATAAGAGAGAAAACAGATGAAGTTGCATAAGGTCTCTCTAAGGTCCCTCTCATTGCACAAGGATTTTCTTGTTTAGCTTTCGTCATTTTGTCTTCCAAAAAAATATTTATTCCCCAAAGCCAAATTGTCCTCCACGTGACACAGGAGTGGGGGTGGTGTGTGTGTATATGAGAGCACGCTTGTGTACCGCAGAGCACACAGAAAAGGCATTGTTGGACAGACCCGAAACAACACAGCAGATTGTTTCCCACTGACAAAGAAGGTCTGGTTTCTCATAGTGAAACAGGGCCGATTTACTGCCTGTGGCTTCAAAAGACTGGAAACAGAAGCCATTCTAAGAGAGAGTGCAGCTCACTGAGCAGGCACCAGAAATGTTATTGACATTATTCGACTGTATAAAGCCAGAGGAAAGAGATAGGGAAAGAAAGCTAAAACCACAGCGCTGGCAAGCAATGACAGTTAGAAACCGTTGACACTAAATATAGCAAACTTAAATTATACACTGAATGACAGTGACCTCTTCAACTTACTGAAGAGGTGACTACAACCAAGCAAAAAACACAACTTCGCTCTAGGCCTGTAAAAGGAAGCAGCATGGTAAATAGCCCAAATAAGGATCAGCTTTCATTAAATAACTGGTCATAAAACTCACATTCCTCTACCTTTTGTTAAATCCAGTCCCCATGCAGCAGCACACACCTCGGGCAAAAAAAAGGAGACCAAGGTGTTGTAGTACAGCACGTCTCCGATTCAATCTCTATAGACGCCATTAATTCTTTATGGTCTACTGCTGCCCAACCTTGTGTATAGGGTCTCTCAGTCTCTCAGCAAATTTCCTCCTCATCTTTTGAGTTCAGTGATGCTGACGAACAGTCAAAGCAGCCTCTGTGAAACGCCGAGATGTCTGGCACATTTCTTTGTATATTACCCGTGCCCACAATCTGTTACTCCTGACCTGGTGCAAACACAGACCCTACAGTTCTTTCTTTTACCCTCAGGTCACAAGTTCAGCATGAGATCAACAATTCATGAGTCCCTGTAAACATGCAAAGGCTACGCAGAGCAGAAAAAGTGAGTTGTGAGGGCAGTGGACAATGTGTGTGCATTATGTGTTTGTGTGCGATGGCTGTAGCTGTGTGCGAGATAAGGTTGGGGGGAGGGGAAGGGTGACTCATCGAGCCTCTGAACTAGGGCATAATGGCATTAAAAACACTGATGGAATTATCTGGCCAAGGGTTTGTGGAGCGTACACACGCGGACAGGAAAATACGAGAGAGAATGGCCCGGACAGAAGGAAGGCGAAATGAAAAGGAAAGTAGAGAAAGGACAGAACAGAGAGGGCAAACGACCACACAAGGCTAATCAGATTTTATAGATTGACCAGACTAAAAGGCTGATATGGCCTCTTGTCTTCTGAAATGCCTGGAGGTGTCCGGCCCTACAGTGTGTAGGGGGGGCTGGAGGTCAGCATAAGTTATTGAATGTCTACCCGGGCCAAGACCATTGTTGTTCTGACATGGCCAACGCCAGATTGAAATTGAAATTGATTGGCTGCTTGTAAATCACAGAGCGAAAAGGATGAGGACATATATGATGTGCAGTACGGCTACTTTAACACGCAGGATGACACAATAGAGTTGGGTTGTAATTTTTCTCCCAACGTGGAGCCAAAGCAGGACAATTCTGTTTACCAGGCAGCTTTTGATGTTGGCAGCAAGTAGCATTTATACTAGGGATGGGAATCGAGAGCTGCTGTCCCATCCAACAGAACTGTATGCCTCCGAGCTTATCAATTCCTTTCATTAATGCTGGCATGTTTCTCCCGACAGTTGCGCATTGCAAAACAATGACGTCACACTGATGAGTCTAAGTTGCTGGACGCAACAAGGAGTCATGACAAAGATGAACAAACAGTCAGAAGCATGACTTCACTTCACACAGAAACAGTGATGGATGTCTGTGAAATGATAATCTCAAGTGAGTGTAAAAACATGAGCAATATGGAGAAACAGCTTTCTACGTAACATGGGCGTAAATCCATGTATTTGACAGTACCCACAAGTGCCACTGCTTCCCAAATGAGGAGCACGTCAGGTAGTGATGGTAAATATCTATATTATAATAACATTACCGCAACACAAACAGGCTAAGTAGATTATTTTCTTTGTCCAAGAAAACCTAAATGCAAATGCTGTGCAAATATCCCCTCATCTCATCCATTTAGACGACGACAGAAAAACTGCTGCTTCACCGTGTTCCTACTCTGAGATAATAAAACTGTAGCATTGACATTGAAAACCTGTGTTGGCCTACTTTTTCTCCACACGGACAATTGATCTGGAATCAATAAGGGCACTGATATAGAATCAGAGCATTATGCAGAATCGACAATGGCATTGTTATCGATAAAACTGTATGAATTCCCATCCCTGATTTTCTCTATGTCAAATTAAATATGTCTAGTGTTGGAGCAAAACATTATAATTAGTAGACCGGCTGTATCAAAAATTAAATGCCAGTATTTCACTCGCATCAAAACTCACAGCAACAATACGTTGGGTTTTTGTCTGTTCCTTTCACTAAATCCTGGTTCTCAGTCCAAAACATAAAGCTTTTATTTTGGTAGATTAGCGAAGGCTCAAGAATATTGGTACTAATAGCACTTAGCAGCTCCGTAAGAGAGCTCTCCACGTGCTGTCTCCCTCAAATGAAGAGAATCCAGTGGACACAGACGTACATTAAAATTAAAAACAACTTGGACCATTTACAGATGCGTTCTTGAATAATTCAAAACTGCCCTACATATAGTGTTAAATATGCAGTATTGCCGCCAGCCAAAATCTCTCATCTTTTAGGGAGGCCACAGCTCTTAAACCCTTCTCTATTCTAAGCAGAGCAATACTGGTGCTCCAGATAGCGGACGTGTAGTTTTCGATGTAGCCTACAGTTTTTGGGATGGTGTAATGGTTTGTCTCAGATCTGTGGAGGAGGAAGGAAAAGGAGGATTCCCACCCTGTAATTTACTGGGGGCTTTGTGGGCCAACACCCCGGCTTGCTTTGTACTGATGCTCTTATCCTCTTTGTAGCAAAGGTAATCCAGGAGCCGTGCCTTATCAACAACTCTGAAATCGCCTGGGGCCACAGATCAGCTGACAGACACCTCTTCGAAGAAAATATTGCATCTTGATAGAGCCTGTATTAGTCAAACATCATTTAACAGGAAATAAAAAACATCTTAAAAACCTCAAATGGTATCACACACACACACATGTTCAAAACAGCTCCTGCCCTGAAAACTCACCAAGGTGACATTACCAGAATTTTTCATCTCTGATACAATACCAGCATAAAAAAGCACAATACTGCGTACCTCTCGATATCACAGCAAAAAGAAAAAAAATTATATTTTTTCCTATGAACTACCTGCACAGTGCTGGAACAGAAAAGGTGAAAACATACCAAGCCATTTGTATTTTTATGTTTCATCTCTCCAGCCTCAGGTTACGAATGTGATTGTAGTACTTTTTTTTATAGCTTTGGTATTTTCAACACTATCTAAGTAAAATTAACAGGGACTGCAATGTTTTAACACATAGAACTTCACAAACTCAAAACACACACATTGATACAAAAGCTTAAACTCACCTGTAGTACGAGCGGTTCCGGGTTGAATGCCAAGGTCATGAGCAGCTGCATTCTCTCTGTGTCTTTGAGGTTCTTTAGCAGGAAGCTGCCTGAGTCTTTGGTCTCAGCATACCTGCGGACCACGCGGTCCAGCAGCCTCTGAGAGGGGCAGTGCACCAAGTCTGACCAGCCCTCCACCACCTCTGGAGTGAGCAGACGAACATCGCCGTTGATCCTGGCAAATTCAGTTTTATACATTGCCTGGATGAGGTCACAGCGCGGCCTGCCTGTGGCCCTCTTGCAGATTTTCTGATCTATCTCAGCCAGCTCCTGATTGGAGCCGAGCCTCTTCAGCACCACGCGGCGGGTGCCCTCCCTGGGCTCGCCATACTGGGCAAAGTAAACATTCTTGACATTGAAAACGTCTAGGAATCGTAGGCGACCCCAGGTTTCAAAGGAAACCTGGCCGTTCATGAACTTGCGGCACCAGCTGGTGCCAAAGCAGGCGGGACACTTGTTGAGGTTGATAAAGCGTCTGTCGGTGAGCTCATTCTTCTGGAAGGAGGCGAACAGGTTGTGGGTGTTCATCAACAAGATGACAAACAACCCCACGACCAATAAGAGCTTCAGACAGCGGTACAGGCGGCCAAGTTTGAGGGGCAGGAAGCGCAGCATGATGGGGATGGGGCAGGGGCGGGGCGGGGGTTCTTGAGGGATAGGGAGGAGGGGAGGTATTGAGGCGTTCGTCAGGGATTTAACCTCAATGCCTCTCCGTCATGATGTACCAGGGGGAGCTTCTAAAGTGGCATGCAGGGGCGAGGTTGGCACAGCTGCCCCGTGCCAGTCTCTGGCAGAGGCCAGTGAGTCATGTTCTCCCTTCTTGGTGTTGGAGTGCAACCTCGAGCCAGCAGGCCTGGAACCAAGCAAAGAAAGAGAGCTCATTACATCAGGGAAAATCAAAAAGCTTCACATCACAACACAGATAACAAGTGAAAAAGGTTATGCAGCTTTTCTTCTGCTGGGCCTGCAACTTGAACACCAAAGTCCCAACATGTGATACTGCCTATAAAGCAAAAAGCACTTTCTCTGGCATATGAAATTGTCTCACAAATTTGAATTGCTTGGGTCATTTGAGAGATTTCATTACTTTTTGAGCAGAAATGAGATGGCCCACAGCCAATGCAATAAACCAGCCTGTGTCTGTTTGAGCTCCTACTCTTTGGGAAATCATTTCTTGTATACTCCCCCAATATAAGAAAGATAAATAAAAGTATGGGAAAGGGGAAAATAAAGTGTCAGTGATCAAATTAAGAGAAAATGTACAACATCCTCTTCTAGTATAAATAAAGTGTGCTGCACTTGGAGGATGATTCCTCAGAGGACCTTCCTCTGCCGCTGCAGAAGTATCCATCACTTTTCTTCCAACGCACAGCAAAATTACATGCCGTCTGCATACCTCAACTGTTACACTGAGCTCAGAAAAATCTTGATTTTTTTTTTCTCCCCTTCTCGCTTCAAATGGAAAAATCTCGCTTTGCATTGTGAAGAGAGTCACGCTGTGCGTAGTTTAACCTTTGATCAGAGTTGCCCTGCTTCGTTTTAATCACGCTTTGAAGTTGTTTCTTTGAAAATGACTGGTGTCGCTAAAATAACGTCCGTGGTTGAGGGGGTGAGAGAGAAAAGCTGCGAATCCCTCCATTCGGCATATCGATGTGAGCAGGGAAGGGAATGGTGAGAACCAAGCATGGAAGAAAGAGGCTCACAGTACACGAACAATACTCTCAGAAGTCTCACAAGCCCCCCCGTAGTCTGCCCATGATGAAGCCATGTCAGACCCCCCAATCAGCTTTTTAGCAATGAGTCTTGTAAGTCTTATAAGTCGCTTTAAGAAAGACAATGACTCAGGCCATGCAAATTAGCCGTCCTCAATTAGAGCTCATTAGGACATGCCTATTAGGACAGCTGACTTGAGAGGGCATGGCTAACGAGCAGGCACACTAGTGTGATTAGTGTGCGTGTCGATGGGTTCCTTGCATTTTGCTTTCAGATCGAAGTGGCTGAGATCTGGAAAGACACGGGGGCTTGAGGCGGCCAAGAGAGCAGCAGTTGTGAGAGATGTGCGGCTGTGGAGTGTCAGATAAGAGGCTGAACACGCTGGTTCTTACCTCACACCTCTGTCTGAAAATACTCTGAGCAGATCAGGCTAACATCACAAATGTAAAAATAGCCCATATCCAAATAGTGGAACCTCAGACAGCTGCAGTGCATTTATTTTTAAGGAAATGAAAAATATGATTCACACATTTTTTTCTATTCTTACCAGGCATCTAAAACTCAAGCAAAGTGAGCAACAGCGAGCATATGATTTTCTTCTTTGTATATTAAATAAGATAATTAGACTACATTTATATCTTTTAAATAGAAGCAATCTTAAATCTTTTTTTTTTTCAACAGAATAGCTACTGATAATCTTAATAGTATTGTGTCAGAATTTCCCAAGACATGGGCCGGCATTTATTTATTTATTTTACCATTATAATGAGGAGCACAATGTTGATGGTAATTTTAGGCTTTCAGGATTAATCATTTAGAGGACACTTTTTCAATATGCTATTTCATACCCACATTAACCTGAGATATTGCTGAAGCAGAGAACTGTGGGAAACATAATTCTTCACAGATTTAGTCTGAAACAGCATTTCATTTGGCATGCTAAATAAAGAAACTGGAGGTCCACATCGAGCTGACGTCAACAGAGTACCTCCAGGATGATAAATGAACAATAACCAAGTCACCTCTCAGCCGCACCCATTCAGAATGAGCTAAAAAGAACGGCAACACAATAGTATAATAGTACCTGAGAAAATTCTTCAAGATATTAATATTAAATTGGGAAAAGAAGATGGATTGGGAGACGGAAAATAAAGAAACCACGTCTGTATGAAGAACCCCCCAAAACAACAACTTCAATAACAGCCAAAAAGATGTGTGCCTTGCGCTTCTACTACAGGGAGCGAGAGGAAGCTGATTGCTTGAGGGGAAAACTGAATATCGCATTGCTGTAAGATCTCGATTCAAGTGCCATTTAGCATCTAACACAGGCAGTCACAGCACAGATGTGGCTGCAAGATCTTGGGAGCAGATATGAGATTTAACTAGGATCAGCAAAGGGCTCAAAGAGGGCAAAACATAACCCTCAGCCAGGCCGGGGAGATATCATCCCTTCATCTGTCGGAGAAAGCAGCAGAGGGCCAGGGCAAGCTGCAACAAGACCCCAACCAGACCTGGACACTGCGGGGTAATGAGATGCACAAACTGGTGACTAACACTGGGAGGATACAAAGCTTCTCCCTTCTCTCCAGAGAAGCCTCAATTACTTTTGCAGCATTACCTGGATTACGTCAATGACCGTACTAATTGCTGGAGTGAAAGAATAAGCCGCACATGCATTTAGTTTCCGTTAATGAGGGACAACCAACGTGTTAAAATGCTTAAAATGGTGACAATGAAATGCACAGATCTGCCACTGCTGGCTTATCCTTGATCCTGTACTTTTGTTTAGCGTGAAGTCGGCGAGAATAAGAATTGAAGTGCTACTAGATTAGAGTTTTTATAGCCTGCTGCTGCGGCTGCTACACACAGAGTAATAGTGTGAATAAGACCAAAACATTCAGCTTTATTGGAAGGATGCATGGCCATTTAAGACGGGGATATTTTTCCCTGGTAATTACCTCACTAGACTGCTTCTTGTGGATTTTGCACCTGCAAATCCATTTATTTAACGGCCTCACTGTCTGTTGCTGTATGCCACCCAATGGCTGAGAGTTATTTAACAGGACAGGCAGAGAGGCAGGCAGGCTGTATAGAACTCAAGGTTGCCTAGTCAGGTTTTCTGACAAGGGTAAAGTTCATTTTAAGCTCTAAATTAAAGCCAGATGCTTTATATTCTAACACAGATGCTACCCTGTGGAATAGAAAGGCAGTGAAATTTAAAGCAGTGTTTTCTTTTGGACAAACCTCATTGTGTGCCCACAGAAAACTTATGTTTTAAATTAGCCCCCCTTCTCCTCCATTCCTCCCCCACGGTGCCTCTGCTCCTTCTGCACCCTGCGAGAAGGAGGGATGCACAATACCAAGAGGAAAACCCTGTTTAGAGTAAGCACCAAATTACCTCTCATCATACACAGGCACTGCCAAAACTGGGGTAAGAAAGTTTTTCAGCGTACTCAGTCTACAAAGTACTGCGGTGAGCGCTTCGAAAGAGAGGCAAAGAAAAGAGGGCAAATCAAAGGATGCCTGACTCCTCATGCATGGGAGATGAGTCTCGCATTCAAAATGTTCCAAGTTTGGCAGATGTTAAGAGCCGCAAAATGGCTCATTACTGGGACAGAAAAGGCGCAAGATGAAGCGATGGGACCCATGTTGGCTTAAAACAGAATGACAAAAGGTCGAGGCAGAGGAAGATGACATCGTAATATCCTAATATTTCAACTTTTATTAAAACTTAGATTTTTGACAGAACAACCCAGATAAGACAGAAGGGGTTGAAAAGAAAATTTCCGTCTTGAATAATCTTTTCCACAGCTCATTGTGTAAAGCTGGTTTCCGATAATGGTGTGCGAGGGCAAGGCTACTCCTGGGCTAACCCATTTCCTTCACTGCACCTGAGGCTAAACTTCATTATGATATAATGAAGTCAAGCCACACATGAACATGCTTGATTAATTCCACTCGAAATGCAAAGGACACTGGAAAGAGGAAGTGTTGAAAAAGGAGTGGAATATAGTGGACGGGTTGGGAAAATGGAGAGTGGGGAAAGAGAGAATCTATGTATAGCTAATGGACAGCAAGGTGAGAGAAACTTTTAGTTATTGCTCTTGTGATGGAAATGAATGGAAGGAGATCACTAGAATACAGAGTAGCAGTACTCCGTCTCTGAATGGATGCACACAAACACACACATGAACGCGTCTACCCACGGAGAACGCCGGTATTACCACCAAGCCCTGCTAAAAAGCTCAGAAAAAGCCTCCCCCTCCCTTCCATAGCAATTCGTGGCTCTAGCTGGAGAGAGGAACTACTGTTGCCAAGGTTATCGACTGAGGGAGTCAATAATGTTTGATCAAAAAAACATTCAGCCACAGCCGGATTGCTACAGCAAACACGTAGACAGTGATGGATAGATACAAATGACAGTAACATTCGCATGCCTAATGGAAAATTGAGTCCTCAGAATATAAGCACCAATTAGCACCATCCCCACATGAACATTAGTCCATTCATCTCTGGCCCAAACCAAACGAAAGAGGTTTTAATGAGAATATCAATGGTATCTGCTTTGCGCCAAACTGACGCAGCTGTTTGGAAGGACACACTTGAACCAGGCGAGACTTGCTCTGGATTCTTCAACTGATAACATGCTTGTTTTGTTTGATTTAAACAGCTGCACACTTTCACTAGGCAGCATTACTCTGCAGAAGTTTGGAAAAGTTGTCATGCATTTAAATCTCATGTTAATGCCAATGCAAAACAAATGTGTCATCTAAGTGAAGTTACACTTCACTGATTAAAACAAGCTGTCAAAACAAACTTCAGTTTGAACGAATGGGAAATGCGTTTAGAGTGGGGGAAATAAAATTGATTACCTGACTGGCATTTATTATTTCATTTGAGGTCACTCTTAATGTAGCTCCATCTGTTGTGCTTTATCAGAGTTTGATTTGGTGTGTTTGGAGGTCAAAAACAAAAATATACTGCTCCTGTGGGAGCTTTTAGGCTACGATAGAAGAGGACGTTCCCCTGCTGAGCGCTGAGAAACATTCACATCAACCACCAGCAGAAAGTCTTAAGTGTATTGGTCTATTTTCATAATTCCCTTGTCGCCCAACCTTGCAGAAAGGCTCCAAAATTACTCTCCTGGTACGGAAAAATTAATTCTAAGCAGCCTGTCTATTCATTAGACTGTAAAGGCAAATTCCTTCGGACCATATCATTTATTTTCCTTTGAAGAAATCAAGAGCAGAACTTTGCAAAGAGTGTATAACACAGAAATCTCTGGGTCAGGTCAATTTAGCAATTATTGCAAATCACACTTTCATTCAACGCCTGCGCCTGTCTGTCTGATGGGCAACGGCTCAACCTGCTGTTTGCTCACATCCAGAAAGAACACAAACACAAAGCAAATCAATCTAAATCAAGTGGAGACCTGTTGAGGTACATTAATTTGAGTAGTCTAAAAACTACAGCCTTAAGGAGATAGGGAGCAATGCAAAAACATGTTTTATTAAATAAATACTTCCAATGAACAAATAAAAATGTAAATGCTGCCTCAGGCCAATATATTTATTCTGAACACCATGGTTGTAGCTATACTATATGTTCTGCATATAAATGGCCAAAGAAATATATTTTAACGTTTAAGGGACACTCCTTTGCAGCGTTGTGAAAAGTATTATTTTGTAGTCGTAATAAGGTTGTGTTTAGGTACCTGCGATGGACATGACCTGTGTCCTCTTATGAGAGAAAAAACTACCATAAAGATAAGGCGACTAATTGTGGGGTAGGTAACATACTAAACGCTCATTTTGACATGCCAACGATAGTTGGTCTGTAACCAAATCACACCAGCACGGCTTTAATAGTAGTAATAATAAACTTCCTGTCACCATTCGGCAGATGAGGGCATCTGATAACGGGAGTTTGTTTCCAGAAAAACACTGCCGTCTAGTATTTTATCTTATCACTTCATCATTTCTGGGGCAGCAGCGATGTCAAGCATGCTCTCACGTTGCTGCGAAATGTGTTAGTTTTTGCTTTGTTCGTCAATTAATCAAGTCGAAGCTGCAAGAAATTACCATTCAATTCATATTGTGACTATTCATATTATTAGAGGCTGAGTTCAACGTGAATGCAAGCTGCAAAGAGAAGAAGAAAAACTGTGAAACAAACCTGTATGACTTTTTCCTCTCCGGGTCTGTAGTGGAGTAAATGCTTAGCGCTCAGTTGATATCATTCTTTAAAGTTGCGGCTACTTATGAGGCGGGCGAAGGATACTTGAAACCAACGCCGACAATATCTAAACAGAAAACTGCTTCTTCAAAGCTCGGCGAAGATCTCTATCAAGCAAACTCACACGGGCTTCCCATTTTCTAGCTCCTAGGTATCTAGCCAGCTAGCCTGCTAGCTGCTGAAATAAACAGTTGGGATGTCGAGTCTTAACTCTTCATATACCGGATCTTTCCGACTGGACGACGCGGTCCTTCTCACAAAGGACAACAGCGTCCGTGTTGTGCGTTAACGTCCATATCTCTCCGCGTATCATGAGTCCCTTTGTGGTCGCGGAATTGTCTCTTTTCTTCTTCTCTCGGGCAGCAGCTCACTCCTCTACAACACCACAATGGGTTCTGTTTCGACTCTTTTCAACACCAGCCTCTTTGCTCTGCACGACACCCGCCGCCGGTTTACGGCAGCGGTTGCTAAGCGATTATTCTAATATTGTCTTGTGTGGAACGCCGCCCCCAGTGCAAAGTTTACCCAAATTTCAATTTTTTTCTCCGTGCTTCCGTCAATCTAAAAGCTACCTTTGATGGAAGATCGTGATATGATCTAAAAATAAACTTTAACTGAGAGTGCCATGCACTGCAACCTTGTGTAATTAGAACACAACATATGCAAGACTAGATATGGCGATCATTGTATATCGTGTATTGTATTTTACAAGCAGAGTCAGATAGTGTGGCCTATATCATGTATAGATTGTGTATATATTACATATTCGTATTGTATACTATATATAAATAATTCATTTCTATGGCACAGATAAAAGATACGATCACATTTATACAAATTTAAGATAAGAAATTAGCGGTATTATTATAATGTGAACAAATGACAATTTCTTTTGCTTTATGCTTTTCATTTTCTGTAAACATTACTTGTTTGTATGATATTCAAAATAAAAATGCATTTCAAAACAAAAAGGGAAACCGAATGGCTCATGTAAATAAAATACTGTTGATATAAAGTGATGCTGTATAAAAAAAAATGCAGAAATTGTGCTTTGCTGTAGAAATTAAGCATTTTTATGGAATCATGTGGCCATTAATGAACTGGAATCAGAGTAAAAAAAAGGGGGAGAAAAAAAAGACAACCTGATTATGACAAGACCATCCTGCAAAATAATCAAGACAAAGGGGGATGCATAGATAACTGTTCATCAATATTTAATTTGGTTGTGAGCCAGCCTCTGGTTTTTTTCTTTATCAGACAGCATAATCAGATAAAAGTTAGACCTGTCTATTCACCATCAACGGCATGTGTAATATGACCGGTGGGCCTAATTTAACAGTGTTGAGTTCACTGTTTAATTTTCCAGCCTAGGGGCAACACTGATTGACACATATTTCTAGGCATTTTTAAAGGTCGCTGCATTATATATAACAATGGAAGTAAATAATAGAACAAAATACGCAATTTCAACCAAAGGACTGTCTAATTAATTAACTTCTAATTAAGGCCCGTGACTGATTCACTTAGAGCAGAGGGACATGGAGTGAAAATTCAATGTGCCGGCCCCTCAGCCCCAACAAGATCATCGTGCATTAGTTTGCATTCACTGCCATCTGCTGGAAAAGTATATGGTGATACCTAAAGTATGATGCATTAAAATGCTTTTGGAAATACCGTAATTACCGTACATAAGTAAAGATACAGCGACATTAGCCGTGGGAAATGCGATGAATGTTGTTTTTACAGAGTTTTGACTTGACCATCTAAGACTATGGCTGCATTGTTCAGTAGTTATGTTTCATTAATTTCGCATTTTACTTGCAGCACGTCTTATATACATTCGTTGCATTAGCTGTGTATCTCTTGGTTTGTACGAATAAACCTGTGCTTATCAAGTATCTTTACTACAATTTTAATTTAATTGTTTTCTATAAATGTGGGTCTTTTTCCGTCACAGGTGAAAGAGAAACCTGAGGTTTCCAAGCAGCACTAAATGCAGCATTTGCTCTGGTGCGCTGCTGATGCGGATGTTGCAGCTGCTGCTGCTGCTGAAATGAATCACAAGTGAACAGTTGTTTCCGAAAAGTTTGACCTCGGTTTTTGAAGATGTCGGGCCCTGTCAAGCACAGACAGGACAGTTCAGCTGTAATGGGGCTTGTCGCAGTTGGTCTGGCACTTGTTACCATTGTCAGTGTGTGGAAGTTAAAGAAGTTTAAATACAGACTTATAAATGAAACAGGAGGTGCTATGTTTTATGGTAAGTAGCCTTAGCTGGTAGCTTATTTAGAACAATGAGAACGGAAGCCGTTATATAGCAACACTTCCTGCACTCACAGGTTCGATAATAAATCAGGCTGTTGATAACATAAAGCCAATTTTGGTTAATATTTGTCGAATTATGGGGCCTGAGTATGAATGTGGTGGTCACATTATTTAATTTAGCTTTGTTCACCATTTTAATTTATTATCTTTACGAGGGAAATGTATAATTAACACAACAAACACTGTCAGTGTGATGCAGGTTAGCTTACAGTGTTCACAGCCAAAACACCATTAAAGAGATGCATAAATGGCTTTTGTTGGCTATATGTGGGTGGTTATTTGGCTTTATAATGATAAATGGCATTAGGCTCAACTTTTTAATCGTTACACCAAATAGGGTGCAATAATTGCCAGGTAGCTCCATAACAACATGAACTATTAAAGGCTCATCAGCAAGCAGTATCCATGCAATATTTAAAGTTTGCAGTTTCACCAATGTTTCATCACTATAGCAGCATGTGCATTGTGCATTGTTTCCTTATGTGTGGTAAATTTGTGTCCTTATTCTGGAAATCTTGTTTCATAATATTGTATTGGACTAGTATAAAAAAAGATCTAGTTTTTATATGTCCATTTTTTTTGAGGTTATCAATTAATCGTTTGACCTATAAAATGACAAGAACGGTGAAATATGTTTATCCCTGTCTTACAAAGTCCAAGGTGATGTCTTTAAATTAATTATTTGTATCAGAAAAACAGGAAATCTACACAGCATTTTTCTGCCATTTCTGCATTAAAAGTTACTTTATTTGTTACTCTAATATACACAGTTAAAATAGGATTATTTTTCTGTAAATGTACAAATCAATTTATCTACAAATCTCTGCGGCTCTATTTTGTAATTACTTCCCTGTCAGCTTTGTCTTTCTTTTCTGTAATCCTCTGCAGGCATGCTTGTGGGTCTAACAGTGAAGTGCTTGTCATTTGACCGAGGAGAACATGTGGTTGACAGGCAAACTGTGTGCAGTTGTGGTGGTCTTAACAGCACTCCTCACATCATGACAGTCAACATCACATCACACTTGTACTGTTTTAGACATGTTGGGAAAGTCGACCAAAGATGCCCGCCGTTCTCAACCCCTCATACGGTAACTAATTTGATTTGATCTGCACTCAAAATACATGTCACAAAAGTGAGTTATTTATGTGGATAGCTGCTACAGAGTGTGTCACAACATGGAAGTGGAAATGGAAAGTGGAAAAAGCCTGTCTTCATAAAATATTTGATTTAAAAAGCTGCATGTTGCAGAGGGAACATGAGAAAACAAACTGCGCTGTATAGGATACTTTCATTCCACTGATGCTGTTTTATTCCGTCTGAAATAACATTTTCTTTTCTTTTATCGTCTTTCCTTTGATCACACCTATATTTTGTCCCTTGTGTATGCCGGGCATATACATCAACAGTCTCCTCTAATGGTGCTTAGTTATTGGTTTTCCTCTAAATTACTTGCATGGTCTGTTTGTTATTGGGGAAGCAAGAGAGTGGCGGTACAGAGAGAAATAGGGCAAGAGTGCAATTTAACCCATATTAAGGATTTATTAAGGAACAGATAGAGGAGATTACATTTTCAGGTGTGTGGTGCGCACAAGGGGAAATTAGAAGACAGCCGAACACAGAAACCAATAAACAGACGAGATACATAGACTCTAATGGAGTAGATAAAGCAACACAAAGGATCTGATCAATGAACAAAGAAAGGCTTTATACCAACATTTTCTTAAAAGTACGTTCCTGCCAGCAACTGCAAACATAAACTGTGAATACAGTGAGAAAACACAATTTTGGGTTTCTCCCAAGACATCTTGTTTGTTTACATTCAGAATCCCCATAATGAGAAATCTTGCAAGTGATATTGGTGCCAGATTGCGCTGCACTGCAGGAAAGATGTGAGATAGTTGGGTTATCTCAACAGCCACTGCAGCTTTTTCCTCTCCGATAGCGATGGCCATCACAACCTGTGACACAGAACAGGGTAATGGATGTAAATATCTGCAAATTGATATACAGTTATAGGAGCTACGAGGCTGTGAAAACATTCCAAATCACAAAGGATGCACTCTACACTGTATAGCAACAACATTACTTTAATGAAGTAGAGATGCTGAAGCTGAGGGTTTAAATAGCACTTAGCCACTATGTTTATTAACCCTGCTGACCTAACCATAGGTTTTGTCTGGACAAGGGTTGAATTGTAATTTATTTTTCACAGTTAAGATGTCTAATGTGATTTTGTTTCTGTTGGAAGCATAAAGTGAACCTCTTTACAAGTTTATGTTACACATATACTGTAAAGAACATAAGATTTGGAATAATGAAAGAGAAATTTAGCACCTTTATGTGGATACCCAGTTGGTGTTGATGGGAAATGTAGTTGATTGAAGCGTAAATTCCTCAGTACTTGCTATATTCCCTGAGAAAGCTGCATTTCGCATGTGCAAAACCTGTTGTTCTTGCTGCTTCCAGCGCTGATAGTGACAGTGATGTAGGTTGAGGTGAAGTGGTAATGCTCTAGATTCTGCATAAAAACAAAAAATCCTTTTCTCGTCATTCATATTGCAGATTAGTTACCTAGCAAAATTTGCATGCATAGGATATTATGGACAAAGATACGTTTGGTCTGATTCGGATGCTGGATTTATTTGGGCCAGAGTATAGAGCCAAAGAAATGCAGCAGAGAGAGGCAGAGGATGCGGCTGCTGCAGGGAGGATACGGACATCGGGGACCCTCCAGAACCTGAGCTGCTCAGATCAAACATTGACCCTTGCTGCCTTTGCGTAAATCATTCTGCAGCTATGAAAGTCAGCGTGGACAGATGTTTGGAATCTGTCACTGAAGCTAACCCTGAGAGTGTGCATGACTGAGGCCTGAATGATATGGGACTTCGAGAGGGATACTGATTATAGAGGGTAACATTTAACAAGTAGGTCGCCAATATTTTACATTCTTGACCTGGAATGACCTATGCAAAGGTTCTCAGAGGGCTGTTTTCTCAAACAAATAACCTTGTAAAGAACATTTTACAATCTATATACAATATTACAAAGTGTACATAGGTTGTATTATTTGTAAATTGTCCCACATCTACTACTTGTTTACTGCCGCTTTTTAGCCATCTGTAGGTGTTTTCTGCATATTCTGCTCATATCTGTGCATATTAGACACCTGAAGCAACATTTCTCTGATATATAGCATGCACTGAGGAATTTGTTTTTGCAGTGGACATTTACTATCAACACCTGTTGGACATCCACATATAAGATGGCAAGTTTTCCCTTTAATGTTGTGGAAACTGCAATGATATGCTCACAATTTTTCAAAATGCTTCTATATTTCTGAGGTGATACACAGTTAAAAATGTGTTTTCAACTAAATATTTTAGATTCTTACTCTCACTTTTAATCAGGGAGCTTTTTGTTTTCTAGTGCTGAAGGTCTCATTTGAACTCCACATACAAGGATTTAAAAACGTTTGATCAAAGTACAGTATATTTGTGTTATTTATTTTCCAGAGGAGCAGCTAGAAAAATGTAAGAACTGGACCTGAAGCCAGAGTGCTGTAAACTACTAACAGCAATTATATGTTAAAAAGGAATTAGTCAGACCCTCTAATTTTACTGCTAAGTAGAAGAGCCTAAGCCTTGACATGGGCCTCTGGTTGTCATTAGTATTATTACTGTTTTCTGGCTCATTTTCATATTTTAGCGGCGCTATCAGGGAGATTTGTCATATCAAAGAAGCCGACCAATGAGCCAGACATTCAGCCACACGATGGCGAACAAGCATGAGAGAATGTGGAATGAGCGTTTTTGAAAATGTATTTCTTAATCTCAGAGCGATATTTCAACCCGAGAGAAAGGGAGTAAGTGAACCATGAACCTCGCAAATCATCCAGGCCAAGTGTAACTCTTCACTAATGGCTTGGACTCTTTGGCCCCTCTGAATGCTCGGGTCTCATTAGCAAACCAGCAGAGGCTACCACAAAGGCCATTACATCGGTCAGACCGTTCTGTGCAGCCTTCACGCCATTAAGCCTGATACATATGGGGACCTAGCAGGGAGAGATAAGAATTTCATTGCATTACCGAGTCCATTATGTGCCACTGGGGAGTAAAGCATTAAAGTTTGTGGTCTGATTAAATTTAGTGCTGCTCAGCTGAAGAGGCAATTAGTGTATACAACACACCTCCATCCTCGAGTCTGTGGTGCAGGTGGCCCTTAGAATAAAACCACTAGCATATGCATAATTTATTGATTACAGTGTCTGTATTAGTCTGTGTTTGCCATTTTATATGTGTCATGCACAGCCTGCACAGATGAAAAAAGATATATTCTGCTCTATGGGTAATTGCATGCACAAAAAAGTAATTTATATTGAGTCGGGTGATAGTAGCAGAAAGATAGGAGCAATTTGTAGCTCTGGCAGCCATTCTAAGTGTAAATTACCCAGAAAGCATCATGACTCTCCAAACTCTATAGGGGGCTTTCTAGCATCAGAAATGATAATTAAAAAATGCAATCTTCCACATATCTGCACATACACATGTGTAAACGTTCATGAAAAGGCACTGTTACCTGGAAATAAGACGTTTAGAGACCCCTGCCTTCTTCCATTTGTCCAAATATTAATTCAGGCTGCTTCAACCTTTTAAAAAGCAAAATCTCCAAAGGTCTGTAACTACAGCCCTATTTCAGCAAATATCATCACCACATCTCTGATATTTAATTGAGCTGGAATTTAATTTTGAGCAATGTAAAGAGACCTTGTGGCGTGTAGGAATCAGGAGAGAGTGGCATTATTTTGATCTGAATTGAATATCACTGCTGTTTGATCCTCAGAATGTACCCACAATAGACATAAAAGGGATTCAAGGATGAAGGACATGAAAGGCTACCTTTCTGAGCGGCTTGTATTGCATCACGTTGGCAGGGATGAGGAACAGAAAGGGAACGTGCACGGTGTGTTAAAGAATGCCTTGCACTCTGGTTGCTGTTTGTTTTGAAGGTAATGTAGGTTGTTGTGAGCAGCAGCTTGGCTTTTGTTTGAAGTTAATCCACCTATTGTCTTGACGCGTGCCGCCATACTAATGGTCCTTGCTTATTCCCATGCTAATGAACGCAGAGAGCCTCTATGGTGAACACTGACACAAACAGTTAGACTTCTCACTTTGTGTTATGCTTTGCTTTAATCAGCTGTGGAAGTCTGAGTCAGGCTCTTAAACAGAATACTAATGCAGCCCACGGTAATGATATTAGAGGCAGCTGAGGGCTCTAAGGTGATGTAACGCACCATCTAGCGGCCTGACTGGAGGTTTAACGGATTTTCAGCATTTCCAAAGATAGCAGTAACATGTTAAAAGTTTTTGTTTATTAACTTTTGGCTGTTTGGCCCAGTACATTTTGAAATATTTGTTGAATTTAGACTGGATTGAGCAATCTCTGTTATGCTAAAAACAACCACCAGATGTCCCTGTCTCTTTAAGTAGTTAACGGCAAAAAAGTCTGATCAGACATGAAAGCTCAGTGTGTTGAAATTTTCATTGGTAAGAATATTTTTTCTGCACATTAGAGTTTCAGAGGTCTTACCAAACAGAATTATGTAACTTTATACAAAAAATATCTACTAACGGTAAAGTTATTTAATACAAATATGCAAACTGTTTGTCCGTCCTTTTATTGTAAAGATAGTGAAGAAAATTTCTTATATATATATTTGTTATATTGTAATTTGATGCACTTAATGTTATTCCATTATATATGCTGAAATATATTTATAAGTCTGAGTCTAACAACATGCTCAACCAAATGTTCGAACTGTCATTTAGTAAAAATGTAGGTATGCTAATATTATAAATAAGCATTAAAAGATATATGAACTGCTGTTGGTAATATATTTGATGTTACATATTTAATGAAAAAATATTTCACCATTTCTGAGATGCTTTTAAAATACGACAGTGCTCATATCTAGAATAGAAATGTGGAAATAATACAAGAACTGGTGAGAACAAGTTCCATGGTAATGAATTGACATATTAACGTATTACTAGCATGGTAACACAAATAATCTAAATGTAATTTAGATTTTCTTTCTGTTTTAAGAATACCATAAAGTGACTTCTCAACCCTTTGGTATTAGAAATGATGGGGTCTGTTAAAAAAAAACAGATGGTTTTTATTGCCCAAGGGAAATAAAAAAAAAAAATACCAAAAGAACCTTTGAGGGTTAATCTACAAAGAAAAGCCTGTCGTGTGCCACATTTTATACTATCAACAATCTGCAACAGGTTCTTTTTAGAAAGAGAGGACAGATAAGGACGTTGGGGTACCTGGAGACTTTGGTGACATTGGGATTTAAAGAGAAAAAAAGATCTGCTGCCTGTCTGCCAAAACAGAGCTGCTGAAGTGAACAATGTGTGTGTGTGTAATATCTGTCTGTCAGTCAGTCATATTCTGTAAACGGAGTCCTCTCGCTCCCCACGGATCGCTGTCAGTCACCAACACAACAGCTCTGTCTTTTACAGGAGACCTTTGATCCCGAGGTCCTTTTCAATCTGTTCCTGCCACCCATCATCTTCCATGGAGCTTACACCCTTAATCAGGTGAGACTACTGCCCCGACATGCCCCGAAGAAGGGTAAAAAGACATAATCAAAGGGTTGCCCCTTTAGTTTGGATGCTCTATTAGTGTGAAACAGCGCTGCCTTATAGTGCGTGCTGCTGTTTATTTCATGTGATTTAAGTATACGTGCCACATGTTATTTGTACGTAACTGGTGTTCATTTTAATTTCTGTTCCAGAAACATTTCTTTAAGAATCTTGGATCCGTTCTGAGCTTTGCCTTTTTGGGAACCATAATCAGCTCTATGATTATAGGGTAAGCATTTTGCACACACACGCATAAAAACTACAATAACACACACAAAGTTAAAGTGAATAGCTGAGTTACAGGATATCAGATAATGCACTGGAAACACTGACTTTTCACAGAGATGATGTGCATAATCTAAGAAAATGTACTAATAACAGCATGACAGTTTTTGGTTTGTTTTGTTCATTACATTTTAAATTACTTATAAAATACAACATATAAGATAGGGCTGCAATTTAGCATTCTTTTAATCATCAATTAACTTGACAGTTATTTTCTTGATTAGTGGTTTGGTCCATAAAATGTCAGAAAATAGTGAACAATGTCCTTCCAAGTCTTTAAATGTGTTTTCTTGTGAGTAAAAAAAACCCCAAAAGGTTAATTTCAATGTGACATAAAACAAAAACAAAGCAGAAAATCTCCATGTCTCAGAGGCTAAAAACACTATTTTACACCATTTATGCATGTTAAAACTATTAAAACGATTGATCATTTATTCATTTTAAATAGTTGTAGTTTATTTTTCATTGCAGCTCTGATATGAGACTTTGTCATGGATAATGGAGTCATTGATTAATATCAATAGAGGTCCCTTGTGCTAACTGTTAGAATTTATTGTACATAAGCCTGTAAGATGCACATATAAATACTGATTACAATGTATAAGGAAAATACCAGGCTCTCTACATAGCACAGCCTTTTAACATTTTTTAAGATGGACACAGACATATATTTAAAATGATGTTGAAAATACTGGAAGTTGGTAATTAGAAGTCTAGAGAAGTAGAGTAGTAGCAGAAAATGTTTAATTTATTGTATAACATATACATTAAATATGTGTTCATGTTTATATCATGATGAATTCAAATTTTTTTCTGTCCCACTGCACAATATTAGTATACAGTACATACTAGATAGTAGTTATCATAGTATAATGTTAGTATTCAGTGCATACAAACAGTATAATTTCCTGTTTCTACTGAGAAGTAAACAAAGATTTAATGAAGATCTTCAGGGAGCTGTGTCATCACATTTGAAATTAACTCTTTGCAGCTGTGAGTAGCTTCTCTGTTTGCTCAGTGTGCTGCATCGTGGTACAATGGGCCTTTGTCAAAGCAGGAAGCGCACAGGTGTTACTAATAACATTAATTACTGCTCTGTTTCAAGGGTGCCAGTGAGCAATGACAGCGGGGCCAGCGTGTGTAATAGCAGGCCCCTGGAAAAGTGACATACATGAAGTAAAGCCATTATTAAGGTTATTAATCAATCACAGCAGTGCATTTTTCTTTTTCTCCAATAGGTCAAAATGTGTGATGAGCAGTTCCGTAGTGTCAACAACATACTGTAAAAAAAAAAAAGATCACGTAATCAATATGTGCTCAGCATTAGTATGCAGTATGAAACTAGCTCGCTATTCTGGCCTCACAACACTAGATGGCACTGGCAGACTTTGGAGGAAATCCAGAAAAGCAGTTGTTTCTGATGCACTAATGTGCTTCACACAAAGACTGTGTGAAAACCTCAACTCCAGTTGCTTTTCTGTTATAACTGCAGGACAGTCAGTAATCATGAAAGATAAGTCCTCGATTTTATAATTTCAAATTCAAATTTCTATTTAATATTTATTTTTTCTTTTTTTCTTTCTGACATTTTGTAGATGCCAATTTTTCAGTAAAAGCTATTTTTTTCTACCTGCAACAATATACACTAAGTGGCCTTTTTATTAGGTACATCTGTACAATCTGATGCAATCAAATACAATTGTTCTGCCATGAAATCTGATTTAACCCCATGATTCGTATAATGTTTAGTTTTTTGGCACTGTCATAGAGGTAAAAAATAAATGATATGTTTTACCGTTGTGGTTATAGCTAGTGATGGTCCTGTACTGGACTTCAGTATATTAAGAGTTGTTTTCAATATTCCGCTCGCCTCATGAATGTCAATGAGAAAGACAAAAAATTTGAAACACCTCTCATAATAATGTAATCTAGTACAATGCCACCTTTTACTGTGGCCTCGATAATAAACTTATAATTGGATTTATACGTTTCTGACAGTGTAACTGCAAGTGGAACATTGTGTGCTTTGTAAAAACAGATGTCATGGCAGGGCAGCTTTTGTATTGGACTGTGTTACATTGCACATGGGGACCATAATAAAGCAGCCTCTGAGTGTATCTTTTTCCTGTTGATGTAAAACGCTGTTTTAATATGTGTTACCTAACGTGATGATTGTTTATTATGCTATTATTTTAATTGTTATATAATTATTGTATTGTTAACTGATTCACAGTATTTTATTTCCATAAAAAAAGGTTCATGCCCTCTGAATATTATAGCCTTCGGGCTTCTCCAACCTGCTGAAACTCAGTTTAAATGTGCAGTCTTTCTTCCACATATTAGTCCTTCCCCAGGAACGTCCTTTTGTCAAACTCTCCCCAATTCCCCGGGGAAGCAGGGCACGGTTTGACATGTCGGGTCACGTGCACATTCTTTGATGCGAAGGCACCAGACCTGACCAATCCTGTTGCTTGTTAGTGAGTCTGCCATATCCCATGGGGAAAGAGAGGGTCTCATGGGAGTGAGGGAACCTTACTGACTCAACTGACAAAGTACATTGACTTCTTCTGTATCCCTCACACACACACACACACATACACATAAACACACACGTCATTACCATAACTTCAAAATCTCCCTTAAAGATACATGAATAAGACGGCTTAGTTGTCCGACCTGAGGGTAGTACTTTAAATCCCGGCCTTGGGCGCAGGTCGTGTGCCGTCACCATGGCAACGGACTTATGCCAATGGACAGAAAGGTTCCCCAGAGGACACGGTGGCATGGTGATTATTATGGGATGCTTCACAGTAACAGGATTAGTTCTTAACACACGCCATTTACCAGTGGAGAGCTGGGCTGCAGTGTTGAATGCAGAAAGGACATGTTAGCAAGTTCTTGTTGTGTGTGTATGTTTTTTTTTAGCATAGAGTGGTGCATTGTGGGACAGCTAGATTTTAGATTTGTTTTATTGCCAGGCCCCAGAGCTAATAAAAAATACTGCTCCTATTTTATTTCCGTCACAATGCCCTTCACAAACTCTCCTCATGGTTTTTAGTTTTTGGGATGATTCTGTGCTCACACTGACACACACACTCATAATTCTGGTTCCCATTTTATTATGCCAGAGTGCTTATATTACTGTTATAAAAGGATGCCGGGGTGAAGATGGATAGGCGCGGAGATAAAGTGTCTAACAAGAGTATTGTCATGTTTTTATATTATGCAGGCGGGTGCAGTATTGGAAGGGAGGGCCGTGCAGATCCAGACACACATGTATAGAATCAGTAATTGTGGTTAAATTTAATGCAACCCAGCGTAGTCAGAGCTTTATGCGTCCACCTGCACGAAGCAGTCGCTGCCTGGAAACGGGTCAACTTACCTGCTGGTAGCATCTGGCCCCATTACCCACACTACTCTGGGGGAAGCCCTGCTGCGGTTAGGGGGATGACTGATAGGCCTGCTCGGGCTGGTGCTCCCTGATGACCTCACCGCGTGTCCTTCTGTCTGTTTGTCCTCAATCCCAGGGCCTGCGTCTACGGCTTCACCAGGCTGATGGTGCTGTTGGGCCGAGCAGCAGATGGAGACTTCTTCCTCACTGATTGCCTCCTGTTTGGTGCCATTATGTCAGCCACTGACCCAGGTAGCTGGCCTTATAAACGCACTCCTACAGTAGCTCTCATTACTTCTAGTGGCAACATTAATTTTTATGCCTCTGCGCTGGTGACAGTTGTGGCTGGAGGTATAATATTTGTTTGTCTGCCCATCTGTGCGTCCACCATCCCATACGTTCACAACCGTCCACTTGAACTGATTAGATCTTGAAGGTGAACGGTCAAGTTACTGTCACCTCACTAAATTGGTTTTGGGCCATAAATTTATATGCTTATTATGACAAAACTTCACACAAATGTCGAACAAAATGATAAAGTGATGACATATATATCCAGAAAAGTCAAAGGTCAACTTCACAGTGACCTTATAATGTTCTGCAAAAACACTTCTCTGGCCATTATTCAATGCCATAACTCGAGAACAGAAGATTGTGATCATATTTCACATTTGGTTGGATACTGAAATGAGCTCGACAGTGACTGCCCACTTTTTGATCGGCTCTGGTTCCTGAAGTAAATTTCCCATTTATTTACTCCTTTGAAGATTTAGAAAAACCTCATATATAAAGTTTTAAACTGGGAACCAAGCCAACTAACTCTGAGATGAATCGTTATCATTAAATATTTATTTTTGACTTCTTTAAAAAGGAGAATGAATAAAAGACAGACTACGTACATATTTTAAGAGTGAAGGAGCAGCTTTTTTCATAAACCATTGCAAATGATACCATTTCTTGTGGACTTAAATCTTAATTGTGATTTTCAGCCCTTTGGACACTCTTTAAAAAATACACTGAAAGAAAAATCATGGCTGCTCTCTGATAAAAGTCAACAATGACAGAGTTCAGTTTGAACACATCTTCTTATTCAATGGTTTTTCTTTATTGTTATTATTTTCAACATTGTAAATGAATACTGAGGACATCTTAACTATGAAAGAACAAACATGTAATTATGTAGTAAAAAAAGGTGTTAAATAAACCAGAATATGTTTTAGATTTTAGATTCTTCAAAGTAGCCACCTTTTGATTTGCTGACAGCTTTGCTCACAGATTCATGAGGTTTTCACCTGGAATGGTTTTTAATTAACAGGTGCACCTTGTCAAGAGTTAATATGTGGAATTTCTTACCTTCTTAATGTGTTTGAGATCATTGAAGAAAAAGGTGGCTGCTTTAAAGAATCTAAAATAGAACATTTAATTCTGGTTTAACACTTTTTTTAATTACTACATAACTCCATATGTGTTTCATCATAGTTTTGAGGCCTTTAATATTAATGTACAATGTGGAAAATATAATACAAATAAAGAAAAAATTCTGAATGAGAAGGTGTGTCCAATCTTTTGGTATTGTACTTGAGAACAGCGAGCTCCACCAATCAGACATAGTACTTCTCTGCAACATGATGAATAAAAAATGCTTTTCTTAAAACAGGGTTGAAATCATACAGACTTGTGGCTCCTACATGAGCATAAACCGTCGTTTCACAATCTTATATCTCACTGTAAGACTTGGCTGGTTTTGACATTTATTGCTAATATCCAAATTCGGGTTCAGAATATGAATTTCACTTTCCAAACGCCACTGTTGAGCTTTATCGGTGACACTAATCTTTGCTACCTGCCTTAAACTGTGGTGATTGCATAGAGCTTCTGTGCTGATTGCTATTATATTTGAGTCATTGTCTTCTGTCATGGCTACATACAGTATGAGACTGGGTGTAAACTGCATCTTGGCTGGTTGGCGGAAGCGTGTAATCATGAATGGTAATTCTCGTTTTTACACTACGGGCTTGATACAGATATAAATCTCTTTATCTGCATCTTTCACTATTCTACTCACACGTTATTGCTCCACAACACGGGCTAAAAAGCCTCAAATATTCTCTGAAATGTTTGGCACTTGCTCACAGTGAATGTGTAACAGGCACATCACAGGGATCTGCCTTAGGTAAACACATACAAATGAGTTAAAGGGGGGAAAAAAACCCATCACGTCAGAAAAATATCAAAGACGCATAACGTGTCGAGACTGTTCAAGCAACTGTTTTTCATAACTGCAGTTTCTGGGTTTTGATTTGGTTCTGAGGATTCACGCTGCTCTCTGCAGTGTCAGACAACACAGTGAGATAACATATGAGATAAGATGTTTAAAAAGGTCACACCTGGCTCATGCTGCTCTTTCACACCTCTCTTTACCCCTTTAGCTGTTTGGCACACGGTATTATCAGGTGTAAATGTACGTGAGGTAGAGGCCAGACACTCAGAAGTAAGATTTAGCATTGCCATGTTTCTCCACTTGGACATCTAGGATATGTCAACGCTTTTGATACATGCAGCTCCATCTCAGTGAAACACCTTCTTTTATGTGTTATGTATAGCCATCCTTTTCTTTGCAAAGTGATAACAGAGATTGATAGCCAAGTCCAAATATATGAACAAAGTCACGATGCCCTCTCAGTCAATGTAGCTGCTTTGAATTCGATGCACCTATTTCCTGAGTGGAACCACAATATAATCTCTGTTCTTCAAGAGCAGTCAAGTGGGATGTCATAAGGCATCCTACGACGCCGCAACAGTGGTAATGTTAATGTCCTCATTTGGTGATGAATTATTTATACCAATAAGTGGTTGAACTGGGTGAGTGTCAAAGAGTAGCTGTAGATTACGGCGCAGCTGTCGCTCTGACTGACGTTATTTTGCCATGCCATAATGTGCTCATCCCCAGTGACCTCATCACACTCAACACTTTGATTAGACTCGCACCAGAATGCATCGATGGCCTGAACACCAAGGCCATTTTCTCCATCTCCTTCTGTCCAAATATAGCGCCTGCTTTCTAATTTTCTGAAAGAGAGCCATCAAAAATGTCCCTGTTCATTTCTCTCTCTTGTACATTTCCATATACGGGGGCCAGAGTAACAAAAACCCTCCAGAAATAGGCACAGACTTTCTTTCCAACATACACAGTTGCAGTAACTCTGAGAACAATTTAGCGTTGAGTAATAAGACAGTTTTTTTCTCCGATGCCAGAACCCTTGTGTGACAGCTCTCCGGTTGTGTCCATGACTCATTGCGTAAGTGCAACTATGTCACGTACTAACTGAAATGATGGAGATCTTGAGGAAACTGTGAAAGTCTTCACAGGCTGGCAGCCAAGCTTTGTGTGAAATGGAATTTATTTGCCACTTTGCTTGCACTGGACGAAGGAATAAAAACAGAGATATTTGATAGGCACCGTTCTCATTCCGGCTGTGATGAACAAGCTTCTTCAGAGAGCAGCATATAGCAAGCAACAGCAGTCTAGCATATAGGGATTTCATCATTGCTAGTAAAATGTATATTTTGTAATCATGTGGGGCTGTAGCTACCACTGAAGACACTAATGACATGTCCTTCCTCTTGTTAATAGGAGCTTGGAGATTTTAATGGCCTTAGGAGTTAACAATATAATTACAGACAGATTACACATGATGGGCTGATAAGGATTTTAGAGTTAATATGACTATTATTTCTTCCTCAAAATTGTATTTTTGGCAGTGTGGAAAATTCTTTCTAGCAGATTTAAACCAGTATGTAGAAAGATGGATATTATACATATTTTTATGTATTGCCAAACATTTCTTAGGTAGGTGATGTGGCGTTTGAGTGGGGATTTGGATTCATAATTGCTGAAATTCTGAATATAGTCACTGATTTCTTCTTGTATTCCAAAGACATAATGCCGGTGTGGTAGTTTGGAGACTCCACATTAATGTCAGCGTGACAATATTTAAGTGAAGGATAGACTCCAGCTCCTGCTGATAATTTACAAGATTAAGCTGGTAGATAAAATGAGTGAAAATATTTCTAGTAATGGCACCAGCAGGTCGAATTGTAGATGCAGCTAGAAACAGCATCCCATAGGTTTACATTCATTTTGCAGTGTTTCTCTTTTATTTTATAAGTCAGTTTGTTGACAGTAGAAACAACCAATGAGTAAAATCCTATTAGTCTGTAATGTTCGTATTGGTATTCATTTATAAATATGTAATGCACAAACGTCCCTGTGCATGTTCTTTTTTTGCTCATTGGTGCGGGCATCCTTTGATTTTTAATTTGTTGATTTTAATATAAACCTCCAAACCTCTGCAGCCATGAAACCAGTTCTTCTGAGAATAAGACACATGGTTCAGGTCACAGAGTGGAACTCCTGCTGTGCGATACATCCTCTAGCCTCAGGGATGGTTAGAAAAGGTCTGTGAAACTCTCACTTACCTTCTCAAAGTAAAAGGGGGGGAATGTCAGTGCTGGAAATGACTTGTTTACTTGTTTGTTTCAGATGTCAGCGGTAACTAACAAGATTTAAAGTGAATAATAAAAACAGTTGCACATGGGTGTTTACACGCACATGACTCTGCTTACCAGTATTATTACAAGGATGCGCATTGCGGGAGAGCAGTGGTACCAGAACAATTAGGCAGGAATGAAAACACAGACAGGCCACAGTGACTATTTATATGATTTAGCACATACACCCTGAATAGTGAAATATAATCTGCCTAAACATGGAGGTGAAGTGAGGGAACGTGATGTGGTGTTGTGAAACTGTAAGTTTTCAACACAGGAAGTGTAATTTTGTGCCGTCATATTTTCATGACCCAACTGTGTCCCTCTGTAACTATTCACCAGCTGTATTGCAAAATATGATCCTGGAGACACTTATTGTAGTTTGATTACTATGCTGGGTGTTTACATGTCTGTCTGACAATGTGCAGACAGATTTTGTCACCTCGATAGCGTCACCACTGTGAAAGATGCAGTTATGAAACTCCACTGGTTTGTTGTTGAGATCAAAATGAAGGTGGAGATTGAAGATCATGCATGATCTCATTTTGACTGGTCAGAAAGCTACCAGCATAGGGTAAAAGTTGACCCTGCAAGGCAATTAGGCGTATTGAATAAATCTTGCACAGTTGAGCTGTTTTGCTAAACTTCTCTCTTGTCATGAGTTCTATTGCACCATACACACCGTGTTGACTAGTGTGATCCTATTGCAAGATGGTCTAAAGCAAATTTAATAAAGCAAATTCAGATAGGGTTGCCAGTTGTGTAGTAGTGGATTCCAAACATTTTGCTGTTAATATTAAGTAAACCTGATAGGGTTGTAATTAACCAGCACATAAAGTAGTAAGTTTGATATCTAAGGCTCTAATGCATTAAGTCATTAAAAGGTTATCAGAATTAATGAAGAATTTAAAAAGACATTGCACTGACATCCCAAGGAAATGTGAGATTCAGAGTAAAAAGTGGAAAAACGACTAATTATAGAGCGCTGGTTTGCTCCAAATTGCTTTCAGACTGTGAGGAAGGCTTTCCCTGCTGCAGTCATGTGACCCCTGTTTGTGCACTTGTCAATGGCTAAAAAATTGAGCACTTTTTACGCAAAGCTGGGGAGATTATAGTAATTCCCCGCTGACCGTTGTCTCGTCCCTTTCAGTATTACATCTGCCTAATTTGGTCAAATCAGCGAGCAAATCCCATGCTCTCTGACTGAGATGGCCCTGAGCTTTGCCTCTGCTAAAACCTCTGCAGCGGGGTAATTTGACCTAATAAGGCCCCCATTCCACCCTTTTAACTGTATTATGTCTGAAATAATTGTCTACTCTCTCCACCTTATGGTGTTGCTGTGGAAACTGATGAACACTTGACAGCTGTAGGATGGGGTTGCCATGACAACACAGCCAACCCGTACCCGCGCATGTGTGTGGGGTGGGCTCGTAGTTATTTTTTAAATTTTTTTTCTCCCTTGTGCAGTGTGAGTCGTGCGCGACATGCTGTCATCAGCCAGGCATTATGGGAGCACGGAGATGGAACGGTCCTGACTCCGGGGCCTACCTCACCCTCTCCAGATAAAGGATTTTCCCCAACCAGGAAGAGCTTTAAACCTGTCAAAGACCAAAGAGCCTGATCTGTCAAAACAAGTCCTGAGGCTGCTCTCTTGCCACTGCTCTTATTATCAGTCTGGTCGTATACTGGCTGTGGTGCCCTCATTGGCCTGCTATTCGCTACAGAGCCAGACGCCACACTCTCATTATTCATATTACAGATTTCCCTGAAAACTAATTTATTGGATTCTTTTTGCATCTTGGTCTCAACAGGTGGAATATTAATCTACCGGGAGCTGTTATTGTTGTGAATATGATATTGCTCGGCCTTCGGAATGGCACTGCTCTGAGTTTCTGTTTTCCTATATCCTTATAAATGTGTGTGTGTGTGTTTGTGTGTGTGCATTTTTGTTATCTTTCTCCATATCTGACTTTGTTTTTGTTATATGATAATTTTGTTTTCCTTGTTTGAAACTCAGCCTGGTTTCTCTTCTGGCAGCTACAATGAGGATTCGTGCCAGGACATTTTTCCTATCTACAGTATCTATCTGTCTATCCGTATATCCGTCTATCTAGCCATCTTGTGATATATTCTAATCTAATCTAATGTAATCTTAATCAAATGTCATCTGATATACCGCATCAGTAAACGCAGAGCCAACCATGCTACAGCCAATATCTTGCAGAAGGAGATACTTGAGGTGTCACGAAGTGCGGAGCTGACGGGCACGTCACTGCCCGTCAATGTCAGTATTCTCCTTGTCACTCAGTGTCAACACTGAGCCGTCCTGCGGTGCAGAGCATGTTGCGTGTGCATGCGCTCATTCATATGCTCAGCATCCTCCGCTTCATGTTTACCGATGGTAAACTCACCGTGGAGTTCAGCTCATATTCCTCTAAGCAGATGCAGAGTGTTGAGAGATTCAGCTGTCTAAACAAGTGAGTAATAAGTTGTTTGTATTTTTCCTCACAAATTTGAATTTCATCACAAATGAGCTGAGAAATTGCTTTTCTACATATACTGTGGGAGGCAAGTTAAAGATTGTGTCTTCATTAAGATGATAAATAGCATAGAATGCATTATTTATACAGCAAATGTATACTTTTTTATTGATGACTGCTTTCAGCCTTTTAATGATTAAGTCACAACCACTGCTTACAAACAATACAAAATATCCAAATTAATATTCTGCATATTTAACATATGGCCCCAGAGCATTCAAGCAAAAGTTTAGTCAACTTTAGTTTCTGAGCCATTAGCCTTTTATTGTGATTCAAACATTTAAGGCAAAGGATGCAGATAAAGTGCAAAATTACTGGTCTTAAATATTGGATGGCAACCACTTGCAATTTTGTTCTTAAAGCACAAAATTGTGGCAAATTGTCGCCCGTCAGCCTATTGCAACCTCCTGTCTGAAAAATGAAGCGAATGCTTAAGGTCCTGCTTTCAAGCTGCATTCTTTCTAATAGCCAGCAGGGGGCGACTCCACGTGCCACAATAAAGGTGTCAGATTGTGAGAAAATTATCCTACTTCTTACTTGATTTATTACCTGAGTAAACATTTTCCAAATGATCTTATAGTCTCAGTCACTAGTTTCAAGCCTTCTCCATGCAGGATGATGTTTATTTAGTAAATTATGGCCCCATTTAGAATACAATAGACCATAAAGCAGAGTATGCTTTAGTGCATGGTCATTCTGTTTTCTCTTAAAACCATGTGTTCAGTTCATTAAGTTGAAGTTGATGAAGTTAATTACAACATTTTGGTTGCCTAAAATGTCTTGTTCAGCATTTGGCTTTTCTAAAGGACCCTCTTTGGAGTCGGCTATTCGTTTTAGTCCCGCTAACCAAGCTACCTAGCTAGTGCTAGCATTAGCTGATAATGTGTAAACTTCTAAATATTTAAATATGGTCTCTCACGGATCCAAAACACCAAGAATTTGGCATTTTGGCCAGTGGTCCTCCCCAAAGAAAATATTACATTTTTCAATTTAGAAAAATGCAGTTTCCCAAAAACACCCACTGACTTCAAGACTAAACTGACTAAAGAAGTGCACCGAGGATCAAAGTGATTTGGTTAGTCGTAATGCTCTCCAAATTGATTTTTACATTCATTTGACTTAGGTGGGGCCCAAAATGCCTGCTTTCATCAGAGGTTTCATTAGCTCTACTGATTATTTGGGGGTTCCCAGCATTTAATCTCTGTAGATGAATCACACCATGACATCACATAGGAGTTTGATGATAGAGGTTATACAGTAAATCAGTGCAGGTAAGATTGAGGTCTAGATAAATAGACTCACAGCAACTACCTTTGACTTAAAATACATCCATTCTTCTCAGCCATACCAGACTTGATTTTTTTTTTTTATCATAGTCTCACAAATAGTTTTTATTGTTATTAATATTCTAAAGGTTGTGAATTTTTACTGTGTCTTAAAATTGACCATTTGTATTCTGCATGTCACTTTCTCATACGATGTGGGATACTAACACAGCCACATCTGCAGGTGCTGCCTGTGTAAATATGCACTTAAAGTCATTATGCAAGAGGCACCTGTATGAGAAACTGAATTATGTGTGGAGGGATTCTTTGTGTTGCTGAGCAGTGCATGAATCTTACATTATTTAAAGCATTGAGCTCTGTGCCTGTAGTTCTCCTACATTAGACTGTAATTGGCTCCTTTTGGATGTTTTAATCAGCTGCAGCATCTTAGCTCTAATCTCCCCGCTTCCCCCACCAGCGTCCTCTCAAAATTCCCAGAGTCCTGGTCGTTATTTCGCTCTATAGTGAAAACTGCAGCAATGCTTTGAGCCAATAAACACACTCCCACGTATATCCATGCTCAACAAACATTAACACATACAGAACAGAAGCACCTGCAGTGAGAACATCGAGGAAATTGTAACAGTCGGTAAATGCCAAGACCTAAATGTGTTCAAATCATACCAGCCACCTTTGTCTCTACACGGATGTTTCGCAATATCTGTGGTTGCAACTGCTGCTTTGAAACAGGAAATATAGCCACAATATAGACACTTCACATGTGAAGTTTTTTACTCACTCTGGACCTGAAATTATATTTAGTGTCAAACAATTTATTTGTTTGACATTCTATATTATGTTGCAGTACTCTGCCTTTTATTTCCTCCTAATATGTTTATTGTGTGCACAAAACACCAAAGCAAATTCTTTTTCAGTGAAAAGTTGGTGAGTGAACCCTATTTTAAACCCTTTTCAACAATTTATATGATTGCTTTGTTTTCTTGTGCACTTGCGTGACAATCTCATCATAAACACAGAAAAAAATTCCAGATCTTGTGTTTGCTACAGTTTCAAATATGTAAATTATTCTTAATGAGTCACCGACAAAGAACAATGATCAGCACAGCGTTTGGTTCTGCTCTGCTTCCTTCGCAGACATAAATATTGTTTATTCCAAAGCACTGTGTATTTTCTTCAGCCCGGGCTGAACAAGTCTTTGCTTAGTTTAGCTACTCTGGCTGTTCCAAGTGTCAAAAATCCTCTTTCCAGTTCTGTCAGTGTGCTGACATTTTCTGTCAGCTTTCATTGTTACACTGTAGCGTTAATTCCCCGGCTTCTCCTGTTTGTAGCAGTAGAGGTGATGCTCCACACTGCTTTTGCTGTGTGATTAGCAGAGGAGTGTTTGCACTTCCTGCAGTCTCCAATAACAGTAACTCTTGTTTTGTTTTTCTTTTAGTGGCAGTTCTTGGCCTGTTGTCAGAGCTGCGAGTGGACCTGGATCTGCACACCCTGCTGTTTGGCGAAAGTGTCCTGAACGATGCAGTGGCCATCGTCCTGACACAGTGAGTATCTCGTTTTAGGATTTTTCTTTGCCCTCATTCGAAATGCGATATATTTCGAGGTGTAATTGTGTGGGAGCTCAGTCTTTTCCAGTTGGCATTATGGGGGTGGATGTGTGGGGGAGGGAAGGCTGGATGGATGCTGCCAGCTTTAAGGAAAGGGTGTGATTGGCAAAACCGCATGAGTGCCTCAGATGCTATGCAGTGGACTGCGTAAGCGAGTTGCCCCTGGCACTGTCAGCATCTCATTAAGGTACTCAGTGGAGAGACTCACTGCCAGGGTAGAGACATGCTCCCAGCTAACGAACTCAGCTAGCACAGCTACTGTCAAATTCAGACAAAATACGGCATAAAATCCCCGGGAAGCTCAGTGAAGTAGCCATGATGCAGTCATGCCTTGTTCATGCATTTTCAATTGCTTCATTCATTGCCCTCTTCTTTTCCCCTTTCTCCAGCTTTGCATTCAAATATGCTTGTTTGTCCTGCTCACACACATTGCAGTCATTGTCTGCTCTGTTTACGCAATGCTAGCGAACAGTGTAGAAGTGCTAACAGATGGCAAGATGGGGAGAAGAGAGATGGAGACAGAAAGGGGAGAGAACTCACACAGGTCCACATTCATGGCCAAAAGGCAGATGAATAAATGGAGGCTGAAGGGAACCGTCAGGGAGAAGATATTTGTCCGTATATGCATATTATATTCACACAGACTGATGCATCACATGTACAGTACCTGCACACTCCGACATCTCCTTCTCCGATCGCACAAATGGGCCCAGACAGGCGGGCAGACGGAGAGAAAAGGAGGCGAGGGTGCAGATTGTTGTGTTCCCGCCGCGGCTGCTGTCTCTGTGTACATTGAAGTGCAGAGGAGGGAGCCTGCACGTCTTCCCAGACAAACAGTCAGATAGTGCTGTGTTTGTTCCTGGAGTGGCGTGACCGGCCTTCATGCCATCTCCTGTCACTTGACTGGCTCGCGAGCCTGCCGGTTGCCCTGGCTCTACACACAAAGCTGGCCCTTATTAGTGAGCCACGCGGGGACCTGGCACTGGAATTTTAACAAGCTCCCGGAGCAGCTCAACCTTACGCTGATGTGCCCTCTCACAGGCACTAAACTTCCTGCTCCAGCAGCCCTGACCCAGCCACCATTCAGCCAGGTCCTGTGTTGACATCTTGAGATTTTTCACTGGGAGTCTGAAGATACAGTCTCTAGAGGTTCACACTGACCAAGGGACTAGTAGCCAAATTAAATGTGCAAACACTACTGGAGTCTCCTCGTTCACGGGGGGGATAATAGATTTTCCCCTTTCAACTTGCTGAGCTCATTAGCGACAGCTTGATTGATTCTTCCCCTTTTGCTATGGAGATTAAGGGATGTTGTGGTGTGTGCTGGCTCATTTCAACCTGACAGCATGAAAAGTGCAGATACATTAAAGGCATGGATGGATGACTTAATGGGCCTACCTGGCACGAGCCAAGGGGCCTAAAGTTTCAGGGGCCCCCCTGGCCGTCACCTACAAAATGTCAGTCAAAGAGACACATAACAACCACGAAGAGACTCTAAAAGAAAACACAGAAAGACTACAGAGAGATCAAAACAACTAAAAAGACACAACCACAAAGAGACACTAAGAGTGACTATGAATGACTATGAAAAGGAGTAAAACAACCACAAAGAGACACAAAATGACATTAAAGACAGCTACAGAGACTCAAAGGAGAAACATCAAAACTACAGAGATGCAAAGAAAACTACTCAAAATTACTACAAAGAGATGAAAAATGGGTACAAAAAGAGGCCACCAAACCCAAAAAGTAATAACAAAAGACCTTGACATTTACAAAATGAAACAAAGCAACTGTAAAGAGACAAATAAAAGACCACATAGAGACACTGTAAGGATCTTCAAACAAAGCATTTAATGATAGAGGAAGAAGAAGTGAGCTACCCTGGCTATCAGAAGATGTGTCCCATTAAAAGTTGGAAACAAAAACAACAACCACCACTTTCTCTTTTCTTGCTGACTCTGGTTTGACATTCATTTAAAGCAGTCAGAGTCTCAGGGGAGGACACGGGAGGGTCTGTGGTGGGTAAAGAAATGTTGTCATTCCACAAAGGCAGTGAGCTCCATCAACCAATCGCATGGCTGCCTGTCTCTGCTTGCTTCACCTCAGGCCCCCTACCCCTCTCTCTCCCTCCCTCCCTCTCTCCTCCCTGTGAGGCCTCTTCTGCACTCAATGACTTCCACGTGGAAGTCTCCCCTTCCCCCCCCTCTCAAAGTAAATATTTATAGCGGTGTGAGTAGCACAATGCTGTTGTCTTTGTGAACAACAACAGTAATTCCCCTGTTTGCCACTAACTACAAGGGGACGTCTCTCAGGCAAATAATTCAGAATGGATTGTTTTTCAGGGAGGGATTTAACTTCTAAAGAAGGCCATGTATTCTTAAGAGTGACTCCAATAAATTGCACTTAAAGGCTTAGCTCAGCATACTAAGCATGTGAATTTATGCTCACTGCTCCAGACTGGTGTACACCAGGAACCAAGTGGGCCGTATTTCTGACTACTGCATTTGTTTCGAGGCCATAAACCATGTTGACGCTTTAATGTTTCAGCATCTGTAACACTCATATTTACTTCTGTCGTAATTGTGCTATTGCCTTCTTTTTGTTCTATAGCAGTTTGTCTTTTTTTTAATGTGTGTAACCCTTTTTTGTTGTGCCTATTTGTCTTTCAGTGCCATCACCACCTACGGCCAGATGGGTGCAGGACATGCCTTCCACCCCCCTGCCTTCTTCCTCTCGGCTGGTTATTTTCTTGGAGTGCTCGCCGGTTCCTTCCTCTTGGGTTTCATATTCACAGTCATAACAGCCCTCATATCCTTCCATCCCCTCCCATCTTTGCCTCTGCACCCCAAACTCAATTATCACCTCAGCATCCGCCGCAATTTATCCACTTCCTCAACTTGGTAATTGCTTCTCTAACAAACCCCTACTGTACCACCTGAACAAAAGCAACGCAGCTAAGCCTAAAGTGCTCCTGCGACATTAATGGTTGCAGAGAGCTCGTCAATCAAGCCAATAGCCTCTGATGAAGTTTCGACTTGCGCTGTTGTCCAGCATTTCCCTCTGATCTTGTAGTTATAAGACTTTAGGATGAAAAATGAGGATGTGTCATGAGAGGTTTGGGGCCCAGCTCAGCTCTTATTTGCAGTGACTAATCTCCGGGTGCGAGCAAAGCACAAAGTGAGCATTTGTTAGATTTTGCTGATGCTAACCATAGCAACAGTCTGCTCTTTTGTGCTGCCTCCTCAGACAGTATTTTCTTAAAGAGACTCAGTTTGACGAACAAAGGTTCAGTTATCTTTTAATTACATGATGTACCTGTCCTTGTTAATTACAAAAACACTCAGACTTGGGAAGGTGTTTTCATTGTTGTAAGCCAACTGGGTATCTTAGGGGGTTTGGAATGCAGAGCAGCAAACTGTAAACAATTAGCAGTGCTGATATTTCAATATTTACAGTACCTAGACCCACTATTTTCTGTGATTATCACATGTACTGAACTTTTAACCTGTTTTTTCTTTTTCTGGAGCAGTGTATAAAGACTTACCCTATGCTTTACAAAGAAGCTTTGCCAGAGGGGATGTAGGAGAGTGAGAAAGCAGGAGTAGGATGTGGACTTTGTTATCTGCTGGATAACTTGCACAAAGGATCTCATTAAGACCCAGTGGGTCACTCCAAATGGCAGATCCCCTGGCTTAGGGAGCAGCTCCTGCAGTTGCTTTTACTTTGCAGAGGCTGCAGAGAAACACTGCATTGTATGCTTTATGTAGCCTGCCACAGCAGGCAAAATTGTTATTGCAGCACTAGGACTGGTCGATTGTGTCAACAATCATAATCACAATTTTTTTTTTTTAGCTTTTTTTGTTATGGTGGATTTTCTAGAACTTTAAATTCAACGGATAAATAAATTAAAATAAAATGTGGAAAAATAGCTAAATTAAATAATAATTACATGTATGTGCAGTACATTTAAATGAATAATGTATGAAATAATAAATAAAAATAAATTAGATCAACATAAATAAGATGAAATATGATGTAACATTAGTGCACTTCCACAATCTGAAATAAACCTACTAAATATTTATTCAATATATAAAAACCAATATGTTAAAATAAATTTGACCATAATAATTCAGATTAAAAATGTTCTAGCGCACTTCCACAGCCTGAAAATGACTCAAACATATATTCAATGTATATATAAATGATATATTAAAATAAATTAGACCAAAATATTTCAGATAAAAAACGTCATAGAGCACTTCCTACAGAAAGTTCAGTATTTTGGTAAACTAAAGTCAACATCCAAGTGCACTGCTGTTAAGGAAAGGGGTGCGCTTCATTTATTATATAAGACAAAATGAGAGCAAACCACAACAAGACAATAATCTTTTTATCTTTGATTATCATTTTCATAATCTTTAGAAGCAAAATTGTAACTGAAAATAAGATTTTTTTAAAAATTTATTCCAGGCATGCATGAGTCAGATGCAAAGTGCTAAGTGCGATATGATTATCTTCTTGTATATCTTTAACTCTCTTTCCACCTCACCAAATTCACCCGGCTAAGTGAGAATCCACTGCTGGAAACATCCGTCTTCATCCTGCTGTCCTGGAGCAGTTTCCTCTCAGCCGAAGCCAGCGGACTGTCAGGTGAGCGCCGTGTGACTCATATGTCGTGTGTTTGTGTCAGTGCTGTTGGTAGCATGGAGGTCAGATGGAATACAAATCCTGTTAGTGAACCGCTGCCCTTTCCCCCTCTGGCGTCCCTGCTCTACCGCGTGCACTGACTCGCTCACTCCTCCACAATATCAGTGGCACAAGCAGCTGTGTGATTGGCAAGCTCTGCTGCTTCAGTGCATCTCTGTGGCCACTGACACTCCACAAAGCTGGGAATGATGTGTGCATATTGTCTGCTGTCCAGACATGACCATCTGCACAGTTCCCTGCTCAAGAACTGATGAAAAGCCACACCAGCAGTACAGGAAGACCTTTGCCTTACATACACACATACCCTCTGAGAGTCCTTGGCGTTGTAGACAGTCAATAATGTACAGATGAGAAAGTATTAAGCCATCTCCTCTCTACAGGGACCTGCAGGTAGCAATCCTATTCTGGGCTCAATCCCCATAACTCATTTTAAAATGCTGTCCGCCCTCCTCTGCCTGAGCATGTTCCTACCTTTAGTTTGGAGATGGCTCGGCAGATAGGCAGCAAAACTTAATAGCATAATAGCATTCCTGCTCTAGCTGTTTACACAGATTTCCTGGAAAGTCAAGACATGTAAAAATGGATACAACATGACCTTGCTTCTGTTTTCTTTATCCATTACCGAGGGGAGGTTGCATTTTTATTACATTGTTAGATTTTTCACTTTACTGATTCGCGGTATCTTGAATCTTGGGTAGCTTGTGTTTGGAAAACAATTACTTGGCTCAGCTGCCTGGAGTTGTCTTCATCTCTTCCTCCAGCGACCGGTCGTAATGCAGCTCTGAAATATGAATGTAGTGTACATATGCACACATTAGTGTTGTTGTTGCTCCTGCCCTGATTGTGTCAGAGGGATTCCACTCATTGGGCTGATGTTGTAGAGCTCTCTCTTACTTGGCGGTACTCCCTGTGGCCTGTGGAGGAGGAGAAGACGGTTTTAATAAAATAGCGTAACCTTTGTCTATTGGACCCAGATGCCCTGTCTATAAAGTACACCACTCTGAGTGCTGCCCAGTGTTGGAGGTACACTGCAGCGAAACCGAGGGCTATGACTCTCAGTACCATCTGTTGCAGAGGCTCGATTATATTTAGTGCTGGTGCAATTTTTTGTACTGTGTTAATACTGTAATACCAGAGCTAATAGGAAAATACTTCATTTTGACTTCATATCTGTAGTGTTATAAAACCAATTCTGGATCCTGAAAGTGATTCCTGTTTCAATCTTTGGTTTCTCGAACGAAATTGGACCCCACAAAACTAATCCTCAGAGAGCTACTCTGTTCAAAGGCCTTTAATAGTCCATTCGGGGGTGAAGCGGCACCTCATACAGTGCGACCCAGTGAGCAATGGGAGTCCTCCCTGGTGTCCTTTGGTAATCAAGGCTCTTTCTGTCTCTGTTAATTGCTGGAGTTTAGCGAGGGTGTGCCTAATGACCCTCAGCCTCGCAGGGAGCCCTGCTATCATTAATCTTACGCCCCTCACAACCGCTCATTATGGGATGCATCTCGTCTGTTGCCAAGTGCCCTGAGTGGAAGAGTCTTTATGTGGATGGCGGATGATGTGTTACCTCTGTCAGCGTTATGTAAACCAAGGAGGGTGTCGAAGCCCTGAACCAAAATGGAACCAAAATGTGATCGGCCATGCTGGCATGCTCCATTAGACTTTGTTGAACAGTGCTGGAAAGAACATTGTGAACAGGGATTACTAGAGCTAGCATGGTGCAGGAGCAGGTCAGCATCCTAGTGTGAAGGCGGATGGTGAGGAGAGAATAATGGACTGGCTTCACTTAGCAGCCTGAACCACAGGTGCTATCTTTTCTCTGCTGCCGTATTTATTACTGCCAGCTCCGTCCTCTAACTACTGCTCCCCATCACAGTAATTTCACATTTTTTCCATCTTCTGTGATTCTCTCTCAAAGTAGAGGGAGCAAAAATGTGAAATTGAATTTCTGCAACAAAGCAAGCATGTCCTGTGAGGCAGCAACCCACCTTTTATGCTATGCATTTCAAATTCCAGCTCTCTGCTCCAGCCAGACTTCTCTTTACCAGCAGGGACTTTAATCACTCCCTCCACCCTGTTTCATCTCTCCACAGAGCTGCGTTTCTTTCTCTTCTGTACTTTTCCTTCACATTTGTTTGCCTTTTTGTTAATTTTTGCTCCCCCACATCTGGCACAATCTACAGCGATGATGTCACTCCTTAGCATTTATCATTCCACCTCTCTGGAGTAGAAATGGAAGTAACATCTTTGGCCAGAAACATGAGGATGCTTGCATTGGGTTGGACCGCACATTTTGATTAAACTGTTTATGCAGCTGGAAATGACTGGAACTGAGACAATGGGTGGACATGGGGTAGGGCTGGTGTGATCTGGTGTCACATACTTCATACTAGCTGGAGCTGCACACGGGAGAATTTGAATGGATTCTTGGACTTTTCGGTGAATGCTTACATGCATTGTTCTGCTTATATTTTTCATTTTTTAATCCTTATTTCAAGGTTTAATCTGAAAATCATATTATATGAAACTGCAGGTCAGTTTGTCCTTTGTCAGTTGTTTTTATTTAAAGGTCCTATATTGTAAAAAGGGAGATTTCCCTGTCTGTTTGGATAGAAGCAGACCCAGGTGCTCTAACAGAAGCTTATTAACCTGCAAATGAGCGTAACATGTCCCTTTAAACAGGAGCGCTGGGTTGAATCATGCAAACAAAGACTCTTTCACAAACCATTTTCCTGGATCATGGAAGGAACCTCCCACAGCATGTTATTAACATGAGAGGCCCCAAGGCTCTGTGTGTTAACCCGCACACTAACATACACATTCCCAGCGTGGTTACATAATATGTGCGTGTATCAGCAATTTTGCAGCTTTTGTGCTAATTGGATACAGAACATTGTTCGACTCTTTACAGCGCACTCCTCCATGATTTTTTCCCACAAAATGTTAATGCTCGCACTTACAATAATCCGATGTCATGGGTATTTAAAGGGACAGTTCACCCAAAAATCCAAAATTCATATTCATTATGTAGTTTTGGTGTGAGAGACTAGTGGAAGTAGATGGCACTCAGCTTGTGGTCCTAGTTCAGTAGAAAAGAAAAATATAATTATAGTAATAATAATAATAATAATACATTTGATTTATAGAGCGCTTTTCAGAATGCTCAAAGCCACTTTACAAGTAAGGCACAGCACAGTAAAACTGCTCATAACAAGGTCTTTTGATTATTTGGAGTAACCAAGTCATAATTTCTGGAAAGAGACATTGCTTTGGAGCTATTACATGTGTTTTTGGTACAAGCCAAGTGCTGTCTAGTTCTATTATATTCAAGAGAAGGTAGACATCTCTGCAGCTGATGTCTCCAGCACTCAGCATCTCACACCCAACAATCTAGACTGATAAATAGCACTGCAGGTAAGAATAAAAATATGTATTTTGATTTTGGGATGAACTGTCCCTTTAATATTTTATTTGCTATCTGGTTATTCCCCTTTTTGAAGTTTCATTTATTTTACTTGGATGTTTCTTTATCTTTCAGGTATTGTGGCGGTGATGTTTTGTGGCTTGAGCCAGGCAAGATACACGATTCACAATCTGTCTTCCGAGGGCAGGACCAGGATCAAGCAGGTTGGTGCATGGAGGATGAATGAAGCCTGTTTCAGTGTTGTTTTCCAACAACATTTTTGCGTCTGCTCACTTTGTCCACATTGCCTTTTGATGCCAATGTTTGTGTCTTGCGTGCGTGCACAAGCAATCATTAATTGCCATTAGTGCTCTGGTCGTCCAGTGGGTGTCTGTGTGGGAGGCCGGTCTCCAGCTATCTGCTTAAAAGGCTGAGCACAGATGGAGGCCGGCACACTGTCATACAGTACCGGCAAGCTTCACAGAGGAAATAAATCAGAAGTACACACATATACTCATTTATGCATTTATTATTCATTATCGGTGCCACAGTGGAGCTAACTGTTTATCACAGAAAAAGCCTTTTAAAAGGCTGTGCCGCACAGTTGAAGCCTTTGCCTATAAAGGGGATTGGCTATGGAGTAGTCAATGCATGTGTATGGTGCAGTATGTTTACTTGGCAGAATGCCTTTATCTACATTTTTATGATTTATACATGCAGCTGCAGCTCAAACGACAAGACAAAGTGGTTCAGTATATGCAGACACCGGTTGAATAGCTAGTAGGAGAACTATTTTTCTCTGTGCCACCTCTTGTCCTTGTGATGCGAGACTCTGAGGGGAAAAGGTACATTTATTCAATTAGATAGCTTTTAGATACCACAGCGTTACAGCAAAGCTGGTTTAACTGGTAAAAACAGAAAATAATAAATCATTAATGAAATCATAACATCTGCTCCCATTTAATCCAGATACAACATAAGGACCTTAATTAATATTTGATTTCATATGCAGAAATGCCCCATTAAAATGATTCAGATTCTATTTCCATCCACAGTAAATGACACCCAGGCTCTTTAATATGGCCTGGATCATTAAAGGAACTGTAGGACTGAGCTGATAAGTTGTAATAACCCTTCATCGTGCAGTATTATGGGCAATGAACAAGTTATTCATTGTCTTTTTAAGTCCACAACGCTTCTATTTACACATTTCTACCTACAGCATGTTTCAAATAAAAACCTTTAACAAGAGAGTGATGACAAAAGCATGTCTGGTGCTTCATGTAACCACATTATGGCCTCAAGCTTTAGATGTTTGTGGTTTCTACCTCAAAGGATCAGAGAATAACATCAACACTGGATTTGTCGGGTTTGTGCAAATCTAAGCCTGTTTACCAATTTCAGATATGATCCGAGTCCTTCACATTCACCCCACTGCGCTCAGACACACACACTCACTCACACACACAC